>BTHU01000017.1:32212569-32302569 GCA_036184795.1 Tokudaia tokunoshimensis | reverse complement strand
AAGTAGTTTCCCTATATGTTTCTGTACTTGTTACTTCTCCATTGCTAGATAAATTATCATAATCAGAAGCCACTCAAGGAAGAAAATTTGGCTTTCACTTACCAAGAATTGGACTTGATAATGTTGGGAATAAAACAGCAGCAACAGGGTTGGTGACCAGAGCAGTGAGTTAGGAGCTCATATCTCAAATAAACATGTGAAGCAGAAAGAAAACAATGAAGTGGGTGAGGCTACAAACTATCAAAGCCCACACCAAGTGACACACTTCCTTCAGCAAGGCTCCACATCCTAAAAAATGTCATAGCCTCCCTCGACAGCACCACCAGCTGGGAGCCAAGTGTTCACGTGCATGAGCCAATGGGGGAACATTTCTCATTTAACCTACAATAGCGTTTTGTTTATTTGTGTTTTGGATGTGAAATCTCTCCCTAACGCTCATTCACCTGAAATATTCGCTCCCCAGTTGCTGATAGTATTTAGGACATTGTGGAACTATGGGTAGTGGGATTTGAGGGTAGCAAGTTATAGGAGAGAGGGAGCCCAGTTCATAGCTTATCCCACTCACAGACTGCCTCTGCTTCTGACTACCAATGCAACATAATCTTTGCCACATTCCCTCTCCACATAGAGCCACCAGCCACCATGTCCTTCCCCACCATGACACAATGATGAACAATATGCCCTGAGCCATGAACCAGAACAAATCCTTCTTCCTTGTTTCTGTCAGGCATTTTGTCACAGTGATATGAACAGTATCTAAAACCATCTCTATAGAATGAAACAAAACAACAGCAGCAACAATGACAACAACAACAACAACAAGAAAAAACATGTTCTTGCAAGTCAAGGGTGTGGCTATGGAACGTGGTAGGAATCAGACAGTATACATCAAAAAACTCAAGCTTCCAGTATCGAGGCCGAATTACCACAAATGTAAATAGCTATCATTCCTTCCCAGTCTTTTGGCTAAGATCGAGTGTGGTATCTGTTCTTATAAGTTTAAATACCAATCCACTGTAAACTTTTCATCTATGAGTGTACATATAAAATCTCATTTACTTAAACTAATTTGGCAAGATATGAAAGATAATTGAAAGAAAATGAATTCTACAAGAGCATCAAGGATTTTTTTTTTTTTTTCGACAGTTATCTCCTGTATGCTGGGCGGGCCTTAGCTCACTATGTAGCTAAGGATGACCTTGAACTTTTGATCCTCTTGCCTCTACCTGCCAAGTGCTGAGATTGCATGTATATACTACCATACCCGACTTATGCAGTACTCGGGGTTGAACCCAGGGCTTTGTGCATGCTTTATGCAACTTCAATATCAACTGAGCTACATCCCTAGCCACTGTGTGTGTTGGGGGTGGGGGGAAAGGGAGGATTGCTTCAGAATGCACATGTAAATCCTTGAGTGGACACTGGGTGCTTTCTTAGCACTCTCCACCTTGTTTATGGAACTTGTTGCTTCAGCCACACTACCTGGCCTGGCCAGTACCCTGGAGATTCTCCTGTTTCTGTCTCTTCAATGCTACATTTGCAGCTACAAACCACGTGTTTGACTTTTACAAAGGTCCTTGTGATTTCACTAAGGTCCTCATCCTTACACACCAAGCACTGCACCCACTGAGCCATCTCCCCAACCCTAAGGGCTTTATAGCCGAGAAATGATGTCTTCCTCCCTTGAATTCCCTCCTTAGATTGTCAAGGGCTCTTCCTTTAAACTGGCCTTGTCCCATGGTGACTTTAAAAGCTCCTCACTTACCTTACATTCTTTCACTCTGAAGATTCTCACATCTGCTCACAATGTTCTTCTTTAAAGACCAAGGAGCTGCCAATCATCTCCAAAGTTCTTTTCTTTTATAAATATCATTAGGTTCATTTTATGTTGCTGTAACAAATGTCTGAAAGGAACAACGTAAATGGAGGAAAAACATAATTCTAGCTCATAGCTTCAATGGTTTCAATATATGGTTAGTTGGTTCCATTCTTTCTGGACCTAATATGGCAAAGCATCATTGCAGAAGGAATAGTGGAATAAGGCTGCTTACTCCCTGCCATCCAGGATGCAGAAAGAAGGAAGGGAGAGTCCAGGCACAAGAGATAATCTTCAAAGGTATACCCCCAAAGACTTAATTCTTCTAGCCATAGTATAACCGCTGAGGACCAAACCTTCAACACAAGAACTACTAGGGAACATTTCATATTACAATATAGCAGTAAGTTTACTACCATAGCACCTGTATTTTGTTAAAGCCCATTTCTATGTCTCCTTTCATTGTAAATGTTAGATCATATCTCTCTCTGGCAGTTCATTTTCCTATTGTTGGTGTAAAATGTCATTTATCCAACTGATTCACCTCTAAAATGCCTTCCATAGCTAGAAAGTTTTCCAAACTACATATGACAAAAGTTCTCTTTTATCCAGTGTTCCTAATCTTGGAGATCTTAAGAATCTAAAGAAAATGAGTATCCCCTATTTTTCAAACAGTGCCTATATTTATACACATATTTTTAAGATGTAATTTCTGGTGGTCCAAGAACTCTAGTAAATGTACCATCCCTCCCTTCATTCCCTTCTCCCTCCCTTCCTCTGAATAATAAATACATCCTCAAATAGACTGAATCCCCTCAAATATGCTAACAGTTTCTACAGACATAATTCATCAAAATATGTAATTAGCATTTTTGCAGAAGATACTGTATCAGTGCATCAGATATAATGAAAGCAGAAACCTTTGCACTGAAGGTCTCCGTATAATAAGAGAGGTAGACAGGAAACCGTGGTCATGGAATGTGAGAGGTACTAGTGTAAAACACAAGACTTTAGTGACATCTTACATCATAATTCTGGCTGCTTCGGTGTCTTTTCTTCCTCCCATCCATAAGATTCTCATCAAGACCTCCAAGGTCTCTTGCCCAGTGTCATCTGGATATGTGTTCTTCTTCTGTACAGCTCTGGTACCTCATGCTCAGATCAAAATGAAAAATTTGCTGGCTTCTAAATATGCTGTACTATGTGAGTCTCCCTGTGTGATGTCCTTTCTTTGTCCTGTGCTTTTAGCCCAACTGGCTTTCATTTGACCTCTGATGATAGATTATGCTTTCTCCACAGGTATTCCCCTGACTCTCTGTTTCTATGCTTCCTGTGTATTACAGAGAACTCTGTCCATATCCTTATCACATTTTATTACAATTGTTTCTTCCTATGCCTGAGCCCATTACTATGTTAGGTTGTCCTTTAAGACAGGGACTATCATATGCACAATTCTAGTCATACCAGAAACACATACTAGTTGCCAAATAAATATTGGACTTAATTAAATCCCTGGTCAATCGTTTCACTAGAAAGCTCTCAACATAATTTCTTGATGGTTTTCTAGTACCACCTCTGTTTCCCTAAGAACTATGTGTCTAATCAGAGTTTTCGCAGCGTCTGACCAGGCCACTCTTAGACTCTAAGGAGCCTGACTCTTAGCAAAGAAGCAGAGACAGAGTCAAGACCATATAACTGGAAGACATGCAACTGTCTTGTAGAGCAAGACACAAAATATTTGGCGAGTATCCCTCTTTTAAGAACTTACTGTTGGGCCAGCAAGGTGGGTCAGTGAGTGAAGACACTTGGAGCACACGCCTGGTGACCTGAGTTCAATACCTGAAACCTACATAATGCTAGAAATGGTAGCTGAACCATTGACCTATAAACTCCACACTTTCGCTATGACACGCCTACTCTACGCACACATTCACACACAAATCAATCTGTAAAAACTCACTTTTGGGAATGCTAGTTCTCCCTGTGTTGCAACTAGTAGATAGTTTCATGTTAAACGATATCATGCAGTGAGAAGAAGCCATTTAAAATCACTCTCAACACACACATGCATTCACACATGCAGACACCCACACATCATGGTCAGAGTTCCCATTGATACTGAGGATGAAGCCCCTGTGAAGATGATTTTTGTTCCCCCCAGGCTGAATACCCTTCTTTGTATTATCAGATACTAAGAAACTCTGTAAAACTGTCCACAAAAACCTACAGACACAGTAAATCTACCAGCCTAGTGGAAAGTTTCCCATCTATAATTTATTTGACTAGACTAAAGGATAATCTGCTTCATAAGCACTGGGGCATCTCTGCACCTTGCCTTAGGGGCCATAGCAACTCTGGGAGAATTAAAGTAGAGGGGAAAAAAGAATTAAAGGGGCCTGGGTGAAAAGAACCAGCCTTTGTATCAGGCCATCTCCAAGGCACTGTAGGAAGTATACAGGAGATGAAAGCTATAGTCTAGGAGCCTGGGTCACTGCCTTCAGTTCCTTCTACTGTGATGTGAGACCAGTGATGTTTACTTGGAAAGCCCCTGGAAAGATGAGGTGTGATGGATGTGAAAATGCCCAATACAAGTCTGGGCATGAAGTAGATACTCAGTAAATACCACCAGAAGGCACGGCTCATCAAATCTAGTCAGGACAAGCTGAACAAACACAAAAGCCAGAGTACAAGCTCACATCCAGTGATGTACAAGTACAACGCTTGCCAGAAATTAAAACTTAGTATAAGGAGATGGTAAACCTCAATAATGTTTTATATTCATTGTGTCTTTCAGTGGTATTTCTATTAGTTTTGATTCAATAAGATAGATTAGTTACCTGTTCCTTTTAAAATATTATAACTAGAACATTTAAAATTGTAATCATGACTATCATTACTTCTCTCAGACAGTGCCAAACTAGAAAATACAAGGCAGTTATTGACTCTAAAAGGAACCTGTTGGAGGTGACCTAAAAAGTGACCTAATCCATGTGCCACTTGGTAATTGTTAAGTGAGGATGAAAACACAAAGCTTCATTCCTGGATTTTTCTCCTCATAATAGTGTTAATACTGAGTATCAAACGACACCGGAGCAAGAGTGTTCTACTCAATGCACACACAATCTGTGCAATGGACTTAGGGTGCATGATGACACTGCAGAGATACCCACACTTTTCATTATGGCTGCTATGACTTCCTTCTTTGGCAGCACTGGAGAATGGATGGATGCAGACAGGGTTGGGGGAGGCAATGATTGTTGTTGGATGTAAGTATCATTCATTTCTGTATGATCTTGGCAACTTAACTTACTCTCACTGGGAGGTACATGTATCATGAACTTGCTGGGAGGATTGAAGAGGCAAATACTAACTGTGTAGCTCAGTGTGAATGTTCAATTGTTTGTAACTGTCACCAGCCCTCTGTTTTACATGATGATGTCTCCTCAGCTCTAGAACAATGCTTGGTACATATTTGTTCAATTGATATTTGGTGAGTGAATGAAATCACTCATTATTCCATCAAGTTGTAGCTGATTGTGAACATTCTTAAGATTCTAGTGTTATAAGGCGGAATGTTACTTCTATCCTCTAGGCCAAGTCTCTGAGTGCAGGCATGTGTCCAGCATAAATAGCCCCAAATGCTGAGAATGGGTCATTCCATGATTGGCATGCATTCTGCAATATTATTTCCACCTTCAGGTCATTGAAGAGCCAACCCAGCATTGTCCCTGATTCTTTCATTCAGGCAGTTTACTCAACTATGGTATACTCCTTCTTGCTGTTCAAATTACTCATTTAACACCTACTCTGATATAGAATCCTTTTGTAGCTAATCAGACCTCACTACATTCTATTAGCTCTTCATATTTTCTCTAAGTCAAGCAGAGGCATCTTGGATTATTGTATAATAACCAAGGCTCATTTCTACTCGGTTTATAGCATCCCTTTTCACTCTGCAAATCCCCTTGGGTTTCTTTCAGCTTACACAGGGTAGGCAAAAGAACCAAAGGGGTTGCACAGGGGGTATTTGGTGGGAATAGGGCTGTTTGCAAAGAGTTATTATCCCACACTTATCAGCATTAAACTGGATTTGACAACTCCTAGCCTAGGATTTAAGTAATCTAAATCCTTCTTCATTTGGCAGCCTGGTTCTGCCTGTTATTTATTGTGCTATCCAATTTACTCTCATCAGTGCACTTGGAGACTTGGCCTTTGGCATCTTCAAAGCCAAATGATTTATACAAATAATAAAAAGATGGGGACTGTGGCTATGGAATACAAAGCACATCCCCCCACTCCCTTTTCTCTTGTGTGGTTCGGTTCATCTACGCATTAACCTTGGACCTATGCATCCTCTCCAGGGAAAATGCCTTCATCTTCCACTGGCCTCAGTGAGGAAATGCCATTGCCATGGAGTGGGTTGTATGGCAAGACCAGTGCCTGAATTCCAAACATGGATCTCTGTTTTTTTGTATGGGAGGCGCATGCAGACCACTCCCTTGTCATAGAATCTGGGCTAGCTAACCCACCCTTTGAGTACATACTGTTTTGTTTTGTTTTGTTTTGTTTTTGTCCTGTTTGACCTCTGAGGAAATTGACATGCTGCAGCCCACTCTCTTGTGGAAGGCAGAAAGTAGTAGAGAAGAATCCTGAGGGGTGCCTGGATGTGTCCAAGTAGAAGTGGGAATTGGTACCAACACTGTAGCAATTTAGATCTTGAGCTTTGCAATCTAATAAGCCTGGTAGTGAATCCCAGTTATTAAAACTATTGACAGAAGTAGCAAGTGGCCATTCTGTAACTCAGTTTTCTCAGCCATCAAATGGAAATAGTAAAGAATCAGTAGTTATGTAAATCAGACGGGGAGAGCAAGCATTTAACACAGTACCTCCATCTGCAAAGATTGAACAGTAATGCTGCCTCACCTATTTGATTCTCTCAATTCTGATATATGTCATGCGGACAAAACAGAAGTTGAGACTAGAGATGGAGCCTAGCTGGTGTGAGGTCCTTGCTTCTACTACTGCAAGAAAATGATAATAATAATAATAATAAGAAGAAGAAGAAGAAGAAGAAGAAGAAGAAGAAGAAGAAGAAGAAGAAAGTGTGAGGTCCTTGCTTCTACTACTGCAAGAAAATGATAATAATAATAATAATAATAATAATAATAATAATAATAATAAGAAGAAGAAGAAGAAGAAGAAGAAGAAGAAGAAGATGAAGAAGAAGAAAGTGTGAGGTCCTTGCTTCTACTACTGCAAGAAAATAATAACAACAACAACAACAACAATAAAGAACAGTGCTTGGGCGTGCTTAGTAAATATTAGTTATTGTAAGTGACACTGCTATGACTCTCACTGCTGCTTCTGCCACAGTCACCACTCTGATCTCTCTTGTTAGTGTCACAACTCAACCTAATGGTCAGTGTAAAAGTTCAACCACAAAAACAAAAACAAACAAACAGACAAACAAACCCTCAGCCACATATTGTAAAGGTCTTGAAACACAAGGGTAATTAGAGCATGCATGTCCTCCTACATCATCTCTCTGTCTCTGTCTCTCTGTCTGACTCTCTTTCTCTTTCACAAACACACACACACACACACATGAGCACACTCTCCTTCCTCATCACTCTTGGTGTGCATCTTCAATGCCTCCAGTACACCCACACCCTTTCTGAGGTTGATGCAGACCCACACCTTTCTGCTGAAAGCCAGATGTCTTAACCACTTACTTAGAACCCATTCAGACTTACTTTACTTACTTAGAATCATAGACTTCATTCATTTATTTAGGGTTGCGAATAACTCTACCAGGCCCATCTGTTCAGAAACTAGAAAGACACACATACCCCAGTTAACTTCATATCTCTCAAAGCATTGTCTGTTGACATCAGCAAACCTACAAGTGCCATTGGATGTGCGTGCATAGTCCTGTTCTCGCTATTTTGTATGTGCTCTTCTATGTTTCACAGATGAGCACAGACTGCCTTACTTGGTTGCTGACTTGGATTGAGTCACTAAATGGTGAGGACAGGGCCTCAGCTGCTTGCATATGTAGAGGCAGTGATGCTAAGATCACCCAGAGGTCCAGAAGTCCATATCTGACCCAAATTCTCATATATATTCTGTATCTAGAGCCAAGAGGAATGTTGAGTACATAAATTTTGAACAACTGTGTGTTAATAATCTATGAGTCACAAATGGAATTGTTGTCAGTGCAACTTTTCTTGGCTGAAGCTGTAACAGTGCAAGATTAGGATCAGTCAGTTCAGCTGTGCACTCACTTAAGTTACCCACCATCATCAATCCCATGTTCCCCAGCTACAGGCTGGACTTAGACAAACGCACAGCCTGGTCTTGTCATGTTGATAGGTTGACCAAAGAATGCATTTAAGGGTATATAACTCAACCTCTGGCCCCAAATATCCCATTGGTTGTTAGCTGTTAGTATTTTTTTCGCTTTCATACCTCAAAACTCTTGCCTTTGATGTGTTTTGTTGATGCTGTATTTGGTGGTGGTTAGAATGCAAACACTGCGGTGTTATTAATGTTATTGTTGTTCATGGTAATGCTTAAAAAAATGTACCTTTATTGTTTTGTGTTCTCCTTTCCATGTCAGGGAGGATGCCTTTGTTCTCGATTTCAAGGCCAAAGCAAATGTGGAAATCCCATGTCTCTCTTCCATGTCTGTCCACCTTCCTTTCCCATCAGCTGTCTCTGTGTTTCCTCTTGCTTTGAAGAGAAAGGATAATTTCTGAGCAGTCAGAGCCGAAGGCCAAGGCATCCCACAGAAAGTTATCATTTAGCAATGCCTCTCTAATGCATTAGAGAATGCGTTAAGGAATAAGGAAGACTTTGCAGGCACTTTTATGGGTGTGTGCATGCCAGAAATCCTCTTATTGTGTATATGGTCAAAGAAACATTGTTGAAATTCTTGATTCTCATAGTCACCCTATGCTGAATGGCTTACCTCTGACCTCTTGCTATCACTGATAAGTGGAATAAATGAGTGATGGTTTCAGCTGCCTCCTTCTCTCTCAGGGTAGCAAGTGAGTCAGCATAGGGACTTTGCCAGGAGGTCTGAGTCATAAATATCCCTGCAAGCCATCAAGTACCTCCTGAAAAGATTGTTTTGAAACATCACACAAGGAAAGAGTCCTTGGCCCTCACCTCAATCATCAAGACACTGGGAGATATATACAGATCTACCTCAGGGATAAAGAGAGGAAGCCAAAGTCAACTACACAAATACAGAAATTAGTTTGACCCTATTGCAAGATGGTTTCAGCTGCCTCCTTCTCTCTCAGGGTAGCACATGAGTCAGATTTTCTCTCATAGAGAAAAATCTAAAACGTGTCCATGGATGTACACGCTCTGCCCCCAGATTTTCATCCAATTCATTGGCTTCGTTTTCAATGCCAGGTGTTACACTGGCTCCTTTATCTCTTCCCCCTCATATCTCTCTATGAAAAGATGGCAATATATCTATATCATCTTACAGAAAAAACTGAATCTCCCAAAAGCTATCAGCCAATAGGTAACACACTACATTTTGACAGCCAGATCTATGTGATTTCAAATCTGAGTTCCTTATTACTCAATTAAACTCTCTGGTGACTGAGGAAAAGTAAAAGCAAGGCTCTAGAGACAACAGTTGTCCTTCCCTGCTGTCTAAGGTGCTAATCATTTAATAATAATAAATGTAGTATACTGTAGTTATGGGCTCTGGCAAAACTCAGTTTAACATTTCTGCCCAGTAGTATAAGCAGAACACTAGGTACTTTCAGATCCTCCCACACCAATAAATACATCCATATATCCATACATACACACATACATTCATAAATACACAGTACATACATAGATACATATATACATACATACTCACACATCACTGCACTTCCGTTCCTAGGGCTATTGGGCTCTCAACAGTCCTACTGCTTTTACAAACATTTTAAGAGGCCAGGAACTAGTAATCATCTTATATTCCTGAATTGCTACCACACAATTCCATTTTTGTTTTCATCCATTCTTACTTCTTTAGAATATCTGCTATTAGGAGTACCTTTGTGATGTGTATGGTATTTGTTTATGGAAATATTTTGAAAAATACATCCCAGGCTGTTTAACAATGAGGAGATTAAAAAGGAACCAATGAGTGTCAGGTGCAGGGTTCTGGTATTCACTCCAGTTCTTCCTTCCAGGCTCACACCTAAAGTACCCCCTGTTCCCATTCCCCATTCCCCATTCACCATTCACCACTCCCCTACCCCCTAACCTATTCCCATTAGTAGCTGAAAAGATCTCAATTTCTCAGGGAACTGTAGAGTATCTCTGACTGCATGTTCAGGGCTGGCCAAGCTGCCCTGACACCCAACTCTTTAATGATAGAAGTATCATCTTCCCAATTATTGGGGCCTTTTTTCTCTTTATACATTCAAAGTTGACTCTGTGACCTTTGGATGTATAAAGAACATAATCACTAAGCCCATTTTTCCCCCTCTGGCAGAAAAGAAATTAATGGTTTTTTCTCCTGCTCAATGAATAATAATTTCTCTTAATGCTAAATATGGGGAGATGATTTCATTTTTAAGAACGACACCCACAGGAGCCTCACAGTGTCATGAGTAACACTGAGGTGAGGCCTTTGTTTCCTTCGTAATGCTGTCTCTCACAGACAACACTCACTAAAGCAAATCTCTCTATGCCCTGCCTCCTTCAGTTGAGAAATCACTTCATCTAAAAAAAAAAAAGTTAACAATTTTATGATACCTATAGTTACATATAATTAATGCTGAAAATAGAGAAATCAAAATGTATCAAAGAAGCGATATTAACACTGGAAAATTCATTCAGGCATAAAAAGATAAATACTGTGTGGTGTTACGGACATGTGGAATCTAAAACAGTCAGATGCACAGAAATAGCAAGTTAAATGGTGGTTTCTAAGAGCTGAGGGAGTGGCTGTTGTTTAAAAGGTATAGCATTTTAGTTAGCCAGGAGAAAGAAGTCTTACTGATCAATTGCACAGCAGGGTAATTCCAGATAAAGATAATGTATGTATAGCTCAAAATTATCACACAAATAGCTTTTAAGTGGTTTTACAGCAGCAACAAAAAATGGTATGAAGTAATAGATTATGTTAATTAATTTGACTTAATCATTCCATAATGTAAATATAAATAGAAACACCACATTGTACCCTGTAATTATAAACAGTTATTGTCACTTAAAAATGAAAACTAAAATAAGAAAAAAAATCACATGACACAGTTTTGCCCTTTTAAACCTTAAATGCTTCCTTCCTGACCTTAAGAAGTCATATCTATATCTAATAGAGTTAAAGGAATCCACAGTAAAGAATGAAAACTGTCGAGGGGACAGCATACGGAGACCCTGTACTTGCCGTTGAGTGCAGTAGAGTGAAATAGCATGCCACTGATAAGCTTTGAGTTTCAACAAGAGAGTTTAGCAGAGACAGTGCCTGACAAAAGAACACCTTCTGTGTTCTCCTTAAAACACTAGAGAACGCCATTTCACAAGAGACCGTCACACTCAGCCCTCCTCCTAATGCTACTTTATATGGAGATCTGAGCCCAAGGAGTCCTGGGCTTGCACATCCTGGTTACAGGGCTACAAAAGCCTATTTACACAGTCAGTGAAGTGGTTTTCCTTTTGAAATTTAGAATTTTCTGTGGCCTCAAGACATTCCTGATGGTGGCCCCAGCGGCATTTTGTGAACGTAGTGGAGTTTGATAATTTACCCAGCAGAGGAGACTATGGAAGATGCTTTGTGTTGAGGGAAGAGTATTAAAGCACTAATAGCTTGCTTAGCTCACAGCCTGAGAGCCTGAGATTCAGGAGAGTATAGTTAAGATACTGACTCAAAGACCAGGCTGTGTGGCTTTGAATCTTGGCTCTTCTATTAACTGAGCTTAGGATGCTAGAAACTTCCCAGCCTTCCCAAATCTGAATTTCTTTACATCAAATGAAAAAGTAAGAACACTAATACAGGAATTTGTTAAGCAGATGGCGGGAGTCTATATGTGTATGATATGGAGAATGCCTGAAAATTTCTGAAAACTTTGTTAACATCTGAGGGTTGGAGTGTACCTAACACACCCTGCTTCCTGGTGCTCCCAAAAGTACCCTTCCTAGACACAAACTTTCAGGGATCAGTAACTCTACTCCATTCTTCATCCTCAAACTTCTAGATCCATCGTATTTAGTTTGATGTAGATACTATATACTCACTGGTTGTCTCCAAATCAGTGCTTCTCTTAAAGATTCTGATGCTGTGACCTTGTAATACAGTTCCTCATGTTACAGTGATACCCATAAGTAGGTGTGATATTGTTACTTCAAAGATTTCCATGTTCAGGGTAATCTGTACCTATTGTGTTGAGGGAGAGCAGAATTAATGCATTGAAAACAAAAGCCTTTTTTGTGGCCTGTGTTCTATGGTCAACTTCATAAGTAATTCTGCCTCAGTTATGAATTGTAATATAAATCTTTTTGGCAACAGAGGTTTGTTTAATAGGTCACGACCCAGAGGTTGAAAACCACTGCTCCAAATGGATGGGTCTCACTTTTCTTCCTGATTTTAGTGCCTGGTGACTAGACTCCAAGCTGTGTGGATATGTGGTGGTGAAGAAAGTATTCTTCCCATGATACATGTTCCTCATCTCTCCTCCCATATGCAGAATAGTCCTTTTAACCCTTTGTTGCTTGCAGGACAGAAAGAGAACAGGAGTTGGGGCAGAAGAGAATTGAAGGCCTTGAATGTTTCTAATTGATTTGAAAAAGACTTCTGTACCTCTGCGTTACCACTCTTAGATTTCTTGTTCTAATTTTCCATTGTGCCACACCCCCCATGTGCTGTGCCAGACAAAGGGGTAAGCCATGAACAGCACAGACGCTACCTATTAGAGTCTAGCGGGAAAAATGAATAAATAAATGGGAAATATTAGGGCTATAAGCTCTTTGGGGGGAAATTCAGGTTACTATGGAGACTTAGGAAGGCATCCTATTTTAACAAATAATGAAGGCCAGTCGACTGAGAGAAAGCAAAAGCCCCTATATTAAAACATCAAGTAGGTGTGATGTTGTTACTTCCAAGACCCCATGTTCAGTGTAACCTGAACCTATGTGTTGAGGGAGAGCAGAATTAGTGCATTGAAAACAAAAGCATTTTCTGTGACCTGTGTTCTATGGTCAACTTATACCACTTTCAACAGTTGGAGGAATTAAGGTAACTTGTCCTGACACAGGTTTTCTATCTAACTTTATAAAAGAATGCAGACATAGCCTGGCTTCCTGGCACTTGCATGCATTTGCCTGTGGCTGGTGGCTTTCTTTCTGAGCTATTTTCTTTGCCCTTTGTGATAGGAAAGTGGCAGAAAGACACTCTCTTCACACTGTGTTTTTCCCCTTCTGTTTTCCTGACCAAACTGTATCACTGAAGAGGAAATCAAATCTAATCCTCAATATATTTAGCATGAAAGCAATAAAGAACATTAATTCACTCCAGAAAGAGTGAGATACAGTTGGGTACTCAAAGAGAGAGTCACCATGGAAACTGTTTCCTTGAGATTCTGAACTCTCCTGGCTCCAGGCATGACTATGTGAAGAAAGGAGGGTGAGTTGAAGAGAAGCAATATCATGCCCTTTCTGTTGTCTCTACAAATGCAGCTGAGGGATTGCCATGAATTATTGATTGCGTGCATAGAAGGGAGATATGAATTAGAATTATTAAACTGTTGTCTTGTAAATGAGTGTGTCAGAACACAATGGAACTTGTTCCTCAGTGTTCCTCTTTGCTACCTGTCAAAATCCTGTTGAGCGATCAGAGAGCTATCCTAAGGTCAAAAGTTTGAAGGGAAGTGCTAGGAATTAGGGTGACATTAAGAGTCTCATGAGCGACAGCTAAAGCAGAGAGCTGTCGAGACTCCTAGATACGCTTGTCTTTGTGTACCGTTTCACGATGATTACAGCTTCCGAATCTTTGCAGAGATATTAAAGACATAAAGGTCAAAGGCCAGCTCTTGCCTTGGGGACTGTGTTAATGGGATGTGCTGGAATTTCTCTAAGGACAGTCTAATGGATGAAACGCTTTCTGTTTGCGTGCACGGGTGTGCAGCTCATGGTGCATCCACTCTTCCAGCTCTCTTGAGCTTACATTCCCATCCTTTGGTGTTTCTCTCTCCGTCACCTCCCATTTGTGTGCGGTAGTCCTGTTAATAATGTCTAGCAAGCATTCAGTGTTTCCTGGGAGTCCGTGGCTCTTGTGCATCCTTCACAGGGTAGTTGAAAGTGTGGGCTTTTGTTGAGGTGTGACTGTGTTTTCTTTCTCCAAATAAATAAGCTGGCAAATGTCAACTCAAAATATTTATGCTCTTGTTTGCTTCTCACAATAGCCTATGAGAAAGTTCCCATTGTGTGAATGAGGAAATTGAATTTCAGTGATGGCAATTCATTGTGCTTGGTCATAAAATCAGTGAGTAGCAAAATTTAGGTTTGAAACCTTGTTTGAATCCTAAGTTAATGGTCTTTTCAGAGCACCACCATGTTTCTGTTTTAAAAGACAGAAAACCTGCCTTTGGAACTTGTATTCAAGCTTATAGCTGTTTGGGTGCTTAGAGCATAGGTCAGCGCCTTCAGTACACACGGTGTTATGCACTAAAAATACAAAATATAGCAAGTTCCTGTCTCTGAGGCACTAACCATCTTCCAGAAGTGGCAAGAATGAACCAGACAAGAGTCAAGGGTGTAGAGGAAGGAGGTTAATGAGACTCGTGCATTTGTTGAGACTGAGACACATTCTTCTTCATCTTTCAAGATGAGAAGAAGCTTCTGGAAAGTGAGTGTAAAAGAGAAAAACATTTAGAGTAAGATTTGCAGTGTGATTTTAAGCAGAGACGTGAAAATAGGTAAGAAGGGTTTGAAAAGAACAGGGCCCATGTTTGAGAAAAGAGTGACAAGCAGGTTGACAAGTGTGCCAGGGTGGCACACTGTGTGTGGCACCAGAGCAGGGAACTTTGGGTCTTGTCAACAACCATGAGATATCAAAGGGGGTGTGTTTATATTAATTAATTAGTTAATTAATTGCAGTAAATAAAAACAGTCCTTTTCACTGTCCATCTCCATGGTTTATACATATGAACACCTACTCTCCATTTCCCAGATTAAAGTTTAGGACTTCATAAGACTTCATGGTCCTTTCTGACTAAACCCCTTCTTCCCTCAGGGATTTTTCCCTATTCTGATTTCTCTGCAAGGATCCAGAGAATAGTGATAGAAGGAAAAGTAATAATGACAACTTAAAGAGGCTTTTAATAACTCTTAGGATGTAATGTGAGCATGAAGGTAGGAGATTTCAAACAGAAAGAGCTGCCAAGAACGTGCTGCAAGGTTCAAAATCCCTCCCTTCCATTCAGCTAAATATTTCTTCAGACCCATACACCATAGATGCAGTGATTGACAGCATGCTGTATCAATAAGGAGACCGATAAACTAGTTACTTTACAGTGTAGCGTAGCAGGAAGTGAGGGTGCTTAAAATGTGCTTTAAGAGAATACCTGACCAGAACAGGGAAATCAAGGAAGCCTACCTGGAAGAACCATAGAGCCTAAGGACTGGATGCATATGGGCTATATGCATCCATATATTGACTTGGCAGGGAGGAAAGGGGTAGGAAGGTCAAGAGAAAATAGACGACCTGCCATGTTGAGGTAGTGGTTAGAGAGAAGTGGAAGGAAATAAGAGACCTTTATAACAAAAGACAAGAAATTTCCAGAACTAGATCAACAGAGATTTACTCAAGAGCAGCATGGAACCAGCAAGCTGTCGCTAGAAGTCTGCATCCATCGTTCAGAAACTTTCAGATGTTCTGTGTTACAGGCTTTTTATTGTAGCTTATATTATGGGCAGCCACCTGGCTGTCAGTCATCTCCCTTTGAACTTGAGCCAGAAAAACCAGTCAAGCAAGGAGCTTTCCAACATCAGTCACCTAGCTTTCAAGATGAAACTGTTTTCCTTATTCTCTGCACATTCTTTGCACTCCTCTTCAGCACCACCACCACCGCCACCGCCACGCCCTTTCTCTCTATGTCTTTGGAATGGGTTTGGGCAGTGCAAGCTGCCTCCTATTCTGACTTGTCTTACTTGTCCCCATGCAGCTTTGGGTAAACTGTTTAGTTCTCAGCACTCCCCTGCCTCATCTGTCAGCAGGCAACTCTGAGAGAGTAGCCTACGTAACCTTGAGTTCAGCCTCCACCAGGCTGCACTATGGCCAGCTCTGGTGCCGCCAGTGACCTCCTCTCCTTGTTTCAGACCCTAAGCATCTGCAGCATCATTCAGAAGAGCACGACTCCCTAGAGACGGTGTGATTGTGCACTTAAGCATAGTGCACTGATGGCCCTAGAATGGGACCTACTGAAGGCTTCAGTGAGCCGTGTCTAGACAGGGACAGCCCTGAAGTGGGGAGCAGAGAGAGACTCTCGAGTTAGGAGGCAGGTGCTGCTAAGAACTAGCTGGATAACTGTGAGCAAGTTCATCAGCTCCAGGTGCCTTAGATCTTTTCTGTAAAATGGAGGTGGCAAAATGACATCTACCCTATGAGTGGGAGCTGGGGAACAAGTCAGTGCTTGTAAAGTGCTAGTACGTCATATGGTGATTGGGTATGAGTGTGTGTGTGTGTGTGTGTGTGTGTGTGTGTGTGTGTATGTGTGTATGTGAGTGTGTGTGTGTATGTGTGTGTGTATGTGTGTGTGTATGTGTGTGTGTGTATGTGTGTGTATGTGTGTGTGTGTGAGTGTGTGTGTGTGAGTGTGTGTGTGTGAGTGTGTGTGTGTGTGCACGCATCTTTATCCTTTATTAGTACTGTTGATATTAATTATTGTTTCACATCCTGCTCGGTCATATCTGTGAGTGGAAGAGCAGAGTCTGCCATCCTGCAGGGGCTGTTGCCAAGAGCAGCTGATGGAGAGGTGCACGTGGCCCAGTGCCAGGCACACAGTGCTCCAACCCCACCCCCCCAACCCCCATAAATATTTGTTGAATGAATGAGAACAAAGTGCTTCCCTCTAAGTGTTTTCTGTAAATGTTTCATCCTAATGATCAGGGGAAGCTTCCATTCAGAAGGAAGTGCCAAGGAAGTTCACAGGGTGGCAGCCTGGCCTTAAACCTGGTGGATCCCGATTATAGTGAACAAACTATACTCAGATCAGTCTATTTGTGCCATTGAAGCTGTGCCCCTGAGTAGCAAACTGTGCTTTCAAACTGGAGGACTGCCAGGATCTAGCATTTCAAGTCAGAGTGAATTCTACCTGGGTCTAGCATCCTCCCTCTCTTTCCATCTTGGTATTTGGCATGCTTTTTTTTTTTAACAAAAAATCTCTACAAAGGCTTCTGAAGTCTCAAAAATCTGGCCCCAGATGTTTGAAAGACTCTTGCAGATAAGGCAATCAATCCATTTGGTGTCCAGATGCTGTCTAAAAACTGTTCCTGCTACAGCACGGTGAGTTTCTAAATTCATTAGAAACATAAATTAATTAAATCTAATCAACAGTGGGTGATACAGAAGATTACACAGTGAAAAACAAATACATTTCCAACTGGGTCACATTAAAAGGAGAGAAAAACAGCTCTACTTTGGAGATAAGGGAAAGGCAAGTTTACCATTGGCTGGACATTCTCAGTAACACCTTCCGAATCCCAGAATCAGGATCAAGTTGCCATTCTTCCTAGGTGAAGACTCTACTAGAGCCTATTGGACTTTTTGTACCCGAGACACTGTTCTTGAATAGTTTGGGGCTTCCTTCTGCATCAATGCTATAACAATCTCTGCTATTTGTCTGCTCTGAAGGGCTTCTAGAGAAAGGCTCTGGGATGTGCTGTGGGCCATGCCTAAGAAACAGTGCTCCTCATATCCCCTTGTCGGATGTGGGAATGGGGTAAAACAACCTGCTTTACCCTATGGTAAAGAAGTTACCTAACTTCAAAGGTCTTGCCTGTCAACACTGTCTCCACCAATACTAGAATGGTTTCTGGCTCATAGGTAATAAATGAATATCTTTACATGTATGAACTGTAGATTGAGCCCCTTTGTACAGGACTTCTGAACATCATACCTAGATTAGTCCACCGTGATGAGTCATTTCATGCACATCTTTTGGTCCATGGAACCACACCTTAGGGATGGCTACTCTCTAAGACATTGTCTTTGAGGGCTCAGCTCCAGATCATTGTTGTACAACATACTTCTTTGTCCTCTACCCTCAGTCTAGCTGGAACTGAAGAAGAGATTAGGTGAGTTAAAGGTGAGTTTCTGGAGTCAATGTCTGGCGAGCCTTTGGCTGTGTGACACTGTTTCCTTGATTGACACTTCCACTAGCTGGCTCACATGAGTGGCTCAAGGCAGCGGAGACCAAGGAATTGTTGAGATGAATTTTCAGAGGATTCCGGGGAAGGCAAGATCCTCAGATGCTGAGTCAGAGTCAGGTAGAGTTCAGAGACCAAGCAGTGTGAGAGATGTGTGCAGGTAGGTCAGGAAAGCCAGGAGTCAACAGGCATTGACAAACAATCTGTTGCTGGGAGTTCACTACCGAAGAGGGGAGACCCTGTGAATTCAGGATCCAGAGGTGTTTTATATGGGGAGCTGCTCCTTAGCTCAGACCAGAAGGATCAGTGTGGGAATGAGCCTAATGCTGCCTGTTGTAGTGGTCGTGGTTGTTGTTATTGTTGTTAAAGAAAATAACAATCTAGCCAGATGCCTGCAAGCTCAACACTTGAGAAGCAAGTTCAATACCCTGGGCTACAGAGAAAGTCTGAAAGCAAACAGGAGCGGAGAGAGGAGGAGGAGGGGGAGGAGGAGGAGGAGGAGGAGGAGGAGGAGGAGAGAGAGAGAGAGAGAGAGAGAGAGAGAGAGAGAGAGAGAGAGAGAGAGAGAGAGAGAGAGAGAGAATAATATCTGGAGTTTTGCAAATAAAACTTTGTCCTTTTTAAATGTTGATAACATGTTTAAAATATGGAGACTGTGTGAGCTGACTCTGTAATGTTATCAAATAAAACAATAAAATAACTGGGGATGAGGGTCGCCTTACCTACTCCGAGTGGCTTTGGTGGTCCCATGATGTGGAACTTTGCGCTGCCTTTTCTGAGTTTCAGGAAGGGATGCACTAGGAAAGATAACAAAACATGGTCACAGTTATTGAGAATCTGCATGCAACTTGTCCCTCTCTGCTCTTTCCCTCCCTCACCCCTCATCAGACCCCACTAAAGGAGTCCTACTATGAACCTCTTTCTTCAGATTTTAAAAACAATGATGTTCAGAGTCCTCAAGCAACTTTCCTAAAGACATATCACTTACAAACGGTGGAGCTAAAACCATCCTGTTAACTTCTCACCATATAACTTCTAGAGCAGAGGTTCCAAAGGCTGTGACCCTTCAGTACAGTTACTTCCTCATGTTGTAGTGACCCCCAATCCATAAAATTATTTTGTTGCTTTTCATAACTCTCATTTTTCCTACTGTTATGAATCCTAATGTAAATATGCAAGATATGTAATGTATGACACCCCCTCCGGGGGTTTTGACCAACAGGCTGCGAACTGCTGCTCTAAGTAAAGTGTTATTCTGATGTCAGTGTTTATGTGTGACTGGTAGCCCTCCAAGTGCTTTGTATATGTGTATACACACACACACACACACAAACACAAATATACACATATAAACACACACTCTCCACATGTGCACACACTTGATAATATCCCCTGTTTTATAGATTATCCAATAGGTAAACACTGAAGATATCATTTAAACAGGGCGTGGTTGATGCCTCTAGGTAGCTGCCCTTTCTGCCATTATTGATTCACTGACAGCTATCCCTCAACGAGCCTTCACTATGTCATCCTGCTAACTCCAGACACATGGGGTGAACACCAGCAGGCCTTTGAAGCTGCTCCTCCACTAATAAACTGTCTAATCTATAAATCCCTTCTCCACCATCCGGCAATCCAATTAGATGTTTTTTGATTGAAGTAGAGCACCTGATCAGACTTTTTTGGTATAGAAAGATCTCCCCCACACAGCTTCTGGTGTTCTAATGCCTTTCTTACTGAAAGAGTAGAGACTGTTTTAGACAAGCTCTAGAACTGGAATATCCCAAGAGTGAGAGTGAGTGTGCACCTCTTAATGAGTGCACATAGCTGAGTGTACCTCATTGAAGAGAATGAGGTACATGTAAAATTGTGATATTTTACATTTTAATAATTCATTGGGTCTGATGTACCTAGTGTGTGTGTGTGTGTGTGTGTGTGTGTGTGTGTGTGTGTACGGTATTAGAGGACATGAGCCCAGGACACCAGGTAACAAGTATCATTGAGATTAGTGAGTATCCCAAGAATCCATGCTTCCAGTGAACATTGATTTTATCTCTGCTACTTGTGAGACATTCAGCTGGGCAAGGCATACCCATGGTGAAACGTCAGCTATGATCTCTTCCCTAGTTGGCTACACAGTCTACAGAGCAGATGGTAACAACACCAATACAAAACAGAAATCACTGGATCCCAGGATTTCCCAGGAAAAGCAAGGGGTCCTTGTGAAGGCCAATGTAGAGAAGCTTTGAAAGGTGCTGTCAAAAATGGCTGCTCTCAGGAGGTGCCATGTAAGTGGAAACTTTCAAAATTGAAGAGATGCTAACAAAGGAAGGGGGTGCTCTAGACAGAAGGAGAGCAGCAGGCTTGAACACCCCAAAGAAGAAGGAGACAGTGTTTTCATGGGGTCCTGCAGCCAAGTGCAGGGCCAGAATAGAGTGAGAAGAGGTATCCAGAGGCCATGTAATTCCACACATTTCCTCACCGATAAATGATCAAAGGTTTATGGTAGTCCGGGGCTTCCATAGAATGGGGTCTAGTACATTCTACTGTTAAGTTTCCATTCTGTTGAAGAAGCAAGAGGTGTACTTGAGATCATAGCCAGTACTGAAACTCCTTTAGTGCTTAATGATTTGATTCCTTCTGTTGTCAGGTTAGACACTGACATTTTATTTCTTCCCAAGGACTTTCAGAACATAAACAACACACCACAGTTATGGCTAAGAAGCTAACTGGAGCATGTTGGGAATGAAGGATGGCCTTAGCAGTCAGATTCTCTGAGCCCTTTTGCTTCCCATACTCTCCAAATGCCAAGATTTAGATTGGGGGGAATATATAGATGAAAAATTCCCTAAAAGTGGATAACTTGGGAAGACAGAAACTTGATGTGATTTCCATTCCCTACCCATTTACTATGTTTGGGGTACTGCTTCTGAAAAAAAAATGGCTGCTTGGTTTCTCAAGAACCAGTTTTATTTTAGAAGTATCAAAGGTGCTACAGCCATGTACACTGGAAATAACATGTTCTAGGCAGATAAGCTGGCATACACATTATACAAACCAGCAGTTGTCCCCATGAGCATCCTAACCTGCCAGCTGTGATCAGCTATGCCATGTTTGCTGTGCTCTTACTTAGTGTAAGAGCCTAAGTACTAGGAGAGAGTCTAGGGAGATGTCAAAGAAACAGATAGCGTAGTTAGGGAGATAACATAGACTCGAGGTATCTGTTGGCATTTGTACCATAACCCAATTTAAATGAGCCATACTCAAGAGGAGGATGCCCACTAGGTTAGCCAAGTTTTAAAGGAAACCGTTCTTGCTTTATTTCTAGAAGATACTAATTCTCAAGTCTTGGGAAAATGAAATGGAGAGAGAGTTGGTCAGGCAAGAGCATGGGTGTCTAGAGAGGATGAAGGACTGAGCATGGCTGAAATATCTGGTGTTGACAAAGATGACGTTAGGCTGAGCCCAGAAGACACATCCTGCCCCCCTAATAAGTAAAACATATAGCTCTGGCTCAAACACACACACACACACACACACACACACACACACACACATATATATATATATTTTACACACACTATGATTAAGAAATTAGGTTTTTGACAGGCCTATGAGATGGTTCAGGGAGTAAAAGTTCTGCCACCAAGCCTGACATCCTGAATTTGATCCCTGTGGCCCATGTGATAGAAGTAGAGAACCAATTCCTGCAAGTTGTCCTCTGGCCTCCACACTTATGCTACATATGTGTACCCACAAAGATACACACAAGCACACAAGCACATGCATGCATGCAAGAGCATAAAAAAAATAGGCAGTTTCAAACAATTTGAAATACATAAAGCAATGGACAAGGGGGATGGCTCAGCAAGTAGGGGTACTTGCTATCAGTCCTGAAAACCTGACTTCAGTCCTTAGGTCCCACATGATAGGAGAAAAGTTGTGATTTCCCCTCTACACACACCCATGGCCACACACACTCACATGAATACATGTATTCATATACATATGCAATAATATATAATGATAAAAAGGTGCACTGGCTCTATCCCAGAGCTCCAGATGCTGAGGCAGGAGCTTGAGTTTGAGGCCCTGAGTTTGAGGCCAGCCCGCACTCCATAGTGAGTTCCAGGATGGCCCCCACTACAGAATAAAACCATGTTTTGACACAAAAGCGAGTTTGGGAACTACAGTTGGGTTCAAATCTCAGCTCCCCTAATTGTTAATCTTCCAAACTGGAACAAGTTATTTGACCCATCTGGGCTACCATTTCTCTAGCTGAACAATAGAGAAAAATCTTAAGGTCAAGGAATTGAAGTGTTAATTAAATGACATAACATAAAACCCAAAGCACGGCCTCTGAATTCACTGGATGAGGTTGGAAACAGACCTTGGAGGAGGGGTACCCACGGGGGGTCTAGTTCTGTGCCTGGAATGTAATAAAGCAATTCAGTAAATGACATTTCCAGAGAGCAAGTCTGCCTTTCTAATCTGCAATAATGGCATCTCCCTAAGACTGAATGTGCTTGGAGCTAAGTCAATAACTCATTAATTTCTGTTGAGTCTTCTTCATGACAATAACAATCCCTCTTCCCCTATAGACACAGCACAGTAAGGAGTGTGCAGTCAGAGTTTTCATTAAAGACAGACTTCCTGGAAGACACATACAGAAATTGCTTGGACTGTTCTTGGCACCCTCACCCTGGTCTGGCCATTGGCAAATGTCTATGAAGCTCTTGCAGATCTAGGATGAGTGTGCAGGGGATTCTTTCCACTTCTGACAGACTTGTTTTCATAAGATAGGGACAGTGGGGAAAGCCACTCAGCAAGGGCCATGAGCAGGTCAGACTGCCCATGTGGAAGTGATCTCGTGGTAATTGCACATTGCTTCAAAGTGTACATAGGTGAGCAGCCTTCTGCTTGGCAGGCAGACTGGTAGCTAAAAGAATAGAGCCTTTTCTGTGCCTGGCTTCAAAAGAAAAGGAAGGTGGGGAGAGGAGGGAAGGGAGGACAGGAGGATGAAGCAAAAGAACAATAGGGGTTTGGTTTCCCCATAGCTGCATGAGGATCTCTGAGCTACCAAAGTGTGGGAGAAACTTAGTACTCTCCGGCTGCCTGCCACTTTGATTTTAAGTTGGTGAGATATACATATGTCATAAAATATGCCATTTTAATCATTTTCAGATATGGAGTTTGGTGACATTAAGTTCAATGTTAAATGATTTGAGAGTTCTGGTAAGGCTTATGTGTAGACAGGGTTTCAGTAACTTTTTTTGTTACTATCTGTCTTTTGGCATTGAGTAGAAATAGAGCCTGTACAGATAGATGTTCCTTCAAGCGTTAGTGATGACAAGTCCTGGGTAAGGTGTGTTCCTGTGTGAGTTCAGTTCTGTGTTCAGATAGCAATTCCACCCTGTTTCTTCTTTACCATTCATTTCTCCTCAGCTATTGCAACTTTCTTGCTGACATATAAGCTCATTACTATTTCGATAATATTATAAATTCCTTTACTATCCTCCCTTTGTTCATCTTCACCCTGCTCCCTTTCTGTGCTGCCCTAGGGATAAAACTGAAGACCTCACAACACATGCTAGAGAAGCACTCAGCTATGAACTACTGTTACAGAACACATACACACACACACACATAGACACACACACACACACATATATATATATATACACACATGCACACACATACACACTACACATACACACACATATATATACACATGCACACATGTACACACTACACATACACATATACACACATGCACACACATGCACACATGCATACACACATGCACACACATACACACTACACATACACATATACACACACATGCACACACATGCACACATGCATACACACACATACATACACATATGCACACACATACACACACATATACACACATGCACACATATATACACATACACACATGCACACATGTATACACACATATGTGCATGCTTATTTCTTTGTCATTCTGTGCAGCACAATATTTGAAATATTTACTTATAGCTATCGACTCAAATTTTTCTCCATCTGGTCTCCTTTAAATACATTTCCACAGGTCCACAGAAATTATGCTTGCCCAAGTTAAATGCGACTATTACAGTAGTGTTCGAGCCTTTTTTTCCTTGCTTATCATCAGTACTGGACAACAAGACACACTCCACATGTCACTCATCATTCAGGACACCAAGCTTTCCACCAACTTTTTAAAAAATGTTTATTAATTTTAGGTTTGGTGTCATGTGTGTATGTGCACTACATGCATGCAGTGCTCTTAACTGCTGAGACATCTCTCCAGCCCCTTTCCTCATCTTCTTAGAGATGAATGCCTGAAGGTTCTGTTCTTTCCTTTCAATAAACACTCTCCTTGAGATCTTATACCATCTTGTGCTGTTAAATGCTGTCTGAATGCTAATGATCTCAAAATCCCTGAACTCCAGACCCTATTTCCAGCAGCCCACACACCAGCTCTATTTAGAAACTCTCACATTTCCTATGCATGGAACTGAACATCTGCTCATCTTGCAGTAGCCTGCTTCACCCTTAAAATTCAAATCTCCAGGGTGACAACTCTAAGGGCAAAGACCATGAAAACATTCCGGATGTCAGTTCTTCAGCAAATTCCAACAGGTTGCCCTCGGCATGTATGCAGAATGTGACTTCTCTCTGATTCCACAGCAGCTGCCTTGACCAAAGTGTCTCCATCTTTCCCCCAGGTTATTGCATTCTCTATTGTACCCCTCCATGCACAGCCTGACATCCTCACACTGAGTAGCGTAAAAATCGACTGTCCCTTTATTGACTATTCCCCAACAACCTTCCATTTTGCTTTACAGTAAAATGTATATGACAAAACATAGTTTTAAAGTTTTTAATTAAAATGATTATATCATTCCCCCCTTCTTTTTCTTTACTCCAGCCCCTTCCATGCCCCATCCCTTGAACTCTTTCCATTCCCCTTCATTCCCTCTCAAATTGATGACCACTTTTTCATTATAATTGTTACATTCACACATTATATATGCACAAACATTTAAATACAACCTGTTTTGCCTATTTGGTGTTGCTCGTGTATGTGTAACAGGGTTGACCAGTTGTTATTAGATAACCAATCATGGAGCTCATCCCTGGGAAATACTAACTCTACCTCCCTCAGCATCAGATAGTTGCTTGTAGTTCTTTGTCTAAGTGTAGAACCCCATTAAAATTTTGTTTTAACCACTTTTAAATGTGCCATTTGGTGGCCTCCAAGTATATTGTGCTGTTCTGGCCATTTCACTCAGTCCAAGCCAAAGTGCTTACTGTGTTGTGTAAGAACTTAGCACAATCTGACTTTTCAATGTTCCTCCTCCATTTTCTCCTTCTTTGCCCTGAAATAGTTACCCTTTTGCCTTGACATATGCATGCTCCTTCTTGATCTCTCCCTGCTCCCCTCAATCTGGAAACCCCTTGCCTACTTCAGGCTGTCTCTTGAGGTCTGTCATGCCTCCCTATCTCAATCACAACCTCTCTCCAACCTCAACACTGTTCATCTCCCCTACTCAGTTCTATCTGATCCTCACAGAACACAATACAAAATATTATTTGTTGTGTCTATTGGCTGCTGTCTTTTCCCCACAACTAGAACATGAGCTCTATGTGGACAGATTATTTTATTTTACTTTATTTTTATTTTATTTTATTTTAAACTGATTTATCTCAATGCCTGGAAGAGTACTTGACACAGACTTGTGCATTTAAAATCTATTGGATGGATAAATGGATGGATGGATGGATGGATAGGTGGGTGGGTGCATGGATGGATGGATGGATGGATGGATGGATGGATGGATGGATGGATGGATGGATGGATGGGTGGGTGGGTGGATGGATGGATGGATGGATGGATAGGTGGGTGGGTGGATGGATGGATGGATAGATGAGTGGGTGGGTAGGTGCATTAATGAATGAATCTATTAATGATTCTTGATTTTTCTATTTAATATTTTCTACTATTATATAAACTGTATGAGTTGCATTTGACTTTCTGGAAACTGAAATAAAGTGTTTTCAAAGTTTCCAGTTGCAAATGGAGAGAGAAAAGCAAGAGGTATCTATGACAGTGTCTTTCCTTATGAATGTTTATTAAAGGTTGAATCCCATTGGTGGGAAATTGGCACTATTCATTCTGTCTTCCTGTTTACTCTGGGTGACTGGTCTTGCTTTTAAGGTTGAAAAATGCTAACTGAAGGAGAATAATATTTTTATCTTTGTCTTCAAAACACTTCAACTTCTGGTCAGAAACAAAGACAACAAAAGTTCAACTGATCTGTCAAAATGTTGTTGGCATTCTTGACCATTGAAAAACCACCTTACCACAATAGCGTGTAAATTAGCAGCCACCACACCTTTATGTTGCCATAGAAACTTCATGTTTAAGGGGAGGAAACACCAACTCATTTCTTACTATTTTTATTCATTCCTTGGGTCCATATAGAATTTAAGAAGGATTGTAGTGGACCTAAATGTCCAATTGCCCTTACTGTGTACAATAGAAATCTCTTGAATGCAAGGATGTAGCAGGGGTATGTGTCACTTCAAGCCGCAGCAGCTACTTCTTACTGCTTTTTAAGTGAGAACTGGGATTCATAGTCTATGGTCTAAAATCCTCCATTGCTAGCATTTTAGAACAACCTCTCCCCCTACAGTGTGGTGTGTTTATGTGTGTGTGAGTGTGGGTGTGGGTGTGCATGCGTGTGTGTGTGTGTGTGTGTGAGAGAGAGAGAGAGAGAGAGAGAGAGAGAGAGAGAGAGAGAGAGAGAAACTTGTCTTCCTCAATTACTCTTCACCATACTTTTTGAGGCACAGTCTCTCACAACCTATTGGGTAGAATGGCTGGACAGCAAGCTCTGGAGATCCACATGTCACTGTTCTCAGCCCCAACACTAGCCTTGAGGTTGCAGGAGCACACAGATATTACATGAGTTCTGGGAATCCAAACTTAGAACCTCCACAGCCTCTCTCCTACAACTTTTTCCTGTGTCTCAATCTACCGTGACTTCTCAGGTCTCTAAATGGAATATTCCCAAGCTCAAGGACTACCTGTGCTTTGGGAATTTTTTTTATTATATCCCTATTCCCCTAGCTCCACGGCACATGAAGAATACATACTCCTTAAGCAGAGTCCTTTCATATCACATCCATAAGCTCAGAATTCACAATCTATCTTACCATCACCTCCCTGTCTTCTCTCAAAGGTCACTCTACCTTGGTCCCTTTTCTTCCCTGTGTGTCTTCTCTGCCTGTGGCTCACAGGACCCTGTTCTTCACTGATCCATCTATCTGGTTCTAGAGGCACCATTCACTGTTCCAAGTAGGAGCTCCCTGAGCTCCGCACACCTTAAGAAAATTCTCTGTGCACCCATCCAGTGTTTCTTTGTTACGGTGCTTGGAGATTTTTTTTTTTGGTCTCTATGTGATGGTCTTCAGTATTGACTCTCCCTCAGCAATCCACCAAAGAACAGAACATTGAGGGGCATTTGTCCTATGCTGAGACATTTAGCTAGGCAGTGAGGGTTCCTTGCAGAGTTTATAATTTGGTGCATGAGAGAGGCATTCAAATGATCCCAATACCATTGTAATAAGTGCTAATGATGAGAGATGATAACTTATGAAGAGGAAGTAAGGGGGCAATGAGGCTGCAAATTAAAGGGAGCTGGCCTGTCCTTGGGAGAAGTCACACTGTTTCCCTGGAAAAGTGATATTTGAACCAACTCTCAAGTAGGGGATTTTTAGCTTCCATGGAATGGACATTTTGCCTAACTGACTTCAGAGCATCTGGCACAGCACAATTTCTGACTGAAAATATGCCAATCAGACGTCAGTATAAGTGTGTTTGGGTGGCACGGTGCCTAACTAGGAACTACCTACCATTCTTTCTCCCTTTCTTCCAACCTGAAGTTCCAACAACAGGGTCAGATACAGATATCCTGCCTTATTTGGATGATCTGATGAAGTCCTGCATTGTTGATCTGAAAGATCAGCAGTGTTTGCATCACCTGAGTAGTTAATTATTCCTCCATGTTTCAGAAGAGTAGGTGACAGATGGAAGGCACCTTGACAGCAGATTCTACCTTTCCCTACACAGGCTCTCGGGCAAGTCTGAACAGCTATCACTTTCCCATTGCATTTTTCTGCATTTAGAGACTTGTCATTGTGAAGACACCACTACCCTATGGGGAAGTATTGTTCCATCTGTAGGGAAGCCTCCTCTTCCATCAGCCCACATGTGCCTGTGTTACCTCGAATGCTGGATATCTGGTTGTCCTGGAGAAGCTGTGTGCCTTTTAATAGGAACAACACAGTGCTTGTGACTCGCCTGTCTCATACCATCTGGATTTTCACAGCTCAGCAAGCATGGAGAGCCTCACTGCATGTGAGCAGAGAAAGCAAAACTCCTGAGGAGGGTGTGGCTCCCTTGGAAGGCAAAATTTTATGATGGATGCTATGTGCAGACAGAAGTAGGCATTCTCTCACAGGAACCTACTTTTATATTTGCGCGGTTGAAAAATAATGCAGCGCCTCCATAACAGGTGGGATAGAGGACACAAACCACTCTATATTGCTAATTAAGCAAGTGGAAAGAAAAACTGGTTATGTGGTATAGAGAGAGATAACTCTGCACACATGAGAGCCAGAAGAAGGTGGTTTGGGGGCCAAGAAGGAGCTATGATTTTCCAGTTCAGCATGCATTAGTAATCTGACCCTGTGCTCACTTGTCATTAAAAGTATTGTCCTGTTTCTCTAACTGTCACCAGTGTTTGTGTGTATTTTTGTCACTGATGAAGTCCTCCTTTGTTATCCCACATCACCTTATAGATGCCACCCACATATAGATGAACAAAGATTATCACAACAAGGCAAAAACACATATATCACAAGAACATATACATGAAACCCAAGAGTAAAACTTTCCCCCCAGGGGGCTGGAGACATGGTTTAGCCATTAAGAATGTATATTGCTCTTGAAAACGACCAAAGTTTAGTTCTCAGCATCCATGGTAGGCAACTCACAGCCAGCTATAATTCTATCCCCATGGGAATCTGATGTCTCTGACTTCTGTGGGCACCTGAACTCACATGCATATATCCACATACACAAATACACACACACACACACACACACACACACACACACACACACGATTAAATAGTAAAAAATAAATTTAAAAAATAACCTTCTATCAGAATCTTCCGTCCTTCCTTGCAGTTCTTCTACCCCATGAGCACTTCTCTTTATCTCATTGGTCAGGTCTTGGTGACCTGACTACAAAAAGGGGTGGGAAATACCCAGATTTTCCAGCCTCTGTGGTTGAACTGTAGAGGACTGGCAAGGAAGAAGCACTGGGTGAGGGTAACCCAGCAAGAATCCCTACACCACACACTATCTGTCATTATTAAGCTTGGACAATAAGAACAGACTGTCAGTTAACTCTGCCACTTGCAATATTGTCACACTGTTAACTAACAACATAATTGGGATATGATCCTAAGGAAATAGAACTGTGGGACACTTCTACTTGTAGTTTCCTGTGAGAGAAACACTAGCATCAGATTGAAGTTAAAACCAGTGTGGACACAATTCATGATGCTCCAACTAGAGCAAAAGGAATCAATTTCCCAAGACATAGTTGATGAAACAGAAATCAACATTAGATGAGAAATGTAGAGCAGAAACAGCAAAATGGTTGCTTGTATCTTGCCTCTTATTGGGCTATAACCACATTTGTTCACTTCCCTCTATGTGTTTGATGGAAAGTATTTTCTAATGTACTATTTTAATTAGTAAAGCTTACCATTTCCCCCCCCCACAAAAAAAATGACCTGAAAACATAGGTACTAACTTAAGACTGAGAACCAAGACCAGGAAAGGAGACTACAGTTTCACAGAGACAGGAGTAATTGATTCCCATGGGAAGTCGAAGAATATCCTATTTCTTTAATGGTGTACAAAGTCAATGCCAATCTAACTAGAGATCCTTATGAGGGACAGCAAGTGTGCATATGTCTATTCTCCAGATCCCCCACTACCAATGAATCAATACACCTCACCTATAAAGAAGCTCCCAATTCTTTTTCTATGCAAACCTAGCAACTACCACAATTTCACCACTGTAATATGCTGTGAGGTATATTTTCCATTCTTTTCAACATCCTTGTCCTAAGCAAAGATATAAAAACAACCTTGAGCTGACTCGCTCATCAGGAGAAAAGCCCAGGCTTGAGAGGGCAGAGCTGAAAAGCTGATATAGTAGGAAAGATAGCTCACTATCTTAGGAATGTGGTTTAGATGAAAGATAAGGCTTGGCTGCATTACCCATTTATTTCCATCACTGTGATTGATATTCAGAGGAAGTACCAGTGACCTGGTCAGTATCATCTCTCTATCAGTGGATGCTGGGACTCTCTGAATCTAAGCTGCATTGTCCTTTGATCGAAATGCCACCCCAGTCTATATGTCACCTAATCACACAGGCGTCTCCTTTGACCAGGTGCTCTGTCCAGACTGCAGCCTGGTGTGACACTGTGGGACACTAGGTCACAATCTCAGGACTCCCTCTGTTTCCTTCAGCCACCCATCTTGTGAATACAAGTGCCAAGTCAATAACCATTGTTCAGGGGAAAAGAGACTTGATGTAGTAAATTACTAGTGTGAAACTTTTGTAAGATACAGAGATTGATTCTTAAAAGGAAAAAGTCCTCACAGTGCCAAATTGAGCTAGAAACAGGGTTAGCAGGCCGCTGTGATGAGGAAATTAAATCAGCACAAATAGATGGGGAGCTCAGCCAATCTCAATCCACACACGGTTTCCTTTAGAAAGTCTATAACCACATTTGACTCCGATCACTGTTTGAGGCTTTTGTTTTTTCCATCAGTGTGTGCTTTATCTCCACTCATATAGAAATTGTAGGGGAAATGCTCAAGGGTTTATTTCCTTACTCAACAGCGCAATTAGATGGAAATGAAATTTGATGCAGTATTGAGTTATATTAGAAATTTATCTAAGAGTGAAAGTCCCATGGGGAAGAATTGATTTCTGCCAATCATGTGTTGAGATGAGGTTGCTGTCACTAAGATAGCTAGCCTGTGTATGTGCCTAGTTGCCCCTCCTTCTAGGCTCGCAGAAGTTCTCCCGTCTTGAGCAGCAATGGGTTCGCTCTGTTAACAGCATGTTTCCAACACAAGAGAATAGGCATCTGTAGTCTTGGTATGTTGAAATTGGAATGCAGACGTGATTCATGAGTTTTCTATTAATTATTAAGCAGTCATAGATGGAGATAAGTAGAGATGGATGGGGCGGTGAAGTCTTCCAGCGATCCCTAGCTGCTTTGCAGTGATAAATGAGTCAGGAAACAGAAAAGTTCAGACATCAACGGAACTGCAGCAATGCCTATACAGCTGCCTGGTGAGCTTAAAATAAATATGAAGTCTTGGCAACAGGATAGAGGAATTACACACTCTGCCATGTGGGTCACCCCTTTCAGGTCACTCTATTCGGGTCACCCTTTCTCTTGCAAGGTTCTAAAGGAAGACAGAGCCCTGAACAACGGGGGCAACTGCAAAACAAATGAGACAGATTTTAGGGTCTAGGACAATACTTTATATTCTACAGTGGAGGGTTCTAGTGGTGTTGGTTGGGATTGTGTGATCTAAACTTGGATCCCACCCTATTTTCAGCTATGTAGATTTTAAAGAAAGGCATTTCAGAGTCTGGGTAGAACCATGTGCTTGTTGTCTCTAGGAGAGTGCTTTGCTGACAGTGACTTTTTCTTGACAAGTGATCTAGGACTCATGTCTGAAGAGCTACTTAACTCTTTGATACCCAGCTTCACCCAAAGGAAAAAAACTCACCTTTATTTCCCAATGGAGAGGCTCTTCAGCCCACGCTCCCAAGTTTGTGTGTTAATGTTGCTGCCCAAGGCAAGAGTATGAACTGCATAGAAATAGAACCTTAAAACTCAGGCCTAGTAAGCAGGGCCTGGCACGACACATCAGTAATTCCAGCACTCCAGAGGCTGAGGCAAAAATATCACAAGTGTGATGCCAGCCTAAATCCCAGTTTAAGGCAAGTCTGAACTACATATTGTGGCCTGCCCTAGATAAAACCAAACCAAACCAAAACCAACCAACCAAAAAAAAAACCACACACACACACACAAAGATTATATGAAGTAGGTACTTTTTGTTCCAACCTAGGTCTTTCCACCTCCTTCTCATTGTTCATATGTCCTCTATTTCTCTGTCTCTGTCTCTCCCTCCCCCTCCCCCTCCCTGCCCCCCTCTTGTCTCTCCACCTCCTTTTCATTGTTCATGTCTTCTATTTCTCTGTCTTTGTCTCTGTCTCTCCCTCCTTCCCTGCCCACCCCCCCCCGTGTGTGTGTGTGTGTGTGTGTGTGTGTGTGTGTGTGTGTCTAACATTAGTGTTTAAGCAATGAGTCATGACTCATTCCTCAGTAATTGACAGAAGCTAGAAAGTGAAAAGAGACAGCAGAGCCCACCTTGTATTCTGGGCAGGTCAGAAAGCTATTTCTGTACTCAATGAAAGGCCAGAATCAGTAGAGATGTCAGCAGCACACACTAACCTCAGTCTTTCTTAGTGCATTCTAAGGCAACTGCAGTTGACAGCTGACTTCTCCCAGTGAATCTGTTAAAATACACAAGCTATAAAGAAAGACCAGTGATCAGAAGCTTTGTATGAAGTAGCAAGTTCTCCAGCCATGCTGGGCTTTGCTATGCCTTGGTTCATGGATGCCTGTTATGGGACTCGGCCTTCCAAAGGTATATCAAGGGCTTAGCCACCACACAGCTTATTCTGTGCTTCATTTCCTGAGAAGATGGAATTGATTTCCAGTTTAGGTCAATCAGGAATCAAGTCACCTTATCTAAGTGAAGATGATTATAAGCCAGAAATCATAAACACTTGACCCGTGTGGGCACCGTATTTGAGTGTGCAGACACATGCCCCCATGCATGTGTCTGCAGAAAGCAAAGGTTGTCACTCCTTGTCTTCCTCCATTTCTTTCCATCTTCTTTAATATGTATTAAAATTACTGTTTGGCAATTTCATACATGTATATAATGTACTGCAATCATGCACACCCTCTCTGCCCTCGTTTATCCCGTCCCACTCCTACTGAACCCCTTCTCTTCCTTATTTTTTTTGAGACATTGTTTCTTGCTGACCCTGAGGCTCACCAATTAGCTAGACTAGTTGGCCAGTAAGGTCCCAGAATCTTCCTGTCTCTACCTCCTAGCACGGGATTAGAGAGAGGCACGGCCATGCTCAGCTGAGTGTGAGCGCTGAGAACCCAGGCTCGGGTTCTTATGCTTGTACAGTAAGGACTTTACCCAGCAAGCCTTCCCTTCAACCTGCAAACAAGATTTTCTCCTCCGCACATACCTATAATCCCAGATCTCAGGATATAGAGGCAGGAAGATGTCTCTTAAAGAAGGGGAAATGCCGCATATTTTCATATGTTGAAAAGAAAACATTATCGGCATATAGAATTTAGATGTTTGCCTTAAGCTCTAGACATCTTAGTGTTAATTCCTCAAAGACTGAGGACAACAGACGGCACCTAATAAATCCATGTTACACTTGCTCCTTAAGACGGATCCCTGAATCGTGTTCCTTCTTTGCCCTGGAGAGTTTGAATGGACTCCTGATAAGCAGTAAAGCTTGGACTCTCATTAAGTGTGCCTCACTTGAGTGACACTTCACTTGAGTGAGTGACACATCACAGACGAGGAAGGTTTGTGATTTCCTCTCTCTGCTTTCGGACAAAGAGTGAGAATTAAGAATATTTTCGATATGCAGAAAAGACACCGTGTGAGTTGGAGAATTTTATGCTACTTATCTGAATAAAGCTGGCATACCAAGAACATCCTAAAATGACAACACACACATAAGATATAAGACTTGAGTTCGTCGGGGATCACTGCCATGGTTTTCCACCTTACCCTTGCCGTTCAGACTTCAGCCAGTCCCCAGTCAAACAGCATAGTCACAATCCTTTGCCTCTTAAGTTTTTTTCCCTCTCCTTTCTATTTTATGCTCTCTCTTCTTTCTCTCTAAGCTCCTTTGCACTCTCCAATTGTTGGAAGAGTGATCATGGGGAAAATTAATCTCTGACATGTGGAAGAATTAGTCTCTGGCCCTAATAAATCCAGTCATAGGTAGTTCATCTGTCCTTGGGCCATGGGGTAACCAGCATTGAAGCTGACTTTCCTTCCAGTTATCTATGCTCTGGGTCCCTGGTGCCTGTACCTTTCTCCATTGCTCCCTGACCTTGTGACACTGTCTTTTGAGTACCCTGTCCTGCAAAAGAGTATACTCACCAGAGGATGTGTTGGGCTTATTCAAGAAGGGAGAGTCCAGTGAAGTTGGGGGACTAGAGGGGTACCCCAGTAACTCCTGTACTCTCTGCTGTAGTTGGCATTGGCGTTGGCACCTGTATCTGCACCCTGAATCCCTCAATGCTCAGTCCTAAGCCACATTTACTCCTGTCTGGGGGATTTTCCTGGAGTGGTAGAGGGGTGTGTGGTTAATGAAAATGAGCAAAGAAAAACCATTTCCATGAGCAAAAAAAAAAACAACTCACATTCTCTTCCATGAAACAGAAGGGTGTGAACACATCTTGCCCCTCTGTTCACCTCAGATGTTCCAGGAGCCCACAGTGCGGTGGGGGCACCTAGGAGATTCGCTTTTCCAACCGCTACTTCAAGTGGCACTTAAAATGCAGAACATAAAATCCTGTAAATTCCCCTGCACAGCCGGAGCCCTAAGCCCTTAAATGCACAGAAAAGTGTGTCTATTATCTACCCATTCAAAGTAAGTGTGCAGTTACTTAAATTGCTTTTGTCTTCTTCTTCCTTTCAGCTGACATTATCTCTACGGTAGAATTCAACCACACGGGAGAGTTACTAGCGACGGGGGACAAGGGGGGGTCGGGTTGTAATATTTCAGCGAGAACAGGAGGTAAGTATCAGCCAATTGGAAATTCTCATTTTCTTCCCTTTTTAGAGGAGGCCTCCCACTGGGCCTTAATCCTCCTGTGTCTGCCGCCCTTAACCTTGCCTGCCACTTTGCCCACCAACAGTAAAACTGCCAAAAAGTCATTAGCATCCATAGTTCTAAGGGTTCTCCCTGGGCAGGGCCTTATCCCACTAAGAATGAACTTTGGGACGCAGCGGCTGTTCTCTGTCTGACCTGCAAATTCCACAGGTGTTGACAGCGGCGCAAACTCCAGCTGTTGTCTTGGGATCTGTCCTCCAGGTGTTGAAATTCAATCTCCCTTCATTTCAGGTACTGCCCAAATACATAGGAGAGGAAAATAGCTTTATTGGACAACAGTTGAAAAGAGGGCATGTTGGGTCAATAGAAAGGAAGGGATGCTCAGAGTGCTAACAAGCAAAACCCTCCAAAAAGGCTTCTTAGCCCAGCATATGGCACAGGCTGGTGTGGGTCCCTGAAGCTGGATACATTATATAATGCTATTTCAGTGGCTGGTTTATTCCCAAGGCTTGGGTTCTTCTAGGAATTCTTTTCCTTTTTCACATAAATTGAGGATGCTCTCACTGCCATGCCTGTTTCTGTTTTCTCAGAATGGAATTAGGACCCGATTGGATTTCCTTGGCCTCTCCTGGCACACGCTAGTCCTTCCAGCAGGGTAGTCTGTACTCTAGCAACACTCCCATCTGCCACTGCCTGCCTCTGAGATTAACTGGGCACCGGGGAGGCTCGAGGGAGGAAGACTTCACAAGAGACTTCCCGAGCAATTTAAAGCCCACTTTGTGCCTCCAAGCCATTTGCATTACACCTCCCCCTCAAAAGAGGATAGCCTCATTTAGGGGTGATATATTTGGTAATTGCACATTATTTGCAATTAATTTCTATAAGAGCGTCATAATCCCTCGGGGTTCTGTGTAAATTCAAGTGCTCAGCATTAAATCAGGCACCCAGCCTATTAGACTGGCCCCGGAAACATGGAAATGCAGTTGGCAAGTAAGAACTGAATCGCTCTTCGTGACCTGGAATTTTTCCTGCTTTTTCCAGAGCTGCCTGGTGCTAATTGGTCTGGCACATGCTACCCACACTTGACAGTCTGATTTGGATGGTAGCAAATCAACCCTCTTAGAAATTTATTGTTGAGGTGGACCGGCACTCTGTGAGTGCGCAGGGGAGTAGCAAGGGTGACAGCATCTAAAGTCCTTTGAAAACTGATTTTCAAATCTCCAATTTAAAAAAAAAAATCCAATTAGGTTCACAGCTATGATTAAGGGGAACTGGAGGAGCTATTTAGCATAAATTACCCAAGGCTGCCGTGTTACCAGTCATATTCCACCCCACATTTTCTGCTAGCTATTTATAGGTTTCACCTATTTTCATTTACTGGGAGATCTGGGAAGCCTGACTCATTAGAATGATGGGAGACACACCTTCCAAAGCAGTGTGGGTGGGTTTACCAGAAAATAAAACTCAGTGAGGATGAGGATCAAGGAATTCAGTGTTCAATTTTGGGGGAGCTTAGGGGTTCAGATGTACACATGGCTTGACTGACAAATGTCATCTGACATGGTTTAGGGGCAGTGACTCTTCAGGCAATGTGGTCACTCCCAGACAAACTGCTTGAAAGGACCTCGGTCCTCAGTGTCTGCAAACCTCTAGGCTCAGCAGAAGCATCCACTTCTGGGCATGCTGAGATATGCCTATGGGTGTCCTATGTCCATCTAAGATCATATAGCTTTAAATTGAACCTTTTCTTTAAAATCAAACATTGATTTAAAATATGTCTAATAAGACCCAAATTTTAATTTTTGAACAGATTTCAGAGCCAAATCTCAAGACTTTGGGAAACTGGTTCTAAAATCTGCGTAATATCACCCTCCCCCTTGTGTCTTCCTCCTCTTCCCCCTTTCCCTTCTCTTCAGGCCCCTGGCTTTCTGCTCTGGATCTCATCATTTATTTAGCTCCTGCTGTTTGCTCTTTGCATAATTAGTGCTAGGGGAAAGTCATAGGTAAAGCCCAACATCCTCATGATGCAGATGGCGCTCATGCGCAGATGGTCTTCTCATCACTTATGCTAGACAAAAAGGGAGATGGGAGGGACTGATGCTCAGATCACTCCTATGAGCTGTGTGACCCTAGAAGAGCCACTTATATCTCGGAGCCTCTGGGTCCATCTCCCAGCTCTGCCTACTTTTCTGAGATCCCCTGAGCATTGAAAGTTGCCTTTGCTACAGCTTTGCACCTTTCATAGGGACTGATATAAGTGCACATGAGCATCTCCACAGAATGGCCCTCTCGGCACTTCCTGAAATGCGCAAAGATTTAATAGTAGATCTATTTGTATTGATTGCAAAGTCTTATCCTTTTTAAATTCTTTCTTTCTTCCTTTTTTTTTACTTCCTGTTTTTTGAGCCAGAGTTTCTCCGTGTAACAGCAGTCCTGATTCTCCTGGAACTCCCTTTGTAGACCAGGCTGGTCTCAAACTCACAGAGATGAGTCTGCCTCTGCCTCCTGAGTGCTGGGATTACCATGCCTGGCAACTTCTGCTGTTTCTATGTAGAGGTTGTGATATATTCTTTTTGTTAATATAGTTTTACATATATAATTTACAAATGTGTGTGGGATGTGTGTTTCAGATAATTGCCAACACAGTGTATGCTTTTGGGACCAGTAAACCAAAGCTGAATCTCTGGCTGGAGTGGCTTGGTGTCTCTCTCTCTCTCTCTCTCTCTCTCTCTCTCTCTGATGCAGTCACCCAGCAGGCCCCTAATGGCTTTTCTGGAGGGGAAAAAAAGAATCCATGAGCTGGCACATGCTTTAAATGGTTTAATATTCTGTGTGTGCTTTACCTTCCTACAGAGTAAAAACCAGGTTCATCGTAGAGGTGAATACAATGTTTACAGCACATTCCAGAGCCATGAACCCGAGTTCGATTACCTGAAAAGTTTAGAAATAGAAGAAAAAATCAATAAGATAAGATGGCTCCCTCAACAAAACGCAGCTTACTTTCTTCTGTCTACCAACGGTATGTGGAGGAGGGTTTTATTTGTTTTGTTTTGGTTTGGTTTGGTTTTTTCCTATTTTATATTTTCAGAGACAATCCTGACCTGTAATTTTCCCCTCGTCTCAGTGTTCCATTGTCCCTTGTGGACTTGTGAAAAACTTAGATACCCTGTTTGCAAGCTACCTAGCAGAATGCATGGTGCACACAGAACTGAACTCAGTAAATAGTAGCTATTCACTTTATAAATATCGAATTTATGACCCAATTTTGAGGAGCCCGTTATCGACAGTTTCCTAATGTAGATTGCTTGCAGGTGTTTGGGGAATGTGACTTCCTGTCTTAAGATTCATTGCATGTTATTCTGGGGAAGCATTTCAAGAAACTCGACATGCTGTTGGCAGTTTGAAAAATAGTTATTAATCCCTGAGTATATTTTCGGGTCTGCAAAGCAGCTGTCTGTGTATCTGAGAAAATCAATTTCTGAGCCAGGAGCACAAGACCAGAGGAGTTGGGGATGCTCCCAAAAGCTGATCAAGAAGCAGTCTCTTTATCTGCCTTCAAACTCGCAATGTCCTTTATGTTGATATAAATTGATATGAACAGAGAAGAGAGAATAGGTTACTGGCAGGTGAATAAAGCCTGCTCATATATTCACTCCATGAAGGAAGCTGATGAAACCCCAAGAACTTAACCCTTCTCTGGAGAAAAAAAAAAAGCCAGTTTGGAATTCAGTCCTTACTGAAGAATGGTAATGGCAAATGGTAATTAGAGGACTCAGAGAGAAAAACTGAAGAGCAAGGAAAGGAGTCAAAGGGTGACTCATTTCATCACGTGTGTGAGTCTATATGTAAATGTGACTTAAGAGTGTCATATCAAGAACAGAAAAATGGAGACAATGTCTACAGTACAATCAAGTATATATTCCTTGTTAAAGACAAGAAAGATGCACAACAAAAGGCTTCCTGTTGCTGTCTTGATTGTGCATTGTAGGTCACTTGTCGCTTCGTTCCTTTTGTCACTTCAATTTTGAAAGTGTATACAGTGAGTCATAGATAAATCTTACAGGAGAGAGAGAGAGAGAATGAGAGAGAGAAATTCCGATGGCCACCAAATCCCTCAGATATAAAGACAGCATACAGATCTGAAAATACGCCAATTCTAGATCAGCTATTTGGGAGTTATTCATGCAAACCTCAATATGACCAGGTCTCTACTCATCTGGTTTTGGCTTGGATTTTTTGTTTGTTTGTTCGTTTTGTTTTGTTTTTAAGATTCCATTTACTGCCATTCATTCCCATAGTAGCTTTTTGTTTGTTTTGCTCTGTTCTGTTGTCCTGTTTATAGCCCTATCTCTTGGAGGTCAAACCACTGCATTTCACTTCCGTTGATTCTCTTGTGGTTGCTTTCTGTTCAAGTCTCACACAGACTTTGTTGTTTCACACCACTCAGAATGGAAGTTTTAATGTGGCAGTTTTAATGTAATTACTTTAGCCACAGAGAAGTATCTGATTGTCTTCCATAGCTAGATTACATTATATTATGAAATTTAGCCTATTGATTATTGCAGTAAAATCCAAAGACTTATTAAGTACTTTGTAGGGGGGATGGGAAAGAAAGTGAAATTCAATGAAGATTAATTATATAGCATAATGTTCTGTTAATTGAGTTTTTAAATAGTTTTTTGATTAACAAGGATATTATCTTCCCATTTGGGATGCTATTTCACGTGTCAACTGCCTCTCAAACCAACTCTCCTAAGGAAAATCCCCATGTTCTTATGCAGTCTTCTTTTCTATACTAATATTGAGGTTAAAAATCCATGCACATCCCTATGCCAAATAGGTTAACATTCGAAAATTAATGGAAGACAATGGGAATTACTATATAAAAGAGAACATGAAGATAAATGATAATGTTGTGTTTAAGCTGCTACACATGATGATAAACTATCCAGAGAACAAGCCAGAAGAAAGAAAACTTCATTTCTCATATTAACAGCTGCATGTTCCTTAGAGTTTTTCCCCCCCACAAATCTTTAAGATTCTGAGTCAAATGAAAATGCGGTGATAATAAAGTCAAGTACGACCCCAGGCAACACAACCCTAGGGAACTGGATTGAATTCTCCATCAATTATCTTTTGGAGGGTCAGGGTGCTTATCTCATTAGTTGAGTATAGCTACTAATTCTACTAGGATAGGTTTTTAACTTCATAACTTTTAAAGAAAAGTAACGCTCACATTCCACTGTGAAATAGACCTTGAAGTTATTTGCCACACAAAGACACATTGAGCTGTCTGGGTTACTGATCCTGCCTGGCTGTATATTCTGAGAAAGTCAGGACACTAAGGTGTTCATGGTGAAAATTAAGAAAATACCAGACACAAAACAAAGGCAGTGTATATTCTGACACAGAGAGAATCAGTGCTAGTGTCTTTTAAAGGAAAAAGAAAAAGATGTAAATAATATGTTTATTAACAGAAATATGATATATTCTATAAGGTATTTTTAAGCCAGGTTTTAAAATTTAATAATATAACAACAAAAATACTTTTCTAGATGATATTTTATTAAAATACCATATGATTTTTAGTGGCTACATATTATTTCCTTATATGATTTGATTCTTCTGTGGTTTAACAATAGGTTTCCACAATTAGACTTTCAGTTGTTAACACATTCTTACTACAAATTATATTCTGTAATGTATTACATTGCATGTCATAGATTCAGTAAATACACATATATGGATAGCTGTTGGTATAAAATATACATTCAGGTAACATGCATATATTACCCACATGGCATATTGCTTGTTAGAAATAGTTAAACAAGGAAATAATAGAAGACTATACAGAAAATGTACGCAGTATTCTTAGTCTGCTGGAACTAAGGGAAGTTTTTCTTTTTTTAACCTTTCTGCTCATTCCCATTTTCCAATTACAGTGGCAGGTACACCTTATATAACAAAAGAAGGGAAATGATTAAATACACAACTTAGTATACATAATGTCATTGTAGTTCCTCACCTCAAATTACTACATACAGAAAATATAAGAATATACACAAGAGATGGTCATGGGGGGAACATGCCTTTCGCTCCAGCACTGGGCAGGCAAATGAAGGTGGTGTCTGTTCCAGGCTTACTCAGAGCTATATAAGGGAGACACCATCCAAAAAAATAAAAAGAATATATACAAAATTTTGATCATAGATTATTTCTAACTGGAAGTCATACGGGTAACTTGTATCCTTGTGTTTGCCCTATGATTTCTATTTATCTCTATGGAAATTTATCATTTATGATATAAAATTTAAAATTAACATGCTTGCAAATAAATAGATTTGGACCCATTTCAAAGCCAAGAAACAGAAAAGATTTGGTGGTGAAACCCACTGGTTTCAGGTTGTTCTCAGTCACAGCTGACGAGGAACAAATCAAGTGACCATGAATAAGGTCCATGTTTAATTTTCTCACTCTAAAAAGGCAGCCCATGTGAACAGGATCTCAAGAGAACTTGCAACCAGAGGGATGTGAGCATAGAGCTAGCAATTTCTAAATTAAGCCTGCAGCTGGGACAGGCTCCCCTCCCAGCACAAGTCAGGGAGAGCGCAGAGATGAGAATCCATGGATCCACAAAGAGCAGTCTGGCCAAACATGAGAAAAGGCTTGGAAGCCCAAATAATACCTAGGTATGTAAAAACGGATTTTTACTAAAATGTCCCCAGAGCTGCTGACAGCCCACAACATAATACTTTTAAGACCTCTAAGGATAAGACATGAAGTCCTGAAGTCCTGTGAGGTCATGTGCCTTTGCTTCCAAGAGTGGTTCTCCCAAAGATGAAGAAACTGGGAAGTAACAGTGGGGAGCCCGGTGAGTAGTGAAGAGAGGCAGGTCAGAAAACCAAAGAAGTCCCATTACAGACAACGAGAGAGGGATGGCTTTTCTCCCCAAAAAATAGAAGTGTGTAGACATCCTTGTGAGATGACGCTCACAGCAAGAGAGTTACCTATCCTTCTGCAGATGTTTGACACAGAATGCTAATTCTAATGACAGCTACAATTTGGACACTGTCATTATCCCAAGACAATTAAACATGCTGATCCATTCCATCTTAATATACCCCATAAGAAAGATGACATTTCTACCAGTTTATAAATAAACTGGAGTGCAGAGTGACTACCATGTAATGTTGAAATACATGGTTGTGTGCATGCTGAAATTGAGATTTAAGTGGGCATTCCGCACTTCCTTGTTTCCTGATGGTCATTTCTGACTCCAGGACTACTTTGTTTGTGCCTTCTTGCATGGTCCACGGCCACATGCCTGTTGAATAAAAAATAAGAAAGAAAAAAAGGGACTATGTCTGCTCCTAGGTCTGGTGGAGGAGAAGGATTATTGTAGATATGAGGGAGAGAACATCCAGAGGCAGAGACAAAGGCATCTGAAAGAGTCCAGAGTGAACATGGCCGGACTGAGCCAGGCCATGTGAGGAGATAGGGGAAGGGAGGGAGAGAAAAGAGCCCCAGACCAAGAGAGGTGCCCTGGGCCAAGAGACTAGCGTAGACAAACCAGGAGAAGAGGCAGACTAGCCCTTTGCCTGGAAAGTTCAGGATAGAGACAGGGTATGTTAGCCAGGAGGACTCTGACACAGGTAGGGACTGAAGGATGCTAGGAGAACCTGGCAGCCAGAGTCTGCTTTGATATGTTAATAAGCATCTCAGCCTTTTGTCCAGGGTTTTAGACCTAACAGCTGTTTGGCAGTAGTGGGAATTAGGCCCAACAGTATCTCACAACTCCTGTCCAATAGAGACAAATATAGAGAAACTAAGTGTTTCAGAATGAAAGGCAAAGACAAGTATAGACTGAAGGTGTGTGATCTGATAAGGAAAGTGTTCAAGGCCATATGGCACACAGACAAGACTGGCTTGGCCCAAACATGATTTCTAAAAAGGTAGAATTGAGAGCCTGGGTGGAGCATGCCTTACCAGTTCCCAGAGTCCCAGATTCCCTCCATCATTGCCTTGGGCTGTCAACACCTGGAGGCACTGGAGTTCTCATTTTTGTTTCATTGCTATGGAACAGGACAGGTGTCACCAAGAGATGCATGGTAGTAGAACAGTCTAACTATAGTTTATGGTTGGGAACTAACAGGAACAGCAAGAAGGAAAAGTGATGGGGAGGGATTAGAGGAATGGAGATTGGAGCAGAGATGGGGGAGGAAAGAAGAGAGAAGAAAGGAGAGGGAGGGAAGGGGAGAGGAGAGGGACTGGTACTCAGGATTTTGTGTATGCTAGGTAGTTGAGTTATGCTCCCGGCCTGATAAGAGCATTTTATTTCATCTCTATATCACTTTATTTCCAAGACTATTGGAAAAGTATATTATAACAAGGAGATCCATTTCCATTCAAGCTAATATTTATTAGATGTTGGTATTGATATTATTGAGCCTCGACCACACCACATGTACCATTAAATGCTGAAAGTTCAGTGATGAGCAAGACAGATGAAACTCAAGAGATTTCTAGTGACAGATAATGAAAATTTAGCCAATTGATAGTGAATTATACTAACAGAAGAAAAGAAGAAGAGGAGAGGAAAAGAAGCCCTGGTAGTCAAGAACAAGGAGAGAAGAAAAATGGAGAATTGTAATGCCACTGTGGCTTTATGTAGATTTTACATAAGCTACTCTGAGTTAGGGCATAAACAAAAGTGAATGAGCCGTGTGAAAAGGTCATAAAGGTCATGGGGCGGGGAGATAATTCATTGGCCGAACTTTTCTTGCATCTACAGCCATGGGTTTAACATTCAGGGGTGGATGGAAGAAAGAAAGGAAGGAAGGAAGGAAGGAATATAGATAGATAGATAGATAGATAGATAGATAGATAGATAGATAGATAGATAGATAGATAGATATCATACATACATACATAGTAGATAGAAAGATGGAAAGATAGATAGATAGATAGATAGATAGATAGATAGATAGATAGATAGATAGATAGACAGACAGACAGACAGACAGACAGACAGACAGACAGACAGACAGACAGACAGTCAATAGCAAAAGGCACAGTACATTCAAAAACCTTGAAGCAGAAATGTACTTAGTGGCCTAGGCACAGACAGAAGCCATGTGACAGCAGCACAGGTATCTGGGTTACAGAAGAGTCAGCAGGGTCCAAGAGTTGAGGAAGCCAAGAGTACCAGGTTATGAAGGGCCTTGGTGGGCATGATGAGGACAGTGCCTAAGAAGGGTGGATGCTAAAAATTGGAAATGGTAACAGTGTCTTGCTGCCCTAAGTTATCATGAATATTAGATTAAAATTGTCCATGTGCTAACACTTACAAAGTGAACTCTATATATGTGACTATTCTTACTCAGTTTCAATTAATATTTTTACTGAATGCGTCAGGTTAAAAGTTAAAATGTAAGGTATATGTTCTAACAGTGCATCATCAGAGAAAGCCATTTGTTCAAACACAGTCTGTGTTTTTGTCTTGCCTTCCAATGACATGAGATTTACGTAGGACAGAACTTTGAGGAACTGGTTCCTATAGCCCTTCTTACTATCATTACCTTGACCACCCCCTTCCTTACCCTGGCATCATGACTTCTGATTGTCCTACACAGATAAAACTGTGAAGCTGTGGAAAGTCAGTGAGCGTGATAAGAGGCCAGAAGGCTACAACCTGAAAGATGAGGAGGGCCGGCTCCGGGATCCTGCCACCATCACGACCCTGCGGGTGAGTGTCGCTGTTCCAGCCATGCCTTTCAGCAGCCTGGCTAACAGGGGACAGGGGTTTGCCCCCCTGAAGTTGGGCATGTGCTGGCCACAGCAGCAGACTACAACTATAATATGTGGTTGAAGGCACTGGGCAGAGACTCAGCCTGCCCATCTCTGGTGGCAGATGGAAGAGTGGGAAAGGTGCCAGGCCCTAATGACTACAAATCCATGTTTCTGTTTTGTCCCCAAGGACTTGCCACATGGCCACTGCCATACGTCGCGGTATTCTTAGCCTGTCTACTCATATTACCTAGCATGTTTTGAATACCTTCTGTAGTTGGAATAAGGGGCTCAAGGCTGCTCAAGTGGAAAGTTTGACGATTGCCCTTCAGAGCCCAAGCTTTAGAATCTAACAGACCTGGGTTTGTACCCTGTCACTTACCAGAATCTTACATGGTTATTGCATTTGTCTTTGTGCTATTTTAACTAACAGAAACTATTTAAAGGAGAGCCATTTGATTTAGACCATAGTTGGCAGGATTTCGCCCAGGGTCAGCAGGCTCCATCGTTTCCAGGTTGGGTTGAGGAAGATAGTAATGTAAGTAGCCATATGTAGAGAGGACTCACTTCATGGTGGTCAGAAAGCAAAGAGGCAGACTAGACGGAATCAGAGACAAGATATTCTCCAAAGACACACTCTCAGACTCACTTTCTCCAACCAGGCCCCATCTTCCTAAAATTCCACCAAATTATGAACTCAATAACACACTGACTTGTTGATGAAAGCCTTTGTGATCCAGTCACCTTTGGGTGATTAGATCCACCAACATTACAACCAGGCCTTCCACACATGAGTCTGTTTTGGAGGAAACTGTATTCAAAACAGAGCCTCCACTTAATCCTTTTGAACTTTAGTCAGACAAGTTATTTTTCCTTTCTTCCCCTGCAACTAAAAGTCCTGTTGTCTGTGAACTTGTGAATGTGAAAGGCAAGGGGTGGAAAGTCCTTCTCCTGTAGCCGTTACACTCAGTACTTATGTAGACTTTGCTCTCAGTCTGTGTGGCTTCCTTAAGGCCTTCCAGATGTGCATAGCCTGGTAAGGAGGGGGCCATTATAGCACTCACACTCAAATGGCCCTAACTCTACACAGAGCAGGACAAAGGCTCAGACAGAGATAGTCATGGAGCTGTTGTTTGTCCAAAGGAGAAAGAGATGGCATTTGGTTCTGAAAGCCTGGAAAGGCCTCAGAGAGGGTTGCTAGTAAAATGGATTTCTAAAAATGGAGCATTAAGAGAAGACTCTCCAGCTTAGTAGTTCTCAGCCTTCCTAATGCTGCAATCCTTTAATATCGCTCCTCATGTTGTAGTGACCCCCAACTATAAAATTATTTTTGCTACTACTTCATAACGGTAATTTTGCTACTAGTATGAATCATAAGGCAAATACCCGTGTCTTCCAATGGCCTTAAGCACCCACTGTGAAGCGGTAGTTTGATACCCGAAGGCATCGTGACCCACAGGTTGAGAACCACTTCTCTAGTTATAGGTAAAAGTGATTTAAGGTTGGATGGTTTCTTTTGAATCTGTTCTGCGCAAATGGTAAAGTGAGAACATGTTGGGACCAGCCCGAACCCCACAGGACTTCTAGTACTGTGAAGTATGTGTTTCCAGACACCAGCTGCTGTACAGAGGACCAAACCTGAAAAGGGGAACAGCCAGCCGTGAAGCTCATATCAGTGGGGACAGATGGTCTCACCCGGGTTCAGAAGCAGAAGTAGCCATTGGTGATCACTGTGTGCCTTTATTGGCTCACAGGTTCAGTCATTCTTTGATTCATTCATCTATTTGTTCATCAAATGCTTTCGAACACTCTGCTGGCCACAGGCCTGGGCTATTGGGGCTTATCCTGCACTGATGGGTGTTATGTCTTTAGTTGTGATCCTTCTGAACTCCCACACACTGGCTGCTCTGTTCTCATGCAAGTTCCCCATCCCTGCATCAGACCAGGTTGGAGCAGTGTCCACCTACCCTGCTGTTCTAAAAGTGCATAGATTTGGGAGACTTCCAAGAAGCATAATGAAGAACAGGAAGGTCCGAGTGGGCTGAAGTTGGTTAGATGTACATCTCTGCACTCCTCTCCCACTGGGGATGGTGGATATGTGACTTGAAACCTTGAATCTCCAGTGACTTATCTATAGAACACAGGTGACGGTGGTCACTATTCACTGTGGCTCTTATGCAGATTCAATGAGGACACTGTGTGTGTGATAAAGAGCTTAGCCTGTGTAGTATCTGGCACTCAGAGAACACTCCAAGCTAGTGGTAACACTTGGTGTTACCATCATCTGCAACATCACCGGCCATCACTATCATCATCAGCCTCGCCACCCTCACCACTGTCAGCATCCCTTTTCTTACTCTCATTGTGTGTGTGTGTGTGTGTGTGTGTGTGTGTGTGTGTGTGTGTGTGAAAGAAAAATCATGTTTTTCTGTCTCACTCATTCCACAAGCTACTTATAGATAAGTAGTAAGCACTGGGCCAGAAATATCACAGGAATTAAGACTGTCTTTTATCCCTCAGTCCATGGTAGTTCTGTGAGGAAAACAAATGGACTGGGTACCCCTGAGTCCTGCCACAGATTCTGCCTGTAGTGATATGGTGTTCTGAAAATATGTCTTGCATTCAAAACGATTGAACTTGTCCAGACCTTGAAGCAAAGTTAATACACCTTGAGATCATTCTAGACTATGCACTAAATCTGCTGTCCTACTGTGCATGTACTCTGTCTGTTGAAGTTTAACTTGCCTTTAAGAGAGCAATGTAAACAACCTTACTGTGCACAACAAAGTTTTATAGTCTGCATGACCCCTGTCCTAGAGTAATGTCTCTGCATATGTGTGTGTTGTGGCAATCATTTGTTGAAAGCAGCCAATAGGGTGAAAGCAACCTTAAAGCAAATATTCACCATAAATGTTGGAAGCAAAATAGATATAGGCTGGTAATGTCTGTTTGCAGTAGTGTTTGCCGTTCTGGGTCACTTAGGACTAGTAAGTAACATTTTCCCTTGTAAAACTCCGTTAAAGATTTCTATCCCATGCCACATTTTCTGTGCTGTTCAATAAAGACAGAGAAAACCCCACTTTTTTAGGGATAGACAAACATCAGGCACGCGTACACACATACAACAGACAGACTATAGACAGACCAGTAACCACGTGCTACAGAGGGAAGATACAAGGAGAGAAATTTTAAATTTGGGCTCCATCTTGATCAGATTATTCTGAAAGAAAGTACTTTCTTTTCATTTCTTAATGTGACATCGATGCATTTTGGTGCCTCTGAAATTATCTTTAATGTGTTAACTGATACATCTGCCTTTGTTTGCTATGTGTGTGACATTTTTCAGAGACTATCTATAGTGCCCAGTATGGTTTCCCATTGCCAAAGGCATCCTACAAGATTCCATATATGTGTCTAACTCCTTGGAGACTCCATCCCAGTGACAGAGGACAGAGGCCTGTTTACATTCCCGCTAGAGCAGAGATCTACTGTGGCAAGACAACGTTGCTAATGAAGTGAGCTTCAGATCACTCCTGTCAGAGGCCCTGAGGTGTAGCTGCCAGTTAGAAAATAGCAATTCTAACTCCAGTTGTTCATAACCAGCTAGGTGGCGCTGGGTGGCGCTGGGTGGCACTGGGTGGCAGCCTTTATTTTTTTTTCTCCTTGCTTCTAAGCTGTTGAGCATGGAGTTGGAGAAATTCAAATTCTGAGACCTCAAATGTGCATTTTTGACACTTGACACTGGGGTTTGTTAAAAGACCAGGGTCTGTGGTCACTGGATTCTATCATCTACCAACCCCTTAGAATTGTGGGGTTGGTTTTTATTTTCCAATTCCTGTTACTTTTCAATCACATGAATTACAACGATATAAACATATTCACTATAAAAATGATTTTACCAGTGTTTTACTCTGCTCCTCTGTCTGAGGCCTTAAAATAACACCCGGTTCCTGTAAACATCTGCATCCCACACTCTGCCCTTTAGAGCTCCAAAAAGACCTGATAGAGAAAGAAGAAGAAACCAAAAACAGCAACAACAACAAAAAGAAAACCCACTCACACACCCTGAAAACCATAGATTCAGAACAGTGACCCCCAAAGAGTGAACACTCCAAGTGACATTAAAAGACTATTCCTTACCGACGTACTCTGCGGTGGAAATCTGCATCGCCAGCAGTTATGTCCCCCATCCCCTCCCCTGCCAAGATTTCTACTTGCTCATTTTCACAGTATCCGATTCCACGTGGGTCTTGAGAGTGGGAACATTTAATAATACCCGACAGCTAATTAATCCTCACTGTGTAACAAACCCATCCTTTTTCAATTCTGAGAGGCTCAGCATCTTAAAAGCAAGACTCTGAAGCTGGCTTTTTTTTCCTTTTTTTTTTTTTAAATGGAAGATGCTCTTTCAAACCCAATCACTTGTTACCCAAGAAGCCCGGGAGAAGACTGTCTCCCTGCTCAGCATCCTTATGTCCCCAAGATAATCATGATGATAATTAAGTAACACCCACTGGATGCTTTCTTACCTGATACCTCAGTTCATCTTCAGAACTCACAATGAGGAGGAGTGGGCAGGTATGTGGGAAGGAAGCTGCTGGAATCCAGTATTTACTGAGTCTCTGCTAAACCACATGCACGCTGTACTCCTTGTTTGTAGCAAGCTGCCCCAGGAGCTGAGTCCACTGCTCATGACACAAAGCTCCAAGAGGGGAGTTCCTCCCGTGCCCAGCCTGCAGTCCCCTGCCCAGCCTGCAGGGTTATAAAAGAGACATTGCTATACTTTGCTACTGGACACTTAAATTTGATACAGGCTCCAGGGGAAAAAGCAACTTGCTCTTCCTGCCTTTCAGTAACTTGTCACTCCAGAGCTAAGACCTAAAGCAAAGCCAGGGCTCTGAGCCTTATACACATAAATTGGGGCATTTGAAATGCTTTTCTCTCTCTATGTGTGGTATGAGTATGGATGTATGCGCATGTTCACTTGCGTGAGCACACATGTGTATGCGCGAACACATGTATGTATACAGGCGTGTATACACGTTCACATGTGTGCATGTATATGGAGGGCCAAGGCTGTTCCCAAGGTGTCTTCCTTAGTTCCTTAGTTTCTGTCTACCTTCTTCATCAAGGCAGGGTCTCTCACTTGAATGCTGAGCTCACGCGTGACTTGCACTAGGCTAGCTAACCAGCCGCTCTGGGGACTCCCCGGCTTTGCCTACTGTGAGCTGGAACTACAGGCAGACAGCCAGGCCCGACTGGCATTCATGTGGGAGATGAAGATCTCAATTCTAATTCTCACCCTTGTCGGCAAATACTTTATGCACTGAGCTGTCTTCCCCGCCACTAAAATGCCACTCTTAGTGATTGGTCCCTTTATTATTAGAGGTATTCACAATACCCCCCCCACACACACGATAGCACACAAGCACACTCTCGCACATCCAGACACACTTGTTCACTCACTTGCTCACTCATCCACGTTTTCACAGTCGTTAAGTTTCCCAGGACAACATGGAGGCACAAACCCCTTGAGTCCCTGTGCAGCTATATGCAGCAAGCTCTTCCTTCTTCCTCTCCCCTAGGCTCCCAGAGGCAATGGGCCCTTAGAGCCCTTTCTAGGCAACAGGATTGGTGTTCAAGTGAATTAATCAGCCGTGGATGGAAGCTAAGTAGTAAGAAATCACCCTTAGCGCTCTTTCCCAGTGGCATGAGCCTGGAGATATTGTGTGCCTCATTAGAGTTGGTTGACATTGCCCTAGGAACCTAGGCCAGGGTGACATTTGCCTTTAAACCTGTTATAAATAGACTCTCAAAGGTGTGAGCTCTCACGCTGTGACTTGTCATAATCCGCTTTCTGAAAGAGGAGGGAGCTAATATGGGTTGGGTTTTCTAATGGATTTCATCCAGACCTCCCTCACAGCTAATGGGAATAGTATTTAAATAACTATGATAAAAGCACTACTTCGTGGATGCGTTCTGATTATTAGATTCTGGCTTATCCTTACACCATTGGCTCAGTACAGTCATCTTGCTGGGAAGCTTGTGTTATTCTCCAGGTCATCAGAAGCCATGGACTTCCTGTCAGTTGTCGCCCTGGTGCCACTTTACCAAAGACTCTTTCCTGGAATACTTGGTGAGAAATGGCACACTCCCCTTCCCAGTCACTCTGCGTGTCCTTCACCTGATCTTTCTTCTTAGCGTTGAGCATAACTTAATAAACCCTCTGTCCATTGCCTGCCTTACCTCATCCCTCCGAAGAGCAGACAGTCTACAGAAAAGCAAGCATGTGCTGGGCAGTAGGTCACCATCTGTCAATAGAATGGATTACGCCAAAGCAGAGACTACATTAGAGGAAGCATGGCTTTTGCCCACAGTCTCCAGACTCTAAATTGGCAATGCTGGCACTCAGACCCTAGGCTGACCCAAAATCTAATGGTGATTTCTTTCATTCCTTTTCTCCATGGCTTTTGCTCTCTAAGAAAATGCTAATTTGCCGCCATACTGCCATCATTAATTTCCATCATTAATTTCCATTTCTCGGAAGTCCCTGTTAAGACTGCCTTAATTCACGAGCTTATGTTTAGAGGTCCGAAGACTCTGAAAGGGCTACTTTGCTATTGGGTAGCTTCACAGGGACCAACCAACTCTTCCCTGGATGGCTACATGCTACTGTGTGTTTCTACTCCGCCTCCTGCCCATGACCACATCCATCCACCGATAAGCTCAGGCACGAATTCTTGAATCTGCAGAACTTAGTTTCCCCTTAATGTGACAGTGATGTTCACAAATCATAGCGATGGCTATTTAGACAGCTCCAAGCCAGAGCCTCACAGGCACGAGCCTCCACCAGCTGCTGCCTGGAATTTCCTGAGAGTTATTGCTCACATTTTCTGGGCTTAGACAAGTTAGTCTCTCCCAAAATTTTTTTGTTCCTTTTCTCCATGGCTTTTGCCCATGGAGAAAATTTTTCAATGAAACTACAAATTTTACTACCAGATCTGTTTTTAAGAGAGCTGATTAGATACTCTGGCAGTTTAAGCTGATGAATAATAACTGCATTTACTCAGCCTTTTATCAAGACAGGCTTGGGGCTAAGCAATTTTTGCGTATATTTTACAACTCTTTCCTTCTCATAATCCTATGACTTAGACATTGTACCCATTTTAGAGATTTGTAAACAGAGGTACAGAAAGGTGAGTGCTGGGTTGACAATTCAAAGAGAATAAGAAGTAGACCCACGAGCAGAGTGCAGATTTGTGTGCACTGGATTGTCTTTCGCAAGATGAAAACTGTTTTGGCTTAAGTCCTTGATTTATACAAGGATGAGAACTTTTTGAATGCTGGATGTGTGATAGGCACCATACAAACCAGCTCCTCTAAAAAGGCAGTCTCAGAAAGACAAATGAGCCACTCTGTCCCCACAGTACAGAGAGGTGACAAGCTGCCTATGGAATCAGTTTAAGCCACAGATCTCAATGCAGTGCGCTTCGAGGGCAGCCGGCATACTTTTTAGAAACATTCACTGGACCGCATCACAAGGAATTCTGGTCTTGACAGCTTGGATAATACTCTCCCTAGGCAACTCGTGAGGAACCCTGGCACACACTTCCAGAAGGACTGACCGAAGCTCTGTGTTACTTCTCTGTGATTGAGAGTAACACATAAGGTTGCCATGGCAGCTCATGGGGATGCACAGAATGGATGGGGATGCAGGGTAAGGATGGGGTTTCCCAGATCAGGCTTCAGGGCTGCACTAGCTTTGATGCTTTGAGCATTGTACCTGGGATGCAGGAGAAGATGTGCTCTGGTTTACTTCCTTCTGGTGGTGTAGATGATAAGAGCCCAGTTCCCTAGAAGTAGAAGCAGCTGGGTCAGTCCCAGGGCAAACAACTGATTGAGTCCGGACTGGCTTTCACTGCCCCTAATTTTAATTTGGGGTTTACGCTTTAATAACCAAGGCCTCTTTGGACATAGAAATAGCCTTCCTCCAACCATTTTTAATTTTTTTAAACTTCATTTTCTGATTTATGGCTGCCCTGGGTGCTTGATATACAATCTTTTCACGGCTTCATCTTTCCTGATATTTGTTGCAAATAACAATGGAGTTTTAGCTTCTGCAGTGAAAATCAATCAAGTCTGTTTCATATTCACAGGCTGGCAACGGCCTCCAATGGCCCCCCTGGATTAGATTAACTTGGTGAATGTGTCACTCTGCCGTGGGTAATTTCTCATTCCTAGCTCCGTCTTCCCCCTCCTACCTCTGCGGGCGGATATTGAGAGCTCTCATTGATTGACTGCCCCAAAAGTGAATACTGGCATGTGATGTGTGTAACACAGCGGGACGCACATATTCTATGTTTATGAAAATAAATAATAATTTCTGTTATCATTATTGATTGTTGCCATTATCCGATTGTATCTGTCTGTGTCATGGAGTTTCAGTTATGGGATCAGAGAACACTCTACAGGACCCCAGGCAGCTAGGCTACAGACAAACCTTCATGTCTAGGCTTGTTTAGCCTTTTAGGAGTGAGAATTGTGAGTAGTTTTATTCTTCTTGTTAGCTTATTCCTTTGTCTAATACCCAGGAAGACAATAGTAGTTGTGTTCAATGGTAGCCAAATAAATTAATTCTCTTGGGATTATTAAAGCAGATGATACTTAGCAAACATCTGCCGTAGCCCAGAGGTACTTGACATAACTGAATCTTCCATATAAACCTGTAATATGGGGACCAGTGTGACCCCATTTTGAGGGTCACATTACCTGAAGCTGTAAAGGTTAGGGAACTTGCCTAACAGAGGCTAATGAGTGTCAGTGCCTGAACTCAAATCCCTGTCGTTCTAATTCCAAACTTCATATTGCTAACCTGCCTCTTATTAAGACTAAATGTTTGTTATATGCATTGATATTGAGGTTTGAGCTCAAATTCAGGCAAGTAAGCTGGGGTGAGAGAGCAACTTGCCATATAGGCCATAGAGGCTGCTGGCATTGGCAAAGGTGGGATTGTTGCTTTGCAGGAAAGTAAGAAGGTAGGGTACCTCGAGCCAGGCCTTGGCATAAAACATCTAGTCATCAGTCAGAAAGTGCCTGTGCTCCATCCCATCCCCAAGCATGCTCCCTGCACGCACACACACACACACACACACACACACACATACACACACCTTAGCCAGCTACTCAGAAACTGCAGGAAAGGGGTCAAGGCACTTGCCCATGTCTATCCACTGTGACCCAGAGAGTAGTGTTCGCAGCCATTGGCATATAGCCTCTAAGATCTGTTTCAAACTGGAGTGTCTCTTATGATTTTTCTGCTATTCCTTCTGACTCTCAAGATCTATACAGACCAATATGAAGGCAAATTCTATCAAAATAGGGTTGCCTTGACACCGAGGGAGAGATTTGATTTAGATTGATTTGTTGTGACTCTCGCTAGGGTTGACTCTAGCTGTTTCTTGATCCTGTTAAGCAAGTTTCTTCCTCTTCCATTCTACTCATAGCGTGGGGGCAGTCACCTCGTGCCCAGTGCTACGTTCCAACAGTGACTACTAAAGATATCTATTAAGCATGTACCTTCTGGCAGACAGATTATAAGAACATTTCATTTTACCCCAACACTAAGCCCATGAAGTGGATAATTCTATGATGCCCATGTTGCAAATGTGGCACTTGATTAGTAATCCTGAAGCAACCTGCCCACACCTACAGCTTACCATGTGGCAGGGTTGTATATCTTCAATCTGACTCCAAAGTCACTATCCTGTATAAGAGTCACCAGGAAAGGGTGACTCTTTGACCATGGGAATGACAGTATATTCTTGCACATGTCAGGATGATAAAATAGGAAATTGGTGATCTACTGCAATCAGAGCACACTCCCTAAAGATGTCACATTATCTCTCATCCCAGAGATACTTCTGGTATGCCGCATTTAACATACTGCAATTAGATCCAACATAGACAGCAATATAAATAAGACAGGTAGAGAATCCTATACCTGTCTTAGGATCAAGTTATCAGTGTATCTTGATCACCAACCCTTTAGAATGTGCCCGTGGCCTAATTCTCAACAGGAAGAAGATGGTGAAACATCCACTAGTGTCAGAAAAGCATCACACTTGACCAAAACAAAAAGGTGTTGAGTGTCATTTATTTTGAGACACCGAGGTCAGGGTTCAGTCATGATTCCAGGTTTTGGAAGGCTCTTCCCCCTTATCTTTGGTTATTCTGTGATCTGAATTCAGGGATGGGCTGTGGGAAGGGATGACCTAACCCTGAGCACAGGCACCCTGATGGTCTTTTTCAGACTTTGCAAACATAGATAGTGTCACCATTTCAACCCTTGTTCATAGTGCCCCCAGAGAAGAGTGTTCCTGCCATCTTTCAACTAAGTCATTTCAGGTTGTACTTGCAAAAATAAGTACAAACTCAGTTATAGCTGGATGATGAACGTGTGGAAGATTCTCTAGGTCTTTGAAAAGGTGTGAATATGCTCATGGTTCAACATACCCTAGAATGTTAATAGACCTGACTTAGATTTGTTTTCCAAATTGCCTTCCTTAGCGGATCAAATGTGTGTGTCAGACTCCCTTTTACTACCAAGTTATACTAAGAAATTAATTTGAAATCACAAGAGGGTTTCTAGGTCCTCTGCTCATTATACATAAGATCTTTGTAGAAAATAATTAACACAAATGGATTTAGAATTAAGCCCAACAGAGGACATGATCACTTTGATCTTAGGACATTGCCAACCAAGCAGGAGCTGATGCATTGATGTAAGCACTTTAAATACCAGTCCTCTCCAGACAGCCAAGATTTTGAAATGCATCCCTGTGGGGTTGTGGATGTAAAGATACTGTCTTTTCTTTGATGCATAAAACAAGAAACCAGTTGGAGAAAAAACTTTTATGTAGGATAGTTTTATATTTAAAAAAAAAACTTTTTTATCAACAACAACAAAAACAAACCAGAATTCTTTGGTTTCCTTAGAATGGTTGAGCCACAGGAAAAAAGCATTTCCCCTAGAAGGTGTTTCCTGGAGCCAGTGTTTAATGCCTTCCTCTTTATTATAGAAGTAAGTGTCCAAAGCTACCAAAAACATGCTCACAAATGCATTTTGCTGGAGTAATGAAGGAAGTCACAGTTTAAGCATATTTAAACAAATCCATTTTCAGAGTTTCTGTGAAACTTTAAGAGATTAATATGGAAGGGGTTTGCAGCGCCACAGGAGGAACAACAATATGAGTCACTCAGTACTCCCAGAGCTCCCAGTGACAAAACCATCAACCAAAGAGTACACATGGAAGTACCCATGGCTCCAGACACATAGGCAGCAGAAGATGGCCTTGGTAGACACCAAAAGGAGGAGAAGCCCTTGGTCCTGGAAAGACTTGATGCCGTAGTGTAGAGGAATACCAGGACAGGGAAGCAGGGGAGGGTTGATTGGGGAAGGGGAGATGGCTTATGGGATTTTCGGGGGAGGGGGGGAACCAGGAAAGGGGACAACATTTTAAATGTAAATAAAGAATATATCTAATAAGAAAAGGAGACTAATATGTACTCTCTACAAAAGGATGTGAAGTGAAACATGTTTCCATCAAACTTACTTGTCCATAAGGAAACTTTTCCTTGGTTTAGGAAATAATACTGTTTATAATTGTCTACTAAAAATGTCATCTGTGGCTGATGCAGGTCCACAGTTAGAATGAGCCTCACCTGTGACACTAGTTCACCCATCTGTTACTCTAGCACTCCTCTTTTCCATAGCAAGACTTTGTTCATGAAGCCAACCACTGACTCCGGTTCAGACCCCTTTATCTTATTATGAATCACTGAACTAATCTATTTTGGAGGCGGTATAGCAATGAACCTCACTTTGAAAAGTGCTGGCTAAAAGAGTTGAGTCCATGAACAGGAGTTCCCCCCTCCCAGTCAGAGTCACTAGGTAGAACTTCCTCCTAATCAACTGAGAACTTCCTTCTACCTGACCAAGCAGGCCCTGTACCCATATTTATTCTTTACTCTAACCCCATGTCAAGATTGAGGAGACTATCTCCAAGATGGAGGAGTGACTCATATAAGGTAACTCTACTAGCAAGTGGAGACCTATTACATCCACTAACTTCCAGGCTTCAGTCCCCTTACCCTTGACCTCCATGTTAGCTAAAGGCAGTGGCTTTTCCTGCTATAGCCAAATCAGATCTAGTCTATGTCCAAAGACTTCTTGAAACAGAAATTCCACATTAGGTCATGAAAACACCTCCACCTTATATAGTTTCTATCTAATCTGCTATATATGAAGGTTTCAAGTCTCCATACAAACTGTGTATATGTATGTGTATGTATATGTGTATGTGTATGTATATGTGTATGTGTATATGTATAGATTCTCTGATGAGTCTTAGATCTCACGAATTTGGAACATATCTTTTAAAATAGTGGAAAAAAACAATGTTGTATCCTTGCTTGTCACTACAGCAAAGACTGTTGTAAACTTAGAAATGACCTGTCCCATCATGGTGCCATAGCCAGGTAGACAAACACTAAAGAGAATGAAGCAGAAGGATCTAGAGTCCAAGGCCAACCTACAGGAGCACTTGGCTGCTGATGTAGCTCAGTTGTAGAATGCTCGTCTGGCATGTGAACAGTCCAAGGTTTGAATCACAGCCTCACAAAACCAGGCATGGTAGCACATGCCTGTGGTCCCAGCACTCAGTAGGAGAATCAGAAAGCTCAAAGTCATTTTTACTACATATCAAGTTCAATGCCAGCCTAGACTACATGAGACCCTGTCTAAAGAGAAGAAAATAGAAGAGAGAGGAGTGGGAGGGGAGGGGAGGGGTGAAAATGAGTTCCCTTCCACACTTTCTTCTCTGCCCCTTAACCCCACTTACTCTCATTTCCAGGAACTTGGAGTTCTGCAGCATATACTTAAATAAATAGAATATCTGTTTAATTCCAAAGTATCTAAACACAAGGTGAAGAGTTCACACCACAATCTCAGGTGGTTAGACTCAGAAGAGAAGTGATGTCACAGCTCCAGGTTTGATTGCTAGCATTGCTTCCCACAGGAAGGCCAAAGTACAGACAGGCCCACAGATGACTGCAACAGCCACGCCCATCACCAAGAACACAGGCCATGGGTGTTTCTTGCACTTTTAATTAATTCTGCAGGCACTTGCTGAATATCAACTATGAGCCATGCACTCTGTAACCCGACGTTGAAATAACACCCACAGAAAGCATGGTCCCTACCTTCAAACTTTGCAGTCTCTTAGTGACTAGGAACTAAATCACTTTAAGTATAAAATGGTACTATAGCAGGAGATACAGAGGGGAGGTACATGGCGTGTAAGAGAGAGAGTGATGGAGAATTCGATCCATCCAGAGAACGCACAGAACAATATCCTGGACAAAATACTTGAGCTGTAGCAGTAGATAGGTTAGGAGACAGGAAGAGCAATCAAAGCAAAGGACATGCAGAAGGCCAAGGTCACACATGGGAGTCATCATAGCACAGTGTGGGTAGGAGGAGGGTGACAGGATCACCAGACATGTGTGGAGGGGAGAGTGGTACCACCAAGACTACACCAAGCACCATGGGCTTCGTTAAGGACCCTGCTTGGCCCTAGCTTTTACTCTCTGCTCTGCCTGGGTTGTTCTTTTGGAACAGCCCTTCTTTGCTTGGGTGGCTAAATAGTCTGTACCCAAGACAGGAAATATACCAAGCTGAGTGAGTAGGTGGTAACAGAGTTTAAATTCAGGAAGCAAGTGCCATTTGTCAGTAAGGCCATGTTGCCCTCTAGCCCCTGACTGCCACCATTTTGATCCATGCTAGGGCATGGCCTTCACCTCCCTCCTCCAGTACCAAGGTGTCCTCGCCACAAGGTGAACCCTTCTATGAATGATTAAATTGTTTGGAGGGTCATAGAATCTGACAGCTCCCTATTACACAAAGGAAAAGATAAGCTTCCGATTAGTCCCGGGAATGGAGGAAGTCAAGATGGAGTGCACCTGTCAGAGCTGCTTACAACATATAAATCATTACCTCCATCTTCCATGCAGGCTGGTACTGGAGAGAGAAAGAAATGACTAGGGTTGGTTAGGAGTGCAGCACCCTGGGACGAGCTTCTACTTAGCTTCAAAGACAGATTTGCTCTGCTATCCATGCAAAGAAATCAGAGCTCCGCACCCAGAGGAATGACAGAGACAAACGCCCATGGGTTCCTGGAAGGGACCATTTGTTTCCCGGGCATTTGCCAACATCTTCTAATGTAACGGTAGAGGCCATAGGAATGTCCTCAGACTACAAGAGGCAGCATGCTGAGGAAGACACCTGCTATATATCTGATCCTGAGTGTTCACGTTGCATAATCAACCCAACAATCGTAGTTGTTCTTCTTGCCTTTATTCCTTTCATTCACAGGCATAAATTCTGAGATGAGCCGAATATAGTCTGCTTGCCTCACAGTCTAGGGCTTCAGGGTCTTTCCAGGCATACACTAACATCATAAAACTTAGAAAGAAAAAAATCAAGGACAGCAAGTCAAAATTTATAAAGATTTTTTTTACAATTTAAAGTTAGGTCTGGAATGATGGCTCAGCAGTTAAGAAAACTTGCTGCTCATTCAGAAGACCTGGGTTCGGTTCCCAGCACCCACAAGATGGCTCACAACCACCTGTACCTCCAGTTTCAGGAGTTCTGATGCCCTCTTCTCACCTCTGAATGCATATACATGGTGTACATAAATTCAAGTAAGCACACACACACACATGAATATAAATAATAAATAAATAATTTTTTTGAAGAAAACCCAAGTTGATTAAATGGTATAATAATCAAATGCTCTTTGCACTGTGTATCCTGTCAAACACCAAGTACCTTGCAGAGTGTAAGAGCCTAGAAGATTATAGCTGGAGAAAGACCAGCACTGAATAGCCTCTTGTTTGTACAGAAAGGTCAAGAGACACTGAGTCTTGTGCTGTTTCTGGAGTGTTTGGAACAAACGAACAAAGCTGGAGGGAGGAAGTTCATCTCTACCTCTTACAAGCTTTCCACCCTCTCTTTCTCAGTGTCCCCTGAGTTTTTGGTGTAGAAGTTTATGTTGTAGATGTATCACCTGGAGCTGATCATCCCATAGTCATTCTCTGTAAGTATGGATGAGGTGGGCAACAGGAAGTCAACCCATCTGAGTCTCCCCAGTAAGTTGAGATGAGTGGGTTCCCCCCCAACCCATAATGCCCAGTTTTTCGAGAACCTTTAAGTTCTCTCTGAGACAGGAGAGGCCTTCTGAGGAATGACTCCCTCAGAAACTGCAGCCACATCTCTGTATCTCCGTGAGGGACCCTGGGGTGGTGGCAGGAACAGGAACCGGAGAGAAGCTGTTAAAATCCCCTCGGGACTCTTGGCTGCAAATCACCCTTTAAATTGTCTGCCTCGGCTTCCATGTGTCAGTCATTCAAATACAGACTTCTCTGCCTGAACCAGAGTTTACCCTTAGGTCATAGAATCCACTGTCAAATGCTATATTCCATGTCTTTATTTTGTGGGTACAGTAAAAATACAAATAAAGAACTAACATTTGAAAACTGCTTCTGAGAGGTAGGTTATCTTTCCTTAAATAAAGGCAAGGTGGAAAGTTCTCTGTTTCTTGTTTGTCTTGGGTATCTGAAGTTTATTAGCCCCTTTTACATTCTCGAACTCAGGCTGGGGGAAGAGGCAATGTCTTAGTCCATAAAGTACTCACATTACAAGTACTCAGACCTGAACTTGGACCACCGAGTCCCATCGAAGGCCAGGTGTGATAGTGAGAGTCTGCTGTCCTATGAAGCTGCTGTAGTTGTAGCACAGGTGGGACAGCAGAACTAGGCTGACCCCAAGCTCCCGGGGGGCGGGGTTTAACCAGCTGGAGAATGCCAGGTTCATTGAGAGACCTTGTCTTAGAACCCCTGGCCTAACATACATACACATACACACAACACACATATACCCTTACACACATACACACATATACACATATACACATACACACAAACACACATACACACATATACTCACAAACACACATACGCACAAACACACATACACACATATACTCACAAACACACATACACATACACAGATACATACATATACATACACGGATACATACATACACATACACAGATACATACATACACAATACACATACAGATATATACATATACATACACGGATACATACGTACGTACACATACACAGATACATACATACACATACACACATACACATACACAGATACATACACATATATACATACACATACACACATACACACATACACACACACACACACACACATACACATACAGGGGTGGGAGTTAGTGAGAACTGATTAGAACTTTTGAAAACTGAAATGCAACAGTGAACACCAGAAGTGTCCTCTAAAATACCCATTCTCTTAATTAGCCTGCCTTTCTTGTAGAAATGTCCCTGTCAGCATTAGTACTAAGGTAGACTATCAAAGAGAATCAGACTTCTTCATATTTATGTTTGATAAGACTGTGTCTTCGTGTAATTTCTGATCATCAAATGGAAAGATGCCACAGCGCAGGCAGACAAGCTTCACTGGCATTAGCTCCTTCCTGGGAAGAAAAAAATTATGAGCAATGCAAGCGGCGTATATGTTAAGAGAGTACATTCCAAACACGCTGTAAACTTAGCTCGCCTAAATCTGCAACCCTAGAAAATGAAAATGTCTCACTATATTTGGTGCCGTAACTCAAGATCTAGGTTTATCTTACTTTCTATAATTTAAAATGGGGGAAAAAAAAAGTCCTGTATGCCTATAAATAGACCTAGAATAGACTGCCATTTTAAACTAGCAGCTCTTGTGAAGAAAAACTAAGCAACTGGGGGACATATTGAGTCAGGCTCCAGAGAGAACATGGAAATTTGTTGTATTCTCCGCCGCATGTGCACAGAGAAGGGTGTTTCCTGCCACCTTCAGGGTTTACATGTGACACCTTACCGTAGTGGCTTCTGTTCTTCCAGCTGCCCTTACTTGCCTGTTCTAGCTAGCAGTCTCTGCTCCTGAGACAACAAAGCCTTACAGAGGGACAAAGCATCTCCCATCTCTAGCAGCAACCCTGAGAAGCTTTTCCATTGATTCTAGGCTGCAGAGACCTCCCGCCCCCTGAGCCCATGCAGGGCAAGACTAGGACATCTCTTCAGGATTCAAGACTCAGCAGTCTGTCAGCAAGAGCCCAGACCTGCTATATGCTTTGAAGTTTCTTCAACATCAAAGCCAATATTTTGCTTTCAGAGGCCTGAAGATAAGAATCGTACTTCCTCATTCTCTCCTGAGAAACACACAGCTTCTCTTCTGCTTCTCTTGATGTCCTCCATCCTGCACACTGAAGCAAATAACTTTCCTCCATGTGGCTTTCTTTTGGACACACACTTCAGCTACTGATCTTTAAGTCCCCCTGCCGAACTCCAACAGCCTACTTTCCTCTTTTGCCACTTCCATTCTCCTTTCAGATAGGGCAAAAAAAAAAAAAGCTCACTGCTTTTCTTGTTAAAGTTTAGCTATATGTCATTTTTTTTCTTTCTCTTTGCACATCATTTAACTTAGTTCTCAATCTCACTCTGTTCATTACACTGGGTCCTCCACACCATCTAGAGCAGTGAGTGGTTCTCAGCCTTCCTAATGCTGTGACCCTTTAATACAGTTCCTCGTGTTGTGGTGACCCTTAGCCATTATATTATTTCATTGCTGCTTCAGAGCTATAATTTTGCTACTGTTATGAATCATAATGTAGACATCTGACATGCAGGAAATCTGATATGTGAGCTCTGTGAACACAAAGGGGTCACAACCCACAGGTTGAGAATCACTGATCGAGACGCTAAGGAGACCCTCAAGGGAATCTCATCCCCTTGTCTTACTGCACAGGGACATGAGTGGGCTTTGAGGTCACAGAAGCTGTGAATGGAGAGAAAGGTATGGTAGGGCTTCAGCGGATGTGTCTGCAGAGGGTATCGTGTGGGATCACTGGGAAAAATGAGACCTCCCAGCAGAGAGGTACCTGGTCTTATCTGTTTGAATGTGCTTGGCCCAGGGAGTGGCACCATTAGGAGGTGGGACCTTATTAGAGGAAGTGTGGCCTTGTTGGAGGAAGTGTGTCACTGTGGGGGTGGGCTTTGGTCCCCTCCTATGCTCAGGCTCCACCCACTGTGGAAGAGAGAGTACTTCTACTGCCTGCAGATGCCAGTCTTCTCCTAGTTCCCTTCAAAACAAGATGTAGAACTCTTAGCTCCTGCTCCAGCTGCCATGCTTCCTGCCTTGATGATAATGGATTGAACTGCCTGAACCCGTAAGATAGCCCCCAATTAAATGTTGTCCTCTATAAGAGTTGACGTGGTCACGGTGTCTCTTCCCAGCAATGGAAACCCTAACTAAGACACTGGGTAATGAAGCTCACAGAAAACACTTGTCTGATTAGGCATGTGGGAATATGTGCTTGATGAGGTCACACGTGACAGGCCCACAGGATTAGACGCCATTGGGGCTACAGGAAGCAAGTGTCCTAGACATAGGATCTGAAGGCCTCAGTCACACATGGAAGAGAAATGAGCCCTCTGTGTGCGGCCAGACATCCCCACTGTGGAGGTAAACCTTGTCAAACCAGCTTTTCAGTTCCCACTTATGAAACACATGTGAGTTAGCAATGAACAATCTAATGGAGATCTAATATTGTACCTGATGAAATATAGATTACACACACACACACACACACACACACACAAGGCCATAACTTCTGTCCTGGAATCCACTGAGTCACCTCTTAGGTGATGGACTCACGGTGATATGACACCACTCCCAGGAAATAAATGTTCTAGAAATAGCGGAAGCCACCTGTATGAACCATCATTCTGGGTAGTATCGAGGTAGCTTTCCCTAGTCACCCACTTTCTCAAAGTCTAGGATGTTTATGTTGGTGACAGACAGCCTCAGCCAGCATCACAAAAACCAGGAACCATTTCCAAGCCTGGTTTTTGCTATGATAGTTCTAACCTCTCTTATAAATACGTGTTTGGTTTTATATTTTATTTTATTCGTAGCTAACTTTAAACTCTAAGTCCCAGAGATACACCAGCACAACCAACTTCTGTTCTCTCGCCCACCTCACCCCTGCTCTCCACATCGATCTCCACCTAGTTGCTCTCCCCACCCCATCTTCCACCCAGTTCCCTCCACCCATCTACCTGTAATGTCTATTTTATATTGCCTTCTGAGTGAGATTCAAGCATCCTTCCTGGTTACTTAGCTTCTTTGGGTCTGTGGGTTGTAGCACGGTTATCCTGTGCTTTATGGCTAACATCCTCTTATAAGTGAGTGCATGTCCTAAATGCAGGGATTTGAGTGACTCCATGTTTGTCCCTTTCTCCCTCCGAGTGTAGTCAGCACGTTTTTGTTGTTTTGTTTTGTTTTGTTTTGAGATTTTCCTTTCTGTAAGGCTCAAAGCTTTCCATTTTGTCAAAGAGGCTAATAGCTTTGACCTTTGGAAAAATAATTCATGCTCTTCCCTTCAGGAAGAGAAAAAAAAAATGTTGGGAGTTTCAAGTCCGTGATCAAGTCTAGCTATGGCCTCTGAGCCAACGCCCTTTTTTTAGCTATGGCCTCTGAGCCAACGCCCTTTTTTTATCGATTACCTTTCACTAAATCAGAGGGCAAAGAGTCAGAGATGAATCAGGAAATGGATGGTGACCTGGAACCTTGAAGGGACTAGACACAGGGCACCACACTGAAGGACAAGGACTATTGTTGAGTGCAGAGAAAAGAATCAGTTGATCACATGTAGACTGTGGAAACACAGCCTGTATAAAGGGCAGAAGATCTCAGGGCCTTGGTGGACAATGATACAGTGCATTGTTCCAAGAGATGTAATTACATTAAGTTCATTTCATCCAGGATGAGCCTCCTCCCTTTTTTTCCGCTGTTTACCTATGGTTTATAGTTTAATGTTAAAAAGAATGTTACAGGGCTGGGGATGTAACTCAGTGGTAGAGCCTAGGATGCTGAAAACCCTGAGTTCAAGCCCCAGAAGAACCACAGAAAGAAATAAATGAAAAGAAAGAAAAGAAGAGGAGGGGGGAGAATCATTCCCATGAAGAGGGTTTATTGAACTTCTAAGATTGGAAGAAAAATTATATGAGAGATAAATGGACTTACTGCTTGAAGAAGATTTGTAAATAACATTTCAAACACAATTTCAGCCTAGGGAACATTGACTAATTAGTTTTGCTGTCCTTGAGCAAAGGACCATTAGTGAGAAGTGACCCCAGGAAAATGCTGGGTTAAAGAAGGAAACTAGAGATCTGTTTTAGAGCTCTCACAGCTGCCCCATTACTGTCCGTGGGGATGGAATGCATGCACAGAATGAAAAACGCCCTATTAACTGTAACAGTGGGAGCTGTGAGGTACGGAAGACCAGAGAGTTGAAACTGGGAAGATGACACAAAAAAGTGGAGAGTAAGTCCAAGGGCACTGACAGCCTAGGAGAGGATCTGGCCCCTCTAGTCTACTGCTTTGCATCACTCCTACCACCCCTCCCCATGCTGATGATGCTGACAGCTCCAGAAAGCAGCTCTTACCTCTCAGGAATAGGGATGCATGCTCACTAGAGGGCTGGGCTTTCCCCAGGATGAGGCAAATGCATGATGAAGGAAGCATTTATTGCCATTGTATTTGTTTGTTAATTTAGTGTGTTTGTGTGTGTGTGTGTGTGTGTGTGTGTGTGTGTGTGTGTGTGTGTGTATTCACACACCTGCAGGAACAGTTGTGGAAGTGCAAGGACAGCTTTATTACTCCCTTCTCTCTCCTTCCACACCACCATGTAGATATTAAGGATCAAACAGATCCCAGCCATGGTGGCGAGGATCATTTGCCTCATTTTATTAACCAGGCTCACGGGTAACGGCCATCTCTCAGCCTCTTGGTAACTAGGGCTATAGGCCAAACTGAACAAGACTAAGAATTCTGTCCTGGTGAAGACTAAGAATTCTGTCCTGGTGAAATACTAGGTTACAGCAGATTTTCTCCCCCTTTTTTTTTAATTTAATGTGTAAATTGGGTGGATAAGGCAACCAAATTAATCGAAACACTTAAATGTTTCCTAATTTTAGAAAGTTCATACGTGAATAATAATTACATTGTAGGATGCTTTTTGTTAATGTATATGCCTGAAAAAGCAAAGTGGAGTGGAACAAAAAACGTGTAGAAAAGTTAGTTTCCGTTTTACTGTCTAAAATACCTTCATGAATATTTTTATTAATTCTTTGAAAGTTTCATACAATGTTTATGATGTTTTTGTATATTTACCCCCAGATCTTGCCTTGATTCCCCGATCCACCCTAGCCCTCAATTTTGTGTTCTCTCTTTTTTTCCATTCCTTTCTTTTTGTTACAAAATGAAAATACATTTATATCAACAAGTCAGATAATAGCATATTATCTGACTTGTTGATATCTGCTCAAGGTAAAATGTTACTGTTTGGGGTATGAGTGTTCCTAATGTCTTTCTTGTGCTTCTACCTGAGCATGTTGTTATTAATAGCAATGGTACGATTCTCATACTATTTACACTGCTTAGCCATATGGATAGTCCTCTGAGCCAATTCATCTCTGAAATGGCAATAGTTCTAGTGTATACTGTAACTTATTCAGCCTCTCCTTCAAGGGAGTCTGATTTTGATAGGATGTAATCATAACCAACAATGGACAACTAATATTGCCAAACATTTCCTGTCAAGTGCTAAATGACAGTTTCCCTTGCAAGAAAAATGTTCTAAGTTAAATTTACATTATTTTTCTTTTACGATCTACTTCTGACGTTGTTGTTTTTGTTGTTGTTGTTGTTGTTGCGGATCTTACACCCCTGGCCAGTGTAGCTATGGTTGTAACTGGGCTGGGGGATTCTCAACCTGAGGGTTGAAATCACAGGGGTGGCCTAAGACCATCTGCAAACACAGATATTTGTATTATGATTCATAACAGTAGTAAAATTAGTTATGAAGTAGCAGTGAAAACAATTTTATGGTTATGGGTCACCACAACATGAGGAAGTGTATTAAAGGGTCGCAGCATTAGGGAGGTTGAGAACCGCTGCTCTAATCTCTGTGTGAGATGTGACATCAGTCATCTCAGCCCTTGCCTTTGCAACTGTGAGGCAGCATAGGACCTGTTAAGGGTCACTCCGTGCCCAGTGCCTGAAAATGAAGGGACTGTCTTACATCTCAGCTAACCTCCTCATAAAACTGTAGTGATCTCAGAACAGGAACAGCCACTGTAGATTCTTTAGGAATGAAGGTTTAAGAAATAATCTAACAAATCATTTGCAAGATTAAGGGTTTTTAGAGATTCTTAATTTGCTGCCACTGGTGAGATCATCATATCTATAAATGTCTGAATCCCTCCACCTCTGACCTTTCTGTTTATATCTTTATTTTATATTTTTATGGAGTTATTTGTTTTGTTGCTGATTCTTAGGCACTCATTATATATGATAAATAAAAGTCCTTTTTTCTGTTTTTCTTTGTTCTTTGATTTCATACATATATATGTGTATTAGTTATTATTTGTTTGGGTGTTTGGTTTGGTTTTAAAATACCAGTCTCTGAGTTCCACTTCACAGGCATGGTGGCTTAACTTATTGTTGGTAAGGCCTATGCATCAGTTTTAAACAAGAGGGCTTACTGGATTTGAGTATGCTGCTAGAACCAGGAATCAGATCATTCAACCTTGAAAGGTCATTGAAAGTTAACTTGTTCCCGTGGGAAAGACACCAGTGATCACTACCGCCACCTGCAGGTGGGAGACAGAACGGACTCACCTCAGCTTCAAAGGACTCAAAATAAGCTCAGAAAGGGCATTGATAAGGATATCTTTCTCTTCATGTAGGCCTCCTTTGTGTAAATGACTTCCCAGGAAACTTCACTGGCAAGATTTGTTGTTAGTATCAAACTTGTATTTATATCATTGATTCTGCATGTTTTATAGTCATAAATAACAGACTTAATACAACACTACTAAAGGTCTATTACCACTAAATATTCATTGACTATCCTAATTACTAATATCACTGAATTTTGTAAATGCTCTCATCAATAATATGTGAGAGACAAATGAGGTGTCTGTGACTATTTGTAACCAAACTCTTCCAAAATGAAGCCACTTGCCTCTGCCTATCCTCTGCTGCCTCTCCCTACCTACGGCTTCCCCGGCTACGTGTTAATTGGAATTCTCTTGCTCTGTAACATTTCAGGATGTTTCCTCCTTCATGTGAAATTACACAACGTGTAACATTGAGGGAAATAACAGGGGAAGGCAGTGATCAGGGAAGCACGCTTTGAAAGGCAGCGATGCTGGCAGAGAATGTAAATGTCTGGGGGAAAATAGCACAGAACTGGCAGCAACGTGGGCTTCTGCACGGAGTGGTAATTAGATGGCGAGTTTATCTTCTGAGGGAAAGGTGTTTTTTCTCCCCTTTCTGTACACAGGCTAGAAGTCAGACACTGAGAATGTGAAAATGTTATTCTGCTGTGAAAATCATCTGTGATACGTTGAGCTTCATTCATATATGTGTGTGTATATATATATGTATATATATATATATATACCTATTTTATACATATGTATACAAGAAAATCTGTGGGGAGGATGTATGATCCACACTACTGCCAATAGGAGTTAAATCTCTAAGAAATGAAGATGATAGATAAAATGGGTAGATGGATAAATAGATGATAGATATATGATGGATAGATGATAGATAAATAGATTAGATTAGATAGATAGATAGATTAGATAGATAGATAGATAGATAGATAGATAGATAGATAGATAGATAGATATAGATAGATGATGGATAAATGGATGATACGGATGAATGATAGGTGATGCATGTATATATAAGTAAATGTTAAGTATGTGCACAGCACATGCATGTATATGTATGGAAATTGATGCCAGGGCTTTGCACATACAGAGCATGTGGACCCCCACTGATTTCCATCCCCAGCCCTGGGCTGAACCTTCTGCAGCATGATAGGTTTTCCTCTGTCAGCTCAACTTACACTCTATCTCAGAAGGGCTTCTTTAAGAGCCCAGGTTCTCCATTTCAGTATCATTGACATTTTAGTCTGAGTTATCCTTGTAACAGTCTTGTGCACTCTCGGCAGCATTTAGCAGCATCCCTGGCTTCTACTCACTAGTGCCAGGAACATTTACTCAGTTACTCCAAAGGGCTATCTCTAGACATCACCTAAAGGCAATATTGTGCCCCATAAAGAGTAGCTTACTTAAGAACTGAGTTTTCACTTCTTTCAAAATAACTTACCTAATTCCCCTACTCTAAATTGGGTCTCCTCCTCCTCCTCCTCCTTCTCCTCCTCCTCCTTCTTCTCTCTCTCTCTCTCTCTCTCTCTCTCTCTCTCTCTCTCATGAAAAGTCAGTGTGGAGTGAGTGGCAGTCTGTAACAGTACACTTGCCTGAGACATAAGCATCTTTCTTTCCTTTGCACGTTCAGTACCACAGTATAATTTGTTCTGTTCACCCTGTACACATATTGCCTGGTGCAGTGATTGGCACTTAATAAGTATTTGTCAAATGAAAGAATATAATTCTGTTATTTAATATCCTGAAGCACAAAGCCTGACTTGGTCCAAAGGGGTTTTGTTCTGGGGCTTATTTCAATCTATATGACAAAGCCTGTAAAAGAAGAAATTAGGGCCATATTGAGGCTGTTGAAGGGTGTAAGCGGGGAAATCTAAAAATTGTATTATTTGGATAGGATTCCTTGGGGGTTTTGGCGGACACTGTTGACTGGCAGCTTCCTTCATTCTGGAAACAACAGCCCTGATATGTTATCATAGTCTGAGCCAACCTGTCTCTCCTGCTTCCCCAACCCATCCACCACCAATGCACAGAGGAGACAAGGTTTTTGAACAGAGCAAGGCTTGACGCTCCATCGGCTCTCTGAGGACCAGGCTAGACATGCCACCCAAAATAAGCCTCATCAGAGATAGCACACGACGCCTCTCAATGCTCCTTTTCATGTTAAAAAAAAATTGGAATTAAGATGCATAACTTTTAAAATGAAAAATGACTGACTGGCATTCTTCCCACCAAAAATGGAGAGTAATTTAATTTGTTAGTGGCTTATTTTATTTGACAGTCTTTGTACATACTAGATTTGGTTTGTTACACTGAATTACCCTTTAATAGTGGGTACATCATGCCAGACTCTACGCCACCCCCCCAAGGTGGGTTTGATAATTGGCCGAGTGTCCATATTGTTCAAGGTTTTGTTACAGTGAGAAGAGAGGCTTCTTGGCAGTGTGAGTGGGCTGCCCCTCCCAGTCCCCCGAGCATCCTCACCACAACCCTGGCATCCTCTCCAGCTCTCCTCTGCTCATTGTCCTCTCCAGTTTCACTGTCCTTCAAATGGTCTGCATATACTTCAGCCTCCATGCATTTGCATCTATAGGACCCCTGCCTCATGACCGGCTAGCATCTGCTCATATGGTACCCTTCAGAGGCACCTTCCTGGAGACACCATATCATATAGCATGAGAGGGGAGGGAGGGAGGGAGGGAGGGGGAGAGAGAGAGAGAGAGAGAGAGAGAGAGAGAGAGAGAGAGAGAGAGAGAGAGAGAGAGAGACTCCACAGAAGCAAGGTTGACTGTGTATGTCCAGGGACATGATGCCTGGTACAGAGATGAGATTTAATAGTTGGTTGACTGAATGATTAAGTTAATGGTCCAACTCTCAGGAGCATCACACTCCCCTATACCCCCACTTCTTCCAGTCCATCTTGCGTCAGCATCCTCTTCTGAGTCTCCCTACACCTCCCTAGGATATACAAGGTCCCACTGTGCTTCAGTACTGCTCACCCCCTCCCCACGTATCTATGCAGCCTGGTACAGAAGAACCAGGAGGATAGAGAGTCAAGCTGACTCCTGAGCCAAGAAGTGCAGGTGTATTTGCTCTGCCTCAGGCTAGCTGTGTGACTTCAGATTAATTACTCAACCATTCTGTGCCTCTCCTTTCTTATCTGTCCCTTAGGAACCATAAAGATAAGATAACTCACTGATGACTGACTTAAGTGTTTAAACCATTTCAGGCAGTGGATAACGTGGGGTGTTCACAGAAGGTCTGTCTGAGAGGAAAGGGGAAGTGAACAGAGTAAGCCTATGGCAGGTCAGACTCAGGCTGCCCTTTTCCCTGGAGAAATCAACCAGTGGATATAATAACAGGATGCCAGGTGTCTGGGAAGAGTGGGATTGTGTTGACCCCTCCCAGTATCACATACACATGTGTGAGAATATTCACATGCACAACCGACCTCTAGAAGACACTGCACATGGGCAGAGGAGAGAGAGGGATGTGAGCTGCCCCCAGAGACCACACTGCTACACCCCAGCTTGGGCCACTCTAGGTACAGAGTCTCAGCAGCTGACTGTGAGGCTCAGATAACAGCTTCAGCTGAGTTAAGTGGTTTCAGTTTGGGTGGGCATTTGCCCATGATTCTAGCATTCAGAGGCTAAGAAGGCGGGGGGGTGGGGAGGGTGTCACAGGTTCAAGACCAGCCTGGGCTACATATCAAGCTCTCATTCTCCCCACTACTCCCTCTGTGACACTGAACTGCATCCCCCCCCCATAGGGTGGCAAATGGAGCCCCTTCCAAGGCTGGCTCCAGGGAGACTGAGTGAGATCATGGCTGGGATAGAGTTGACACTTTGGGCTCTAAACACCACGGCTGGCTCATAGCACAGGAAGGCTGCCAGAACAATGTTCTCCAAAGAAAGCCCAGACATTGCCTGGTACTCTTGAAATCATGCCCCACTCTTCTCCCTGCCATGGCCCCAGAAGGAAGAATCAGACCATGTGGGAATCACAGTCCTAACATGGCCACCTAATCCAACCATCTGGTCCTTCCTGAACTGCAGGACGAGGCTTTACCTGAACACAGGAATGATGCAGGGACTCCCTCCAAACACAGTGATGCATACATACACAGATACACATGCACACATGCATACACCTGCGTATGAACACACAGATACACTAGACACACACACAAACACACACACACACACATCCCTTGTCTGTGCAAAGAATCAGAAGGCTCCATCCCCAGACACCTGCTCAGAGCCTTTCCCCATTATGCAGCCCATCATGGACCATGTCAGCCTGCATTAGCAACCAGGCTCATCACATTAGGCAGTAGCCTTGGGCGGGCAGCTACCACTTTGAAATGCCTCTTTATCTCGTTGTCACGCTCCCTTCCGCATCAAGCACAGCCATGGAGTGATCTGAAGACCCAGTGTAGACATGAAGGACCGGGTTAGAGGTCAAGGATTGCAAGAAAACCCGACATAGCACCACTGCCCTGGGCCCTGGGTACCTGCGTGGAACTCAGGCATCTCTGAGGAGCAGAGGAAGTAACTCTGAAAGGCTCTAAGTGCAAGCGTCTTTATGAGAAACTATAAAAAATGTAGCAGGTGTTTCTAAAAACACACAACATAGATGCCCTATCCTCTTACTGTCAAAATCTGTGATGCCTGTGGAGGCTTCAGACCAACAGCATAATGTGACATCAGGAATGTCTCTCTGCTCCAAGCCCCTCTGACTGTTTATCCTTGTCACTTATAAGGCATGATCAGTTCCACCCTGCTGTGTTCCTACCTGGTGTGGATGAGGGCTAGTTTTGCAGTCACATGGGTCCTGAGATCAAATCCCACTTGTGCCTTCTCCTCTCTGGACCATCCTGGGACTGTAACTTGGCCTCTCTGTTTTCTGATTGTAGTCCTACTCTGTGCCAGTACCTGTTTTACATTTGTTGAAAGCACTATCTGGGATTCTATATGAAGAGTGCCTGGTCAGACACCATTGTTTCAGTAACTGTTTCAGGGCCAAGTTCATGGAGGAACCTCAGCTTCACCAGTGTGAAGCCTCAACTCTTGCAAGTCCTTGGTTGGTGTTCACTCATGCATACCTAAATCTTGGACCTCAACCCCTGACTTATCTCCACTTCCAGAAAAGGCTGATGAAAACTTGACCGTGATCATGTCTGGGTCATCCCAAACCCATTCTCCCGACCTTTTTGATGTAGGCAGAGTCCTTCTTGTGGCTTACCCCAAACTACCCTGTCACCTTCACTCTTGAAATAGGTTATCACCACCTGTACTTCAGCCCCCTTTCTCTGGACAGGACCTGCCTTCTGCTGACCTGGTGACTTATTCCTTGTCTTCCGTGTCTCCACACACTCACCCATCCTCTGGAAGCCCTTCAAGACCTCCTATGCTCTATGCCTCCTCCCTGGAGCACTCACTGTATTGTTTTATGTGATAATTCACCCCTATCCTCACCACCAGCTAGAACAGCCATATAATGGTGAGGCAGGGGTCCTGTCCTCACCAGGTGAGCCCTTGGGACTATGGACAATGCTCAGTTGGTGTTGCAGAAACAGTGGGTGGGATGGATGGTGATTGCTTCAGTGAGTCTCCATGATTATCTCCAATAAGATTAGGACAGAGCAGATTCCACCAATGACCAGAGCATGGGGCACATCCCAGCCCATCAGTCAGTTGGTATTTGTGTTCAGAGCACAGGCCTCCTACTCCCACACATGTGCTGAAAAACCATTCATTTCCTATGCCTGGCATATGGGACCCTAGGGATCAACCCCTTCCTCCATCCTGGAACACAGAAAAACCCACCACTGATCTCTGGGACACCAAGTATCTCATCTGTCTGGGCTTTCCTCCATGTTTTCTCAGGACCATGCTTGTACATGGACGTGTGTGAGCTGATGAGCAGCTACAAGGTTGGGCTGGGAGAGCTCTGCCTTCTGGAAGGTGCTTCCAGGTGACTGCCTTTCAGGAAGCCAACCCGCTTTGGGCCACCTCTTCACCTGGGGTGATGTTGATCCAGAAGCTAAAGTCTTAATCTGCCACCTGCTGTCACATCATACAGGCTCAGTACAAGATCCCATCCTTTGGAAGGGATGTTTTGGATTCTTTGGAAAGGAAGTGGAAAGGATCCTTGTGGCTATTTGTCTCCTTGGTTCTACTAAAGAGCTGCACCTGTGCTGTGTAGCTTAGCTTGTTTGGGTTTTGAGCAGAAGAGTGGGTGTCGTTGTTCACATTTCCAAGCGAGAACTCTCAGCAGCCTAATTCCCCCAGCCCACCATGAAGGAAAGACTTACTGGCATATGCTCTACTCAGTCATTCAATAATAAATTGAGGTTGAAGCTAAATAACATGTTACTAAGCTCTTCTCACAATCTCCTTTCTAGAGTAGATTTCCTGTTTAAGGGAGGGAAGGAGGAAGGAAGGGAGGAAGGAAGGAAGGAAAGAAAGAGTAGATATGAGCAACATTAAACAGACTCAGTAGGTTGCATTGTGTAAATGTGTGCATATATATGTACACCTATTTGTAACAATAATAAAGAAGAGGTCATGAATTTGAGGGGGAGTGGAGAGAGAGGGGCAGAAATGACATAAGCACAGGACTCATATTAAAATTGTCAAAAGATAAAAAATAATTAAATATAAAAACTATGAAGCAGACTGGGAATGAGAGCTTTGAAGACTTTGTCCCCACAGTAGGATCCAAGTCCCCTCAAAGGGACTAGAGAAATGTTTCAAGTTTATAAAGATTGAATGTCATCCTGGCACCAGGTGTGGATTGTTGAAAATCCCAGAATGTGGTAAAAATGACAGCTGGTTTCTGGGTTGTGATTTACTGTGTGGTGGTAAGGAAACAGTAACTCTTGGTTTCAGGGTGGTGATTTACTGTGTGGAGGTAAGGATATAGCAACTCTTGGTTTCAGGGTCGTGATTTACTATGTAGTGGTAAGGACACAGCATGAACCCATTTTGTACAAGAAAACAAACAAACAAACAAAAAAACCCTTCCATTCTGAGCACCGTGCCTCTCTCATGTACAGGTGCCTGTCCTGAGACCCATGGACCTGATGGTGGAGGCCACCCCACGAAGAGTGTTTGCCAATGCGCACACATATCACATCAACTCCATATCTGTCAACAGCGACTATGAAACCTACATGTCTGCTGATGACCTGAGGATTAACCTGTGGAACTTTGAGATAACCAACCAGAGTTTTAGTATCCTTTCCTTGCAAACCAATAACCCATTGGTCTGACTCACCGGTATCCAGGTAGGAGTGGGCTGGGGAGAAAGATACAGAAGACACAACCATCCAAATGGAAATGGCTGGCATCTATTGAAGGAAAATCTTAAATTATGGGTAAGGTAGCACAGATAGCTCTGGAATGTAATTCAAAATCATTTATTCATGCGGTGGCATTTATGTGTCATGAATTAAAATTAGAGCTAGACTGGCACATATAACGTCTCAGTTCATCGGGTGCTCATGTAGTGTGCACAGGGCCCTGAGTTCAGTCCTCAGTATCACATATAGATGTGCTAGGGCACACTGTGATCCTGTCTCAAAAAACTATAGATATAACTTTACCAATTATGAAGATCTGGCAGCTTTTCAGAGTTGCTTCCTTAAGAGGTTCAAAATTAGTCCGTGTAGAGCACACGTGTCAGGGATACGGAGATGACCTCTTTTGTATCATAGTAGTGACAGTAATGGTTGCTGCCACTTACTGAGACCCAAACCCACGTGACCATGCAGTATCTGAATTTCATTTCTCTATTGGCATATAATATGTAGACTCCTGAAATTACACAGCTCAGTTTTCAGGATGGGCACAGCCCATTCTACATAGAGACTGCCTCAACAGCGCCTGTTATCCCTCCCCACATCACCTTGCCACGGGCCCCTCAAGGCTATTCTTGGCATAATAAACCTAATGGGGCTGAGGATAGAGGTACTTGTCTACAAGACACTAGGTTCAATCTCCAGCATCTCAAGCAAAACAAACACTGTAGTAAGCATTATTATTTTCCACCTTAATAATACTGGGGAGAGCAAAGACGGTTCCCAAGTGCCTAAGTAAGGCCACTTCTCTGACCTCATTATATTAACCTTGCATTTAACAATAAAAACTGATCTTTGCTGAATGTCTAGAGCGGCTGTTCACAATCTGTGGGTCGCAACCCCAAAAAAGACCATTGTAAAACACAGATATTTACACTACATAATGGTAGTAAAATTACAGTTATAAAGTAGCAATGAAAATAATTCTATGGTTGGGGGGTTCACCACAACATGAGGAACTGTATCAAAGGGTCGCAGCCTTAGGAAGGGTGAGAACCACACTGCTCTAACATCTGCCTGCCAAGTCTATCATAACTCCTGACTCTGGGCTCCAATTCCCAACTCAGTACATAGTCTCAGCTCTCAGGCGGTTGAGGACTGATACTGGTTCCAGTTCAACTGCGAGTCTGCCCTTCAATCGCTAGCTTCTACCCTCCTGGCCCCCCACATCCATGAAGTTCAGACAGTTGAGATGCCTCCATCCACACTTTTCCGAACACTCACTGACAAGGGCCACCATGTGGCACCCTCCCCTGAAGCAGCCTGATTCCTCTCCTTCCTCACTCATATGTGACCTCCTTGGCATTCTGGCTGTGCACCTAACTCCAGTAACTTTCTAGAGAGCTGAAAAGTCGATGTTGTTTCCCAGGGTCTAGAAGATGTCATACCATCTGGGCCTGCGTCCCTCTGACACCTGTCATGTTGCTCCTGCCTCATCCACTCTACTTCAGCCAGTAAACCATGTTTCCATTCCCTACTAAGCCTTCTTCCTCCTGTCCTTGCACCTGCAATACCCTCTGTCTGAAAATGCGTCCCCAGAGTTCTTGACCCCAGCCTCAGTAGAATCTACTATCTCTATAGAGACTCCCACTAGCTTCCAGATGGCTGCCAGCAGCTATATTCTTGCTGTCTTCGTCATGCTCACTGGGATTTGAAATGTTTTCATGTGTGCATTTTTAGTTTGCCTTTATGAGAATGTAAATTGTATGAGGGCAGGAGTCCTGAATGACCCATTGCTGTATTCCAATGAATTCAGCGTTCTGTACATGAAAGCTGCTACACATAGCAAGTGTGACATCAGAGTCACTGGTCAGAGGAGAGCGACAGGACACTCTTCACTATGATACTGAACTTGGGTATTTAACTTGAAAAGTGGTAAAGGCAAGCTGGGGAAAGGGGTTAATTGGGTAAGTGTTTACTCAGTAATCATGAGGACCTGAGTTTGATCCCCAGAATCCAGGAAAAAATTAACCTAGATGTGATTTACACTCTTTTAATACTAGCAGGCTCATTCTCCAGCCACCCTAGCCTGTTGGTAAGTTATAGGCTAGTGGGAGATCCTGTCTTTATGAGGGTCGGGATAATTTGAAGAACAGCAACTGAAGGTTGTCCTGTAGCTTACACATGCACATACATACACACACAGGCATGCAACTCACACCTATACACGGTAAGGGTGTTTAAGCAATGGATACAGAGATACTTAGTTCCTACCACAGAGACATCCTGTAATCCCTGAAGTCTTCTCAGGGAAGGTGTCTTTAACCAGGTTCCGGCACTGAGATACATCTGGAGACACCGAGAACTGGCCTTTGAGTCTGTGACTGGACATGACACACTGTTTGGGCCCGGGAACAGGGGCCTCTGACTGCAGGTTTTTCCTGGCAAAGCACCTGCAGATAGAACGAATGTAGACGACCGTCCCCTTTCTGTCCTCGCATCTATTCCAGGAGCCAGGGATTTGCGGGAGCCCAGCCAGCTGTCACTCGGAGCTTCTGCTTCCCCAGCCTAGGTGGCATGTTTTCTGAATTTTGCCTCCAGGTTTTCAAGAGGGAAAGGAACTTTCTCAGGCGTTTGGGGAGACAGATGCCTTGGGGAGAATGCAAAGGGGACATATTAATAGTGCCGTTTAGGTTATCTTCTGCAGATGTGTGACAGCCTGCCAGATGCTGGCATACAAATGAGACCATAGCGCTCACCCTTAAAGCTGCCATATGTAAAATAATCACTGTCATCATGTGGGTGACAATAACTGATATCTATATAATGCCTTTCAGCCAGACTGCCCCCGGGCAGGAAGGCTATGCAAACTAGGACCCCTTTGCCTCTCAGCACTGAAGTGTAGCCACCTCTAGAGAAGGTAGCAGCCCTTTTCCACAACAGTCTCAAAAAAAGTATAAAAAACAAGCCTTCTCTTAAATACTTATTTGGTACATTCTTCTGTTAAGCCTGTTATCTACCAAAGAGACTGGAGCATGGCTCGGGACACCTGCAAAGCACGGTGACAACCTTTGAAGTGACAGGCAAGATGCTTCAAAGAGACGTATGGACTGTTTTCATGATTGTGTGTTAGTTATACCAAGTGGTAGAAAACACAAACCCTGTGAGTTCACAGACACTAATATTCCTACTTAAATTACAAAGCGTACATCAAGAATTAGCTCAGTAAGAGAAGCAGAAAGAAAGTCCGGTTGGGCAAAAGCATGCACAACACTGACGTCATAGCAAACAGCTTGGGATTTGGAGTCTAACAAGAATAGAATTTGCGCCCAGGTCCATGACTTTCTGACTGTGAACATGCTCACAACATGTTTTTTATCCATCCAGACCCCATTCTCCACTTTATCCTTTATCCTTCATAAGGGAGAACTCTGCCAAAAGCTTATAAGACATTCTCTCTCTATCTCTCTTTTTCTCTCTCTCTCTCTCTCACACACACACAGAGAGAGAGAGAGAGAGAGAGAGAGAGAGAGAGAGAGAGAGAAGAGAGAGAAGAGAGAGAGAGAGAGCGAGCTTAGAGAAATATCTTACTAAGTAAATGATGAGTATAGCAAGATCAGATAAAATCATCTTCTTCTCAAAAGGGTAAGACAACTGGAAAGTTGATCCGGGGTCTGTGCTCTATCAAATTCATTGCCTGGATCACGCTCTCAATTCTAGACTCCTCCTTTGGCTCTAGAGTTGGATGATATTATAAAATGTTTCTTATTATATTCTAATCAGTATATATACACAAGAGTCTCTGAGGTCGGGGTCTCACATGTTACCACCAGGTAACAGCATGTCCATCTTCAACCTTTGGGTACCTGACCACCAGCCCTGTCCTCCATCCAAAGCCAGTCAGATCATCCTGCATAACAGGTCCTATCTTAAAGAGTGAACAAAACTATCTTAATGCATCAGGAGCATAATAGCCCATTTCTAGGTTAATAATTTTCATATAAAAGTGCAGGCACTGGGGACAAATCTTGCGCCAGGTACTGCACTAAGCCTGATGAGGATAGAAAAGAGAAAAAGAAACAAAATTGCACTTTTCAGAATGATATGCTACAAATAACAACACCAGTGAGTGTTTCACTGTGAACTGAGACAAGCTCTTTAAGGAAATAACATTTAGTTCTTCAAATGTATTTTTAAAGACATGTTTTGGACCCAGGAACAAAGGAATTTTTCCTGAGGAACTGATTATTGAATTGAGATATTCAGAGGAAGACTAACTTTTTGCTAACTTTGGCAATGAGGTGTGGAGATACTTGCCTAGTGCACACAAAGGAGTCTGCAGCAGGGGGAATTCTAAGCAGGCCACCATCTTGGAACAAGGCTAGAAAGCTTAGGTGAGGCTGCTCCTTGTAGAAGTTCAGTCTCTGGATGCCTCTAAAAGAAACAAAAACCTGGTCATTTTTGCCTTGCTCCTAGTATCCTTGTAAGGTGGCTTCATCTGTCACTTTGCCCCATCCAGGGTGCACATAGTCTCAGATCTTTGATTTCTAGCTTCTAGTACAGAAAGAACTTGGTGGCGCCATGGCTTAGCTGACTCCCTCTCCACTCAAGGGTCTGAGTCAGACAAGCCTGAGTGGGGAGACATGGATGCCTGATACATACTTTTCCTTACTTTCTTAAGATGTCTTTCATCCCACCATGGGGGCAAAGGCACAAATTCATTTTAGGCTGGCATTTCATATAAAATAATATCACACCTTTTCTTCTTTCTGGTTCTGGGATCAAGCTTCATGCATGCTAGGTAAATACTTTACTATTGAACTACATCCCTGGTCCTGAAGAGCATCCCTCTGATGGCATAGCCTGCATATGTTAAGACATCACCCCAAACACCATTGAAAGCATCCCTGAAAGGTTTTCCTTTCATGGGTTTTCTGCTCTTGAAAATGAAAAGAAGCTTAGAAGAGAGCCCTGAGTTGTAAGAATGAGTCCAGCAAAAGCCATAAGCATTCCTGATCACTTGCTATAAAAACTGAGATGACCTCAGGAGCAGACCTCCATCCCTATGTCATGGCCCTGTAATCTGGAGAGGTGAGTGGAATAGTCAGGGTTCAGTTGGAGAGGTGGAATTGGGGTGATTGCAGAGAAAAATATTTGAGCTAGGAAGGAGAGATTAGTACCCGAGTGATGGACCCATGCCAGCGAATTGGTCTTGTAGGTATATGGCTGGCCAGGCAAGTACAATCTTCAAGACTTGGAATTAGGGGTAGAAAACAACAAGCAGGTAGAACCCCACAGACATGAGCAGAAGGTTGTCACAGGCAGCAGTCAGGAAGGAAGGCTGAGCAGCAATCAACAGAAATTGCAAATCCACCAGCTCTCAGGGAATGTCTGGGCTTTCTCTTAATAGGTCCCCTGTAACTCAGGTTGGCCTCAGACATGCTCTGTAGCCAAGGATGGTTCTGAGCTTCTGATCCTCCTACCTTTACCTTCCTGTGCTGCCACTCCTAGGTATGCAGGACTAGGTCCTTGTGTGTATGAGGCGCTCTATCAACTGAGCCCTGTCCCCAGATGAGGTCTGGGCTCTCTATTAAATATCCTTCAGCTAGACCATTCATGGTAGTGCACACTTTTAATTCCAGCATCTGAGAGACAGAGGCTAGAGGATATCTAAGTTTAAAGTCAGCTTTGTCTACAAAGCGAGTTCCAAGATAGCCAGGACTGCATAGAAATACCCTGTCTCAATAATAGATAAATGAATAAATAAATAAATAAATACAAACAGACAAACAATTAATTAATTAAGTGCTTTCCAGACAGACCTACTCTAAATGTGCTCCTTTTTTATTAATCTAGATTCAGCTGATTGGGGGGGGGGTCTTTAATTTTATCTGTAAAATCCTTCCATGGCTATACCAAGGTGGGTAAGTGGGTGAGTAACTGGATCTGTAAGTGTCACTTTATTCTCTTTGGTCCTGCAACTTTCTGAAAAGAATATTCCTTATAGCTGGACCTAATCTGAAACAGGAGAAAGGGAATCCCAAGGTCAGCTTAACAAATCTAGCATAGCACAAAGTCATCAGAGCAGTCACAGAGATTGTATAACTGGCTATATTTGAGGGTTAAAATTTTAACAGCTTCTTTCCAAATTATAGTAAGTCTATGTTCAACCATGCCAACACAAACACATAGTATCCTACACATGTTCTCCAGGATGCACAGACAGTAAGGGTCAGTACCTGAACGGACTTTCGGCTTAGAAATTTTCTATAACACAATGTGGGGCCTTCTGACTTGTGTACAGGGAGAATCTGTTGCTGTGGAACTCTCAAGAGCTCCCTAGTCATAAGGAGTGTGGTGCCCCGTCTTGTGAAGCACCCTGTAGATTTAATATGGCATCTCTGTCAGCCCCTCAGCCTGAGCCCAGCACTTGGCAAATACTCCATGGATATTTGCACATTGGCTTTTTAAAGCTTCTAAGACATGAATATTCCCTGAAGTGTGCTTCAGAAACCATCAATGTCTTACCAATGTCCTTTTAGGTTGATAAAATTGAGTACTTCTGTGATCACTGCCTAATATCCAAGGATCAAGTTTGAGCCTTAAAAAAATAAAGATCTCATGGCAACGTGTGTCCCAAGAAGGGAATCCAACTGCACTAGGTCAGAGTTTGAGGCCAATGTGCAACTATTTCTCCACTTCAGAATTGGCAGTCTTTCTGTAGCAGCAGTTCTCAACCTGTGGGTCACAACCCCACAGTGGCCATATATCAGATATTTTCATTATGATTCATCATAGTAACAAAATTACAGTTATGAAGTAGCAGAGAAATAATTGTATGGTTAGGGGTCACCACAACATGAGGAACTGTATTAAAGGGTGTCAGCATTAGGAGACCCTCTGCTTTAGAATCTGTAACATGTAAATAACCTTTGCTGCTTTCGAAATCAGGTAACCTCATCTAGTAAAAGTAGCATGGCCTGTGTTTGTAATGGCCCTGCAAGGATCCTCCTCAACTCTCTTGTCCCTGCCTGGCTTAGCTAGGACTTCGGGAAAATAATTGTCAGTATCAGAAAAGTCAGCGCAATGAATCAGAGGCACACATGGACAGTCACTTTGACCTCAAGACACTGTGTGGAAATGGTTTCCTAGGATACATGTACTTGCCCCAGAAGATAGGATTTTTGTCTCATATGAAAATGATTTAAATAATTTTTCTCCATTATCTCTTCTGATAATTAAAATCCTTAGAGGCTGTTAATAGGATTCTATTCATTTAAAGGCAAATACACTGAACCCTGGAGAGATAAAGTGACTTTCTCAAGTTCTCTCGGCTAAATAGGAATGGGATGAAAATCTAACCCTGTTCTCCCAGCCACATTTGCTACAATTACAGTGCCTATCAAGTGTTGTCTTGAAGTCTTCCCACTGAGCTGAGAGGCCTGTCTCAGCTCTTGGGGATGACTCTAAACAAAGAAGCTCCTGTTGTTTAAAGGCTGGGTGCTTTCTTGGTTTAGAAGGACATATTCACCGTAGAGATCTTGGACAATGAAACTAAACAACCAATAACTTCGTGCCACTGATTTTGCCCCTTTGTTGTGAGAAGATCTGCTAATTCAGCCATATGGTCTGGAAAAAAAGAAGAGGCGAGCAGGGGGTGGGGAGTAAGAAATTCAAACTCTTTATTTGTAAGGGGCTTTTCTTCTTTTTAGTCTGGGGTACTGTACCCCTCACAACACCCCACTACACACACACACACACAGAGAGAGAGAGAGAGAGAGAGAGAGAGAGAGAGAGAGAGAGAGAGAGAGAAAGAGAGAGAGAGAGACCCTCTCTTCTGCTTTTCAGTGACCACTGCCTAATGTAACTGATCTACCTTATCTGTCAAGCACAGTTCCCCTAAAATACACCCTGTAGATTAGGATTGTTTCTGCTTTGGTCTCTGGCATATCCACTATACCCATAAGATCACTAGCCAATTGTTCATTCTCTAGGAACATCATGGCACAAGTAGATCGGTGGACTCCAGTTACTCGCAGGTGACATACACACTGCCTCTGTTCTTCCTGCAAGCCATGGCTGTGTTTTCTATCTGTTTCTTTTGCTCTCATTCATCATTGTTCTTGAATCACCAGACTGCGGTATCTATTTTGTACCTAATTTTCCTCACCTGAAATAATATATGACAAACATAAAATCTGTCTTAAATATCGTTATACTCTAAAATACTACTTCATCAAATGAAGATGTGGGAATGGTATGGATAGCTTAAAGAAAAACTACTCACAGATGCACCCTCATAGAACCATCACACGCAGCTCTGTGGCCCACCTGCCTTTAAGCTCATCGCTTTCGTGTATAGGCTTAAATTGCACTATGTTCCCAGAATTAGAATTTTGCATACAGTGGGTATTTTTTTCCGTACGCAGACACTTCGCTGCAAAAATAATTTAACGACATAGTTTTTTGAAAGTTCACTTTATCACATGTTTCTGTATATTTATATATTTAAGTGGCTGTCAATCTTTCATAATCTTGCCACTGGCTGGAAGCAGGGGGAGTGATCGTCATAGAAAGCTTGGGTCTCCCAAACTTGGATGGCATAAATGACTTTGAAAGGCTTCCCACTCCCTCCACCATCCCATCCTGATCCTCTCCACCCCTCATCCTTCTGCTAATGTAATTTATGGTTTTGGGCTGCTTATTTGTTTGAAGCAAATCCCTGAAGGGGTGACCTCACAGTGTCTTCAATTATTACTTTCAAGGATGCCCTAGGCAACTGCCTGGCACAGTGGTGCCCTCACCTTCCCGTCTTCTGCCTTAGGAGGATGAAGCTCAGGGGCTGGGCTGGCTGTGCCCCTGCCCATCCTCAGAGCTGTTTCCAATGTCCCCCCTGGAGAGCCAGATTAACCCCTTTTGTTAGCAGAGGTAATTTGCCTCGGTTTAGCATTAATAAGGAATGCTCCAAGCAGTTGGGGTCAAAAAGAACAGATCTGTCAGGCCCCAGGGTTAATTTAATGGCAATCTGTTGGCTGTCTGGGTTGAATATTAGTCACGAGCCCAGCGATATCTTTTGCTGTTTAGTTCTTTGGAACAACAGAGAAATAATTTAGATAGAGTGCTCAAAAGGATCAGATGGAGAAATTGGCTGTCAAAAGACATCATTTCATTTTCCAGTATTACAGGGCACCTTGTGTTGCTTAGCCCCTTTCTCCTCTTTCCCAGTACCTAGGGGGAAATGTATGCTGAAGCCATACATCTCCCTTTGGAACTTGAGTGAATAATGGCGTGGGTTTCTGGGCATTATTGTGTGTTCCCTCCTGTCTTCCTCAGAAGACATCAAATTGTGGGTAACTAGACTCTCTCACACATGTTTCTAGAGTTCAGCAAAGTCTTCCTTTAGGAAATATGACAAAAAAGCCCTTGTCAGGTTTTTGTCCCAACTTCTAGTTCAAGAAAAGTATATCAGAGGACATAAAAATTCTAATTCTAGAAAATACCATCACTACGTTGCAGTTGGTGAGTTTTTAGGGGCATGATGTGAAGGAGATAGAGCCCTCTCTCGTAAGCCAGTCATCATTCCCTAGAGACAGGCAAAACCACTCAGGGAAACTGGCACAGCAAGGCCTCTCCTCAAAGAATGCAGTGTGGCTGCATGTAAAGAATCCTTGCACAAGCTTGAGTACAAATCCCAGCTCTGCCCCATGCAATCATACAACCCTAAGACATTCATCTTGGAGGTCAGCAAGATGTCTCAGCAAGTAAAATCTCTTGCCACCAAGACTGACAACCTGAGTTCAATCCCCAGGACCCATACAGTGGGAGAAGAAAACCAACTCCACCAACATGTCCTTTGTGCACTTTGGCACACTCAAAATAAATTACTGATGGAAAGCCACAGTCACACCGGTGGCCCTGGTTAAGCTCTTTGGGTCTGAGGAAATAAACAAACAAAATAAAAACACATATGAATATAGAAAAGGAACTTATAGAACAGATGAGGGGATAAAGGAGGGTGAGGTCAAGAATAATCAGAATGTAATGAATAGATGGATGAAAATGGCACAAAATAAAATCAAATTTAAGACGCAAAAGATTTTCCTGATTGGAAAGGGGAAAAATGTGCATCTCACTCTATTTCCCCAGCTGTAAAATAGGGCTATTAATGGCTCTGCCTCCATCTGTCTGAAATGAAGGACAGATGAGACTGTAAGACATGTAGTCCAGGCAGGCTCAACACTTGGTAGAAACCAGCTATTTGTGGTCATGCTAAAACGGGAGAGAATCACGGCTTCTTTCCTTGACTGATCGGGAGTCAAACCCCAAGCTCTGTGATCAGGAAGGAGACTCAGACCTTGGACAAGAATCAAGTGGCTTCAGATGAAAGTGGGTGGGAGGCAGGATGGACTTAGAAACAGTGGACAGGGCCAGATCCACTGGGCACTGTTCCAGGAAGATGTCCTTGGTGGTGGGAGGACGCTTCTGGAGACAGATATGCTTAAGCCCTTTGTTTTCCCATCTTCTGACTTGGGAACTTTATTTTTAGGTAGGAAAAAAAACTTTATTTTTAGGTAGGAAAAAAAAACTGTGTCTGTATCACCTCCCTCTCCCACACAACGAAGATCTCTTCCAGTTCAGCTTGTTTGCTGAGCTATACTTGTAGAGGCAGAGAAAGCTGACACCAGATTTTCTCTCCTTACTTTGAGAAAAGGAAAACATGCTTGCTGGCACCGTAGGGTATGGAGACACTTTCTGATGGAATCTGACAGCAGCCGATAGGAACCTCTGCTTGCCCTACCCAATCCCATACCCACCCAGCCTGAGGCACAGGTCATCAGCCAGAAAAGACATCAGAGCTGCAGACTGCAGCCCCTTCCCATGCTGTTGGTGTTTGTTCCCCAGGTGTATACCCCAAAAGCAGAAGCTGAGTTGAGAGGTAGTGTTTCATGAATCCAGGAATGCACATGCCCCGTGCAACCAAGTAATCTTTGCATCTGGTTTTCGTAGACGAAAATGTGCCAAAAGGCAGTGTTAGCACAGGCTAATTTTAGAAAGAGCACAATGGGGTGCCTAAGAGATAATCAAATAGGAAGAGGCACAGTCTGGTACAGTCATCATAGCAAATCCAACAACTCCAGCAGGATCCTAGGTGGCACTTGCTAGTACGTGTCCACATTTGTGTTAGGGCCCAGCTACCTAAATGACGCTACTAGGGCTCAAGGTATGAGCATGTCTGTCCCCATCTACATGATTCCTGGCCCATACATTTTCATTTTAATCACTTCTGTGTTTGTTTTCATGTAGATAATTAAACCCATCATTTTGGGAATGTTGCCTTACTGCTTAGGTGAGATGAAAAAATGGTACAGTTTAAAGATGGGTTAAAGAACAATGTGTTAAGTTAAAAAAAAGCAAACAAACAAAAACCTGGTGATGCACATGGGGGCAAACATCACAAAGGTGACAGGGAGTCAGGAGTCAGGGGAGCACAGGGGTCCTTGTTCAGCTTTGCCGTGACCGTCATCCATATGACAAAGTGCAGCTGGTCCCAGACTGAACCTCGGCTCCAGGCAGGAGCCTCTGGAACTCTTGGTAGGGGTATATCAGGTCACATAGAAGCCAGTTCCTTCACTCCTGATGAATACCCTTTGGAAAATTTTGGTTTTATTTCCACTGAATTGCCTTTATAAACAAAAGTCTAAATTTTTCATTCTGACATACAAGAAAAAAAATATACATATATATATGAACACATATATATATACATACATATATATAATATATGTAATACACCACACATACACGCACAATTTTTGTGGCAAAGGAATGTGTTGAAAAGGTGAGAACCTGGAAGCTAAAACTGAGTATATTCTACATGTTCCCAAATTCCTCATTACACATAGATGATTTCTTTCTAATACTTAAGCTCCCACTCAAACTCTCAGCCATAGCAAGTCCCAGCTTATGGAGACTAGATAGCCTGAATATCTTAAAGGGGGAAACAGGGCTGTATGAAACCTCCCATGGTTTCCCCCAAAGACCCAGTATCAAAAAAGTCATCAGGCTTGGCATCAAGCACCTTCACCTGCTGAGAAGCTGCCAGCCCATTGGCCATGTCTCTTAGGAACTTCTTGAATGTTCACAGAGCTTCAACTTCCACCCCTGTAAATAGATGTAAAGGGTGTTATTCACAGTGTTGGTGTAAGGATTAAATGAGACAATGTTCAGGATATGCGCACTGAGAGGCCTTTAATAAACCCTCATTGAGCAGCCGCTGCTGTTATTATACAGATAGTTAATGGGAAAGGATCTGCATCCTGCTGCAGATGAAATTTATCAGCCTGGGAATCCCAGTAAGAACTCAAGTTGGATAGTCTGGCTAGAGTGGGCCTAGCTGGCTCCTTAGTGGCTTTGCCACACTTTACAGAGTGGCAAACACTCCGGAGTGATCTCATAGACAAGATTCAGTTTGTCTTCTAGATGCCACAGAAGATGAAACTAAGATGAGGACTCAGGAAACATAAGTTCCTTGAGACAAGGTTTCACAGAGTGGCCCAGGCTGGACTTGAACTTACAGCAATCCTCAGGCCTCAGCTTCCTGAGTTGCGCGTAATTAGAGTCATGAGCCACCACACCTATCTCAGACCTAAATTCTAATTCTACCTCTGACTACCGAGCCACCCCTTTTCTTAAACCCCCAAGCCCCAGCTGCCAGAAATCACTACTGCTTGCTCTTCTGCCGACAGCCTGCCAATGAGATGCCCCTGTGGGCACTAAAGGCTCCCAGAGCACTCATAGCTGCTAATGACCCAAGTTCTGCCCCTGTCTCCTGGTCCTTCCTTGACTCGTCTGTGCCAGATATCGTGGACATCAAGCCAGCCAACATGGAGGAGCTCACAGAGGTGATCACAGCAGCCGAGTTCCACCCCCACCACTGCAACACCTTTGTATACAGCAGTAGCAAGGGGACAATCCGACTGTGTGACATGCGTGCATCCGCGCTGTGTGACAGGCACACCAAGTGTGAGTATCACCACAGGGCCATGGGGGTGAAGTGTCCTGGCCTCTGACATTTAGGAGGAGGGGGATCCTGGAAGTGTTCCATCTCATTTAACACTGGGAGTAAACAAATCACAAGTGCTGAGCTAATTTGGGAGTCAGCCCCACATTTAACGTTCTGAGAAGGGGGAAGCCCCGTGTTTAAGTGTGAACACACAGGTGCAGAGGAAGCCTTGCCAGCGATGGCTGGCTGAATGCTGTGCACTCGTCTGAATTCTGTGTGGAGATCATTCACTGCTGGGAGCAGGATGACCCCAAGGAGTAACCACAGAAACAGTAAAGAGATTGTTAAAGGGTGGTATGGATAAGGAGATTGGCTGGCATTCACGGTCAGCAGTAGAGAATTCCAGGTAGATCTTGGCAGCAGTGTTAACCAGACTTACTGGAGTAAAGGGGTAATGAAGATACTAAGGGGGTAAAGAGGGGTCAGACAGAGGTTCTCAACCTTCCCATCCTTTAATACAGTTCTTATGCTGTGCTGAGCCCCAACTGTAAAATTATCTGTGATGCTACTTCATAACTAATTTTGCCACTGTGATGAATTGTTATGTAAATATCTGATATGTGATCCTGAAAGGGGTCACGACCCACAGGTTGAGAACCACTGGGATGGCCTAAAGAGACTGAGAGGAGGTAGGAGTAGATCCAGGGTTAGGGGAAGGGAGAGGGAAAGGGAGACATGAATGGCTTGAAGGGATGGGGGCTACTGGAAGTCACACTAGGCACGAAGCACCTAGAGTTCAGTTTGGGACCTGCTAAGTGTAACGTGAGCTGCCTCGAGGGACAGGTTCTCTCTGGTAAGTGAATATGGAACAAGGTGGGAGTACCACTGACCTAGAGATATCCCAGAGAGAGTACCACTAACCTAGAGATATCCCAGAGAGAGTACCACTGACCTAGATATCCCAAAGAGAGTACCACTCACCTAGACATATCCCAGAGCCAGTACCACTCACCTAGAGATATCCCAGAGGGGCCCCAAGAAGCCCTGATGTTCTCACAGTAGGGCATTGATGTTAGCCTGGGTTAGAGTCAGTCAGGCCCACCTGAGTCCTGATAAACTCAACTGACAGGGGAAATTGCTAAGCCCAGAACTAAACCTGGAGAATGGTTAAGACCTTAGAAGGTTTTAGAATGAGAATGGTTTAAGACAGTACTTTGGGGAGCACAGCTAAGCTTTGGTGCTTGGTGACCTCAGGCAATCCTCCTGAGCCCCACAGCCCCCACAGGGCAGGTGGGCAGAAAAGAACAATACTGTTACATGAATAAGGTGCTGCTAGCATCTTCTGAGCATGAGGTAAGAGCAACTGATGGCAAAAGAATAGCCATTGCACTCCTCGAGAATCCCCGTGCCTGTTGCTGTAAGCAACTTAGAACTCCCGCCATTTTACCAGGTACGGGAGGTTTCATTATTCATAATTGAATTCATATTCACTGAGCACATACCATATGCCAGGCACTGTATCCAACTCTGGAAACACAAGGAGGAGCAAAAGCAGATGTGCCTCTCTCTGTCTCTTAGAGCTCACTGTTTTAGTCAGGGTCCTGCAGAGGATGAGGAAGAATGGGTGGTGTGTATGCAGAGATTTATTAGAAGGAACTGACCTTCCAATAAATGTGAAGATTAGATGATTGAATCATG
>BTHU01000017.1:30005069-30375069 GCA_036184795.1 Tokudaia tokunoshimensis | reverse complement strand
TTACACTATTTTCAGGCTTTTTTTAAAAAAAAAAAACCCAAAACATTAAAAAAATAAAATAAAAAAGAAACCACCACCACTACCCCCAGTTTCAATTTGACAGCATACAACTCCAGCATTAGAGATGCTAGTGCACAGCTTCTGACCCTTCCTGCTGATGTCCCTCCTGTTCTTCAGCAGGGAATGTCATTGTGATGGGTATTCCTTTCTGGAAATCAACAGTTCAAACAAGTACTAGAAAATTGGAAATTGACAATGGCCAAGGTATGCAAGTGAGTTAAGGAAAACAATCAGTGGGGTGGGGTTAGGAAGACAACAAAGCAAAAACAAAACCACAAATAAAAACCAAACAAAACAACAACAAAAAACAACAGAACCAAAACCAGAAATAAAAACAACCAACAAAAAACAAAACAAAAACCACAAACAAAACAAAAAAACCCAACAAAACAAAAACAAAACCACAAACAACCAAAAAAACAAACAACAAAAGGCAATACAAAAAACACAAACAAAAACAATAAAAACCAAATCCAAAAACACAAACAAAAAACAAATAAAAAAACAAAACCCAAAACACAAATAACAACCAAAAGCAAAACCAAAAATACAAACAAAAACCAAAAGCCAACAAACAAAAAAACCCAAAAACACAAGCAAAAATACAAACCACAAAAAGATAACCAAAATCACAAAATCACAAAAAAAACAACAGCCAAAAACACACAAAAAACCAAAAAGAACAAAAAACAAAATATGAAACAAAAAACCCCACTAAAAACATCAACAAAAACAAAACACAAACACAAAACAACAAAAAGAAAACCACAAACAAAAAACGAAACAAAATAAACAAAAACACCAATTCATTAACTAAATCCAGCATTATAACAATATTTCTTGAACATGTAGTCTCCTGTGGGTTGGACAGCAGCAGTTTCTAAGCTTGCTGTAGTTGCATGCATCCTAGAGATGGCATTAGGGCAGCAGTCTGACATCCAATGATAGGACTATATTGAAGAATGTGGGCTTCATCCAGTCAGACAACTCAGTAACTGATTCTAACCTCTTCAACTCATCCTACTTGAGGTATATTAGAGACATGCATGGAAAAGTACAGGGCAACCAGGTGGATGTTGTTACAGTAAGTGACTGTGCAGGATTTCCCATACCATCCTCTTCCTGAAGAAGGGCATATGCTGCGGAGAAAAGGTCACAGGTTGGTCTCTAGCGATGTAATCTTCATATTTACAGGTAAATATTCCACAGTCACTCCCATTCAGTTGCTGAGGAATCTCCTCTGCTGTCACACTGTATCGCTTCCACTCCAAAGGGTCCAGTTCCATGTTCCTTTGTGTCTTGTTCTCATTTTGTAAATATTGGAAGATGGTCTCACAGATAGTCTTCCCTGTCTGTCCCATTGAGTCGAGGTACACAATACTTCGTTTTCTTAAATCGATGACCACCAAGCTCCAATGTACCTTCTGGTGAATAGGCACCAAGATAAGTTCTTTTTCAAAGAGATTGATACCTCGAGTCCATCTTTTCACAGAGCTGTAACCTCTTGCTCTGCTTTAGCCTGGGGTAAAAGAACGTACTGAATACATGAAGAGCCGGGTAGCCTTGGTTTTCATTTCTCTCAACCAGAAGGTTCATGTAGAAGTTGATGACCTCATCATTGAGCCACTGACCGTTCTCTAGGGTCTGAATATCTGTTCGGGTGACTTGCAGCTTGAATCTGCTACTTAGGATTTCCTCTAGGGGTCCTGGACCCAAATGCATTCTTAATTTCCTTCTCCATGTCCTCTGAAATTTCAAAGATTTGATCCACTTCCCTGCCCTTTTCTTGGTCTCTAAGAGGCTTTTTCTCTGCTGCAAGTACTGGCATCTTGTTGGGGAGTAAACTATCTCCTTTCCCACCTTCTGGGATGATTTGTGTTCCTGGTAAGTCTGGCCTATGTGGGTCGGATCTCCCATGATCTTCACATTGAAAGTGTGGAAGTAACCTTCCATGCTTTTTCTTTTGGGGGCTTTCCTCATTTTCCTCCAGGATTGAATAGGGCCGCTTGTGACCCTTGCAACCATTAGCAGGCTTCCTCTCAGTTTCTGCCTGCTCCAGAGGACCTTTGGTACTCTGTAGGGGTTTATGTTGTCTTGAATTCTCTTCCTGGGGTTTCTGTACCTGACTGGCTGTTCTTTCAGATGCTCTAAGTGTTGTTGCTCCTGAGGGGTCTTCTTCTGACCATGGCCAAGCTCTTTAAAGACCATCTCTGTTCCATCCTGGCACTTCCTTTTTGGACCTTGTCCCAAAGCTTCAGGGTCTATCTCTGTGCTACTTTCATCATGGTATCTACTTTTTTACACTTTTCCTGAAGTTTCGGGCTTCATCTCCATCCCAGGCTGTTTAGGTTGCCACCTGGAGAACCAATTGGATTGCTTTTTTGAGGGTGTTGGCTCTGGTATAGTACTGCCTTTCTAATTTCCAAGTGAATGCAACTGTAGGCCTGGCTCCAGGTGGGCACCCTTGGGTTGTTGTCCTTGGAGCCTGAAGAATCACTTCTTCTAATAGATCGTTGTTCCAAGTTGGGAAACTTATTACCCTCAGAATACCTCTTCTTTATAAACAAAGTTGACTTTACAAGTCAGGGGTCCACTCTGGGAAACTCCGAGGAGATCTAAGAATACTTCCTCAGAAGTATGCTCCTAGGGTGCTGTAACCAGCTAAACATTCAAAACTCTGAAACAGGATTAATCACTCTAGTTAATCCCTAGTAAGTCACCAGGCCTAAACCTAGCAGCTAACATATGGGAGGCAACCTCACGAATGATGTCTAACTCACGGAGTTGCCCCTAGCCACAGCCTTCAAGGTTCCATATCTGGTTGTGATGTCACCTGAAAGAATCCAAATCCCAAATCAACGTTTTAGAGGGTAGACACCTTCCCCAAACACAATCTGGGTCCAGGATTTCAGAGTCCCCTTGCCAGAGTGGGAAGTTTGAATGAATTGATACAAATCTAAGTCCCTTCTGCAGAACACAGGGTCACCTAAATCATCTCAGTATAGTTCAGCTGATCCTGACTAGTACATTTGTCTTCTAGGAAACTGTCCCATCATGGTCAATTATAGAACTATAAGTGCCCCTCAAAATATAAGTGACCTTCAAAATATGTACTCACACACATGAGTGAGTGATTGCTAATAACAAAGAATAAATAGAATTTTACAGTTATAAAACCTAGTAGGTACTGTTGTGTAACAAAACTTTGTTTACCCTGGATAAGGAACCCAGGACAGACCAACGTGTCCATACTACCAAAAGTCCTACTTGGTGAACCAATAAGTTTTATTGTGGTTACTTATAGGAATATGGGTGAGGAGTTACTTACAGGAGCAGAAATGACTCAAAGACAGTTATATGACCGAAGCCCATAACAGCATGGGTGACAGCTCAAAAAGCTAGGGAACCTGAAAAAACTGCACAGCCTGTATATGACTCAACAGGTTGGAGAATGTCCTTTCCAGGTGCCTCAGTTGGTCTAACCTTCTTCCAGACAGAGGTATGAGGTTGGCTCTTTTGAGAGTCTTCTTGGCAGCATAACTTCCTGTCATCTGAGGGGACTTTCACCTTTTATTGCTCTCTGGAAGGGAAGGAGCCTAGTGTATCTGATCAGTTTCAGGGAACATTTGGGAATCTTTTGAGTTGCCTTCCTGCCTGAGGAGCATCCCTTCAGAGTGAATGAAGGGTGATATGGTTCAATGTTTCAATAATGGAGGAAACTTGCCAAACTGGTACCAATTCACCAAGAATCAATACATTGCCCTAAGAGAATAAATAAAATCTCACCATTGTCAATAGGATCCATTGACAAAGATACATCACTACTTTGGTTACAATCCTAGCAATAACAAAAGCCCTGAACTTCTCCCTAGAAAACAGTAGGAAGAATTCAATTGTAGCTGGAGTTACAGAGGTGTGTGTTTTCTGTGGGTCCTGGGATCTGAACTCAAGCCACCATGATTAAACAGCAAGCACTTTAACCACTGATCCATCTCTGGCCCCTTGAGCATGTCTTTGACCTACTCTCAAACATATGGAGATACTTTTACAAAAATGTGAGTAGAGTTGAGACACATATTGTTTGGGTTTTTTTTCCCAATGACAATATTAACCAATTGTGCAAGTATAGTTATACCATTGTTTTACTGTAAGGAAAAAAAGGTACTTTGTTTTCTTTAAAAAGTTTGAATTTTTTCTGATTGTCATTTCCCCAGGTGTCATTTTATTTGTTCCAATGTCCTTTCTCTTCTTTCTAAGTACACCTTGGAGCGATTTATTCCCATGCAAAGAAAAAAAGATTTCAAACTACCACATTGGTCCTATATTGCTGAATAACCTAACATTGTGTTTAGAGGATAAATGTATTGTGCTAGGCTTGTAAAAGCAAAATTATTTTTAGCTTGCATAAGACATGAGGAAATTACTGTATCTTGAATGTACCCTGTCAGGTAGTCTGAGAAGGACCACTTCCTTATACAGTTGAGCTACTCTTAAAAATGTTGCTGAATGTTGCAAAATATTTCAGTGCCTCAGTAGTCCTACAAAGTGATGGGTCACAAGATTAAACAGGCTAACTGTTAAGTTCTGTTTTTGTACAATATGCATTCTTGCTTGCATGGCCAAGGCACCTGCTAGACATGTCACAAAATCAAGCCTTGCCTTCACCCGGAAGTTATTGAGTTATGAGTTATTTTGGATCCCCAAAATTGTAACTTTGTAGGCTTTGCCTATATAATCTTTTATCTAGCAAAAGCCTTGGCCTTATCTAGAGAATTCTCTCTGGGTTGGTCCTGTTCAGTCTTCTTTTAGTAAAAAAGCCTCTTATTTACTAAAAGCAAAACTTGAGTCAGATTGGTGAATCTCTGAAGGACCCCAGACCCACAGCACCTTCTCTTTGCCTTCTCTTTCATGGTTCAGGCCCTGCAGAACAATGTTTTTAGTTTTTAGACTTATGTTCCCTTGACTGGATGTTCTGACTAGCATCTCTCCAAGGGTGCTTAGCTTCACAGAAAGCACAGTCCTCATCTCCTCTTCCTGATGGTGAATGGGATCTTCTGACTATTTCTCCACCCACCAAAATAGGTTTTATCAGGTCAATAAATATCTCCTATAATCCTACTTAGATTATGTTTTTGTTTTGTTTAAATTATTAATGGATGTTTACATTTTGCTAGGGTTCGTTTGTTTGTTTTGTCCTTTGAGACAACTGTAACTATAACTGTAATTTTCCCCTTTTAGTCTAACATGATCAGCTTTGGTTCCTAAGAAGGGCTGGAACATGGTCATGATTCTTTTTTTCTAAAACATTTGCATTTTTTTAAAATATATCAACATGTTGCTCTCTTTCCCCTACTTTATTATTTTTCTACTTTTTTGTTTGAGAAGGATGTTGTTATGTAGCCTTTGTTGTGCTGCCCAGGCTGGATTTGAACTTGAGATTCTCCTGCCTTAGCTTTCACTGAGATCATGATCACGCAACCCTATGCCTAGCTTTTACATTTTTGTTTTAGCATCAAAGATTCGCAGCCTAGTAAAGTCTCCTGGTGTTGTTTACTTAAAGGTTTATAATAATTTGGATCCATACATCTGACTATGTTTTCCTCCTTTTCCGTGTGTATGTGTGTATGTGTGTGTGTGTGTGTGTGTGTCTGTGTCTGTGTCTGTGTCTGTGTCTGTGTCTGTGTCTGTGCCTGTATGTTCATAGCACTGAACTCAGACTATCACATAGGTTTTACAGTGAGCTATTTTGTTAGTGGATTCATGTTTCTGGGGTGTATGGCAGAACTTTGTAGAAAAAGATCCTGGTTTTTGTGCTTTCTTTTGGGTGAAATACTATAAATCCTTATTTACTCTCCAGTGCCTTCATAAATGTTCCTTTCCCTCTCTATTTGCTTTTGGTAGGTTATATTTTCAAAGAATTTGTCTATTTTCTCTAAATTTTTGAATTAATTGGCATAACAGTTTTCCTAAAATTATTTCAAAATTTGATAACTTAATTTAGTGTTAAACATTGAATGTAGAAGAATTTGTTAGATTTTCAAATCAGCTTTAGACAGATGTGATGTCTTGAATAGGTTTGGCCCCCATAAACTCAGGTGTTTGAATGCTTGGCCCAGGGGAATGGCACTATTAGGAGGTGTGGCTTAATTGGAGTAGGTGCAGCACTGTAGGGTTGGGCTTTGTGGTCTCCTATGCTTAAGTTCCACCCAGTGCAAAATTCCAGTCTCCTCCTGGCTGCCTTTGGATCAAGATGTAGCTGCCATCTGGAGACCAGCCTCTGGGGACCAAACCTGGGTCCTGTGCAAGAGCCAAAAGTGATCTTAACTGTTGAGCCCACTCTCCACCTGACTCCCAAGTAAACACTTTTAAAGAATGCACTTGAAAATGCTGAGCTGGGGATATAGCCTAGTGTTCACGATAAAGATGTAGAACTCATTGCTCCTCCAGCATCATGTCTACCTGTACACTACCATGCTTCCTGCCATGATGATAATGGACTGAACCTCTGAACCTGTCAGCCAGCCCCAATTACGGGCTGTCCTTTTATAAGAGTTGCCTTTATCATGGTGTCTCTTCACAACAATAAAACCCTAAGATAACAGATTAGATAGTAAATGTTCAAAATGCTAAATTTTATATTTTTTCCTCTTCTTAAATATTTGTTTGTTTTGATTTTTGAGATAGGATTTGACACTATAGGCAAGGCTGGCACAGAACTCATCAGTGTCCTAGTACTGGAATTAACAACGGCGATCCACTATGCCCAGCTGTTTAATTATTTTCAATAGTCTAAGCTAAATTAATTAAGCTTGTAAGTGATATTAAACACTGAGAGGGCCGGTGAGGTAACTGAGTATTAATCAAAGAACAAGGGAAGGAGACAATGTAAAAAAATTAGCTTTATACACAAAGTAACATTGTGTGCAAGCTGAACCCAACCAAACTAATCTTTCAATTGTTCAAAATAAGTAAATAGACAAAAATCTTCAAGGATTCTTTCCCATGCCAAAAAAAAAAAAAAAAGAAAAGAAAAAGAAAAATCTTTTCAGACATTAAAAACACTGCTGATAATTTTAGGTTACAAAGTAATACAGCTGAGTCAGACTTGTTGGCTTTTGTTTGCAATTCTCAACAGAATGAGAACTGTTGCTCCAAAGGGGTATGCTATTACTTATTGATATTATATATGTTTAATAATAAAAGGAAAAGCATATTAATAACAGGAATCGTTCCTAAAATTTGACCCTCACAGCCTTGCTTAATGAGGGCTCACCTGTCACAGATTATATAATAATCCAAAGCAGGTCATTTCAGGATGATCACCTGCTAGTATATTAGCTTGCTTGTCCCATTATGGCTCCTGACATAGGCCTGAGTGTATGTTTGTATGCCTTGTGCATTGAACCTGCAGCTCACTAATAGATTGGCTGACCATATCTCTGCCTCCCAATCCTGGGGCTCCAGGCATTACTGTGAGAGCTGGCTTCTCACACAAATGCTAAAGATTCAAATTCAAGTCCTCATGCTTATATAGCAAGTACTTTATCCATTGATAGCCATTAGTGTGCTTGTTTACAGACCCAGTAATGATCACTGCCCAGATCATTACTTAGCCTCAACGAAACTCATGATGGAATATTCCAAAAATGATCTGGGTCTGATTCCATTGCAGAGACTCCAAGCTTCTTGGAGCATGTAAATCATAACTGTACCTTCATATCTATACTTGCAGACCCACTTTGCTCCTCCAAAGACTACATTGCCTTAACTGAAGACCAGCTACATTGAATCGAATGGCATACCAAATGAGCACGAAGAGACATCTTGTGAAAAAACAGAGTCAACTGTAATACAACTGCTGTTGGAAACTTTTTCTTCTTACTGAATTTGGCTGTCTGCTACATGCTCCCTGTGGAGTGGAACATCCACAAACATTTTCACGCTACAGCTTTGTGACCCACCAAAGGTACACATCCATGGATCTCTTAAGCTGCCAGGCCTTGGTGCTGTTTTGCACAGACCGAGCTATTAATAGCATTGCAGACTTTGTTTTCAAGGGAGATGCTCTCAGGGACTTATCCTGGGAATAGAGACATCAGCAAGTTTCTAGATGTTTCTTAGCTATTGGAATACCCTGACAGCTTTTGACTATCAGGTCCCTCAGTCGAAAGATTCAGATATTCTTTCTGTGCCATTTGGCATCGAGTATAACCACGATCTTAAATATTAGACACCTCTGGAAACACAGGGTATGAGAAATAACCCCAATTTAAATTATCTTGTGGCATCAGAACACAGTTGTGCCATTTATGCTTTCTGTAAAAGTATCCTTTGTGTCTTCCAGGTGCTGGCACTAACTTTGGATCTGTGGGTTCATAGTAGTATGGTTGCTTATGAAAAAACTCAGAGAGATGCACACACATGTACCCCAGGTTAGCTTCAGAATTACTGTGTAACTGAGGATTGTCTTGAACTTGCTATCTCCCTGCCCCTTCCTCCCCAGGCCTGGAATTGTAAGAATGCACAAATGTGCCTGGTTCATGTGTGCTCAGGATCAATGCCAGAGCTCTCTGTGCATGCTAGGCAAGCTCATGAAGGTAAATGCCTTCTCCATGGCTCCCCACAGTTGATCTGGATGAAAGAGACAGCCCATGGTTCTAAACTGTTTATTGACTGTTCATAGTAGAAAAATGGATGCATACCTAACCTCTCAAGGTAAACCTGAGAAGAAATACCATTTACAGGTAGGAATGTCTGGGAAGGGGAACTTATTGATTAAACCCTCCCCTCAGGGTCTCTAGAAACCTCATTAGCATGGAGAACTCTGTGTTGGACCTACATTACCACACGTCACTTTTCCTTATATGGAGAGTTGGCATGTTTTCTAGGTCATGAATCTAACAGGAAATGGAGAGTCACCTAAGTCTCAGGTGTGTGTCCACCAATTCTCTCGGTCTGCCTTACCAAGTTTCCTGGCATGGTATCTTTGATTCTTGTTTTTGTTTTTGTTTTTCGAGACAGGGTTTCTCTGTGTAGCCCTGGCTGTCCTGGAACTCACTTTGTAGACCAGACTGGCCTCAAACTCAGAAATCCTCCTGCCTCTGCCTCCCAAGTGCTGGGATTAAAGGCGTGCACCACCACCGCCTGACTGGTATCCTTGATTCTTAATGTTTCCATGAGGATGTATTAATAAAAGAGACAGAATGATTGATTTCTAAACTGGAGTCTACATATAGGAAGCTTTCCAAGCTTTTAAGTCAACCTAGTGGCCTTTTCCATGGAGTATACCTTACAATGGAAAAGGAAGTAGGGAATGACCATCCTAGTTGACACTTATACCAATGCCTGAAAGGATTATTGCATGGTTTTCTTGTCTCTTCTCCTTTAATAAGGGCAAAGCTCTCCAACTGTTTGTTGATCAGGTTCTCACTGGGGATTATAATTATTCTAATTGTTTCATTCCTTGTAGGTTACAGATTTTTCCTGACCCACATAACACACTGTCATTGAATGGCTCTCCAATAACCTAGGTCTACACAGCCAACTGATTGTTATTTTATCCCTATGGATGAACTCTGAGGACCCACCCTAAAAGCATCCTCTCTTTAACTGACATTCTAAAATGCCACCCCCTTCCAGCTGGAATTTGCCATAGTCTTCTCCTCCATCCTCAATAGCAGTTATTATCTGAGAGAGACAAATGAAGGAGAGTAACAGGAACTTGGGATCATCTAGAAAACAGCAACATATCCTTTTAAGAAAGGTTGATATTTGTTCTTAGTGCTGTCCACCCTGCCACTACACACACAGACACAGACAAACACAGGTACAGACACACACACACACACACACACACACACACACATCAGGAGATTGTGAGTATTAGTAAATAGCCATCAGGGCAAAAGTAACCTATCTAAGAAAAAATACCCAGGTAGGGCCAATCAGAAAAGAGAGGAAGTAGAAGAAAGGGGTTTGTATTCTGGAGCCTATAAAAATCCTGCCCAGACTCTCACCTCTATTTGATGGGGGATTTTGATGGAAGTTGTTTGGCTGTTTTAATAAAGTCAGAAATTTTTGTTCTCTTTCTCTCTCTCTCTCTCTCTCTCTCTCTCTCTCTCTCTCTCTCTCTCTCTCTCTCTCTCTCTCTCTTTCTCTTTCTCTTTCTCTGTATTTCTAATGTCTCTGTCAATCTACAAGTCTGTGTCCAGGACGCTCAGGATCTCTCCATTAACTATGGGAAGATGTTACTTCCCTTTCAGCCTCTGCTCTGTAACATTAAAGACCACTCTGGTCTCCACACTGTTAAGAAAGTGGGGGCTACTTTCTCCAGTACCCTTAGTATCTATAACTGTTATTCGCTGCCAGGAACTCTCAGCTCATGGCTGCCACTTTCAAGTCCCTGCTTCAGGTCTGCATGACTGTTACAGTCAATGGTCCCCTACTCTCCAGCTGTCACTTCATTTTTCTTTCTCATGGGTCTTCTCTCCTGGACACAAAACTCTTTGGTCTTCCCATGGACAGAACTTGGCAGAGCCCCCAGAGGACCAAGCCTCCTTCAAGATACCTGGAACAGCATGAAGGTAGGAGAGGAATTTATTGTTGGGAAGAAGGGGTCCAGAGGGAATGGAGAGGATGAGAGAGAATAATGGAGATTGTGCTGGCCCTGGTCAGAAGAGGAACTTAAATGAGTCAATTGACATCACCAGACTGACCTGAGTCCAAGTCTTTCTGGAATTTTCTAGATTGCTAACTGACATACAAGGGTCCAATTTACAGAGGGAGTTACTAACTCCAGATGGGAAGGCCCAGGTTGTGTAAGAAAGGTAGCTGAACAGGAACCAAGATGCCAACCAGAAAGCAGCATTCTTCCATGGTCTCTGTTTCAGTTTCAACCTCCAGGTACAGATTAAGCTCAGGACATGACTTCCCTTAATGATGGAGTGCAATCTGTGAGCTGAAGTAAACCCTCCACTCCCTAAGCTGCTGTTGGTTATTGTGTTTATTACTGCAACATAATGAAGGAAACTAGAACAAGAGTGAACATGATCAAAATACATGGCATGCATATATTAACTTGTCAAATTACACACACACACACACACACACACATATGTATACACACACAGACACACACACACACACATATATATATATATATATATGATAGGTGTTCATAGTATCTCATAGAAAGTATATAATGAGTAAGAATTATGCTTTTTAAATTAACCTGATATTGAAGAGCATATAAACAAACCAGCGTGCTTTTCTAATTTTATTCTGATTTTGTTAATGCATTCAAGTCACATGTGGCAGGCTATTATTAAGCAGGTCATATCCAACAGGATGAATTTGCAAATGGCTTCAACTCTTGACACTCTATTTCCTCATCTGTGAATTCTCACTCTGTCTATCTATCCATGTTGCTTTCTTTTGTATCTCTTGGAAAGTTAGTGGATAATGCATGGTTTACATTTTATATTTATTGGTTATTAATGACTGAATGATGAATGAATGAATAAATGAAGGCAGAAAACTCAAATTTTTCCTCCTCAAACTATTCCATGCAAAGCTGTTTACACATCGCCATTTGTTCCATGTATTTCCCATCAGATCTGTTGAGAAATTCTAAGCATCTACCCACGACTTGACCTCTTTTCAACATGTCTATAGCTACTGCCACATCTAACATGAGACATTTCTCTGACAATCTACAAAAAGATCTTCTTCTCCTTCTATATCAGTTACCCAACAATCTAATCTCAAACAGAATCTTTTTCATGTAACGGATGGTACAAGATTCTCTTCTCTCCAACCCTTATTTCACTCGAAATACAGGTCAAGTTCCTTCTGTTGGTCCACAGATGCTCTGTGCTCTCACTTCCTGTTTTCCTTCTAGCCTCATTTTTTAACATTCGCATCACTCTTCTCTCTTGTGCTTTACTTTTGAAGAGCCTCCCCACTGAGCAGCATTCTGTTTTATGTATTCCTATACTATTGGTTGGCTTATTTCTGTCTCTTTCTGCTAGATTGAAAGCTATTTGAAAACTTGGCTTGTTGATGCTTTCCAAGAACCTGCATCATCTCTCATTCTCTGTAACTACTGGTAAATTAATATATACAAGTATGTAATATAATACATAATATAGTAATATGTGTGTTGCTATTGTTATAGGTAATATCACATAGTTTGCCATACACAATGGAGTCCTACAATAATAGCCTTCCTAAAGAAAACCAATGACAAAAAGTAAGTGTTGGGGTGTAGAATGACTTTTGACACCAACACTTCAGTCCCTGGAGGATAGAGATTGATTTTTTTTTTCCTTCTTGGCATGTGAAAATCAAGGGGTCTGCTTTGATGCGTGTCCCTGAGGCTTCAGACTCAGCACAAATCAAGGAACCTTGGAGAGTCCAGCTAATGGGATCAAATCACTTATTGGTATCAAAGTCATCTCCAGGACTAGAAATAAACAAGGGGCTTGGGGACAAAAAACTTTTGGCATTAGAAAAGAAATATAATAAAGAGACTCTCATGAAGCATTCAGGGCAAAATAAGAATCAGAATGGCTCTCACCTTTTTTCCAAGACATGTATGTTCAAGGATAAAATTAAGTGATATTCCTGCAGACTGTAGTTGTCACATAGAAAGTGCTCAGATGTAGCATATGAGCATTTTTAAATGGCTCGTGATTTGCAAAGGCAAGACTGGAAGACATAAGCAACCAACTCTAAGTTCAGTGGTCTCTAAATCCAAGGAGACATTTTCCAATGGAGTGGCAAGAAAAATATTCTTCAAAGTAAAACATCAAGTCTGGATAAAAATAAAAACATGGCCCAGCCCAGTACTTTGCCTGAATTTCTGGAGCTCTGCTGTAACTAGGGACAACCATGGCTGCCAATATCTGGGATAAGGAGATAGGATTCTGACCCAGTCCCTTTGCCTGCCATGTCTCCTTTGGTACTCCCAGCAGTGGTGAACTGCACCCTGTCCCCTGCACCCCATTTCAGGGCCATAACATAGCATGTATTCTCAGAAGCCTGCTAGTATCAGGAACATCCAGACTAGATGCTTCACACCAATATCCAGCCTGACAAGTCCCCCTGGGGCAAGTCCAGCAGAAGTGAGCTTTATGCAGTTCCCTGAGCTCCATTGTCCAGAACATGGCTTTGCCTGCATTCCCAGAGGACTGCCAGCATCTGGGAAAATCAGATAGGACTCCACCTGAGGCTCCTTGCCTGTCAGACCCCCTTAGGAACACCCAGTGGCTGCAAAGTGAGCCTTGTTCTGTGAATTTCACTTTCTGGCCCACAATTTTTCCTGTATTTCCCTGGGGACCAGCTGGCACAGGAACTATCAGTTAAAACTCTACCACTCAAGCCCCTGTCTTCTAAGACTCTCTAAAGCCCACCAAAAATCCAACAGTGGTAAGCTGCACACGCTCCCCTGCAATTCATTTCCCAACCCACAACTCTACCTGCATATCCAGTGGCCACCTGGAACAAGGTACAACTAGGCGGCTAAAGGTCAGCACAAGAACACAATCAACAAGAGTCAGCAATATGGTACCACAAGAGCCCAGCCATTCTATTAAAAACAGCTCTAAATACACACACACACACACACACACACACACACACACACACACACACAAATACACACACACACACACACACACGACCTTAAATTCAATCTTATAAAGATGACAGAGCCCTTTTAAAAGGAAATGAATAAATCCCTTAAATAAATAAAGGAAAATACAATCAATCAGGCTAAGGAAATAATAAAAAAAAAACAAAACTGCTCAAACCCTGAAAGTGGAAGTAGAAGAAATAAAGAAAACACAAATTAGGAGTATCCTGGAGATAGAAAGCCTAGGGAAGACAACAGGAACAACAGGTGTAAGCATCACCAACAGAATACAAGAGATGGAAGAGAGAAGCTCAGGCATAGAAGATACCATAGAAGAAACTGATACACCAGTCAAAGAAAATGTCAAACCTAAAAAGTTCCTGACATAAAACACCCAGGAACTTGGAGACTCTAAGACCAAATCTAAAACTAATAGAAACAGAAGAAGGAAAAGATTTTTAGCACCAAGACCCAGAAAATGATTGTTAAAAATCAAAGAACAAAATTAATTTGAGAAAAAAGAAAGAGAAAGATGCCTATAAACATACAAGAAGGAACTGGAGATATGGCTCAGCCTATAAGAGCACTGACTGTTCTTCCAAAGGACCCAGGTTTAATTCCTGGGGAATGGGGGGAAGGGGGTTCAGGATCAGGCGTGGCAAGAGACAGGAAAGATGGTCAGATGGCCATAAAAGTGAATGGAAATCTGCAGACCTACATGGGGTTGTAGGGAGCATCAAGAGGACCTCCCAGATTCCTGGGATAGAGGAGGCTCCCAAGAATCAATGAGGGTGATTACAGCAGTGGGGGTATGGAACCTGAAGAAGCCACCTCTTGTAGCCAGGCAGGAACCCTCAGTGGAGCAATAGGGACACCAACCAACCCACAAAACTTTTGACCCAAAATTTATCCTGTCTACAAGGAGTGCAGGCATGGGGGAATGGAGCAGAGTCTGAAGGAGTGGCCAACCAACCAGTTGGCCCAACTTGAAACCCATCCCATGAGCAAGCACCAATCTCTAACACTATTAATGATACTCTGTTATGCTGGCAAATGGGAACCTAGCATGACTGTCCTCTGAGCCAGATTCTGACTCAGAGGAATGTAGAGACACACACCCAAACATAACATGGAGCTTGGTGACTCTTATGGAAGAGTTAGGGGGAAGGATTGAGGACCCCAAAAGGGATAGGAACTTCACAGAAAGACAGAGTCAACTAACCTGGATCCTTGGGGGCTCTCAGAACTGAACCATCAGCCACAGAGAACACAAGCTGAACCAAGACCCTCAGCACATAAGTAACAGATGTGAAGCTTGGTCTTCATGTGACTCCTGAACAACTGGAGCAGAGGCTATGCCTAAAGCTGTTGCCTGTCTGTAGAATACATTGTTCTAGCTGGGGTGCCTTGTCTGCCCTCAGTGGGAGAAGATTCACCTAGCCCCACAGAGACTTGATGTGTCAGGGTCAGGGATACCCAAAGGAACATCACCCTCTCAGAGGTGAAGGGTAGAAAAGAAGGGGGTAGAGATTGTGGGAGAGGGAGTCCAGGAGAGGAGGCATCATTTGGGATATAAAATTAATTAATTAATTATTCCTTCAGTCTCTGCTCCATCCGTCATTTAATTAATTAATTAATTAATTAAAAACATACAAGAAGCTGACAGAACATGAAATATATTGGACCAGAAAAGAAAATTCTCCTGCCACATAATAATCAAAACACTAAATGTACTGAACAAAGGAAGAATATTAAATGCTGTAAGGGAAAAGGCCAAGTAACATATAAAAGCAGACCTATCAGATTTATACCCAACTTTTTAACAGAGACTCTAAAAGTCAGAAAGTCCTTGGCAGATTTCTGCAGTCTCTAAGAGAACACAGATGCCAACCCAGATTACTATACTCAGTAAATCTCAATCACCATAGCTGAAAAAAAAAACCAGGATATTCCAAGACAAAATCAAATTTAAACATTATCTAGTTACAAACCCAGTTCTACAAAAGGTACTAAAAGAAAAACTCCAACCCAAGGAGGCTAATTACACCTAAGAAAATACAGGAAATAAATAACCCCACACCAACAAACCCAAAATGAAGGGAAGAGCACACCCGCACACATATACACTTCAACCACTAAAATTAAAATAATAGGAATTAACAATCATTGGTCATTAATATCACTCAATATTAATTGACTCAATTCTCCAATTAAAAAACAGACCATGAGAATGGATGTAAAAACAGGATCTATCATTCTGTAGTGCACAAGACACACGCCTCAGCAACCATGATAGACATTATCTCAGAGTAATGAGCTTGAAAAAGGTTTTCCAAACAAGTGAATTCAAGAAGCAAGCTTGAGTATCCATTCTAATATCTAATAAAATAGACTTTTAACAAAAATTAATCAGAGGAGATGGGGAAGAACAGTTTTTATTCATTAAGTAATTCACCAAGATGATGTTGCAACCATATCTATGCCCCAAATGCAAGGGTACCCAATTCGTAAAACAAACATTACTAGAGCTTAAACCAGACATTAATAATGGTAGACTTTAACACCCCATTCTCACCAATTGACAGGTCATCAACACAGAAACTAAACAAAGGAATGATGAAACTAACAGGTATTATTAATCATATGTATCTAACAGATATCTACAGAAGATTTCACACAAGTATAAAAGAATATATGTTATTGTTTAGCACCCCGTGGAACCTTCTCCAAAATTGATCATATACTCGGTTACAACAGATACAAGAGAATTGAAATAACCCCTTATATCTTATCAGACCAGTAAGGATTAAAGTTAGACTTCAAAACAACAGAAAACCTATAAATTTATGGAAACTGATTAACTCTCTATGCAATGATCATTTGATCAGGGAAGAAACTAGGAAAGAAATTAAAGACTTTCTAGAATTCAAAGAAAATGAAGGCACAACTTACACAAACTTATGAAACACACTGAAAGCTGTGTTAAGATGATGAGGGTGGGGGAGCACCTTCCAGAGACAAATGGGAGGGTGATGTAGTGAAGACCTCTGGGAGAGGGGACTAGGAAGGGGGACAACATTTAGAATGCAAATAAATAAAATAATTTAATAAAAAAATGAAAGTTCATAGCAATAAGTGTCCTCATAAAGAAATTAGATAGATCTTATGCTAGCAACTTAACAGCAAACCTGAAAGTACTAGAACAAAAAAATAAGCAAACATACCTAAGAGGCTGAAATAATTAAACTCACGGATGAAATCAATATATTAGAAACAAAGATAATGTCTTAGTTAGGGTTTCATTGCTTTGAAGACACATCATGACAATGGCAACTCTTATAAAGAGCAACATTTAAGTGGGGCTTGCTTACAGGTTCAGAGGTTCTGTCCATCAAGATTAGGATGGGAAGCATGGTGGCATGTAGGCAGGTATGGTGCTGGAGGAGAAGAGAGTTCTATCTCTTGTTCTGAAGGCAGCTAAGAGAAGATGGACTTCCAGGCAACTAGGGTGAGTGTTAAAGACCACACCCATAATGACACATTTCTGCCAACAAGGCCACACCTACTCCAACTAGGCCATACCTCCTAATAGTGTCACTCTCTGGACCAAGCATATTCAAACCACCACATTTAACAATACAAAGAATTAATGAAACCAAGAGCTGGGTCTTTGAGTAAATCAAGAAAATAGACATACCCTTATCTAAACTAAGTAAAAGACAGAGAAAGAATATTCAAATTTGTAGTATCAGAAGTGAAAAATGAGATATAATAACAGGTACCAAGGATATCCACAGAATCATTAGGTCTTACTTCAAAAACCTGTACTCCACAAAATTGGAAAATCTAAACAAAAAGTATGATTTTCTTAATAGATACCATGTAAAAATAAATCAAGATCAGTTAACAATTTTAATAGACCTATAACCCATAAGGAAATAGAAGCATTCATTAAAAGTCTCTCAACCAAAAAAAGCCCAGGGCCAGATGGTGGTAGCTCAGATTTTTACCAGACTTTCAAAGAAGAGCTAATGCCTATATTCCTTAAACTATTCAACAAAATAGAAACAGAAGGAACATTGCCAAACATTCTGTGAGGCCATAGTCACCCTGATACCTAAACTACACAAAGACTCAACAAAGGAAGAAAATTTCATAGCAATTTACCACATGAATATTGATGCAAAAATACTCAATAAAATACTCACAAACCGACTACAAGAACATATCAAAACTATCATCCATCATGATAAAGTAAGATTTATCCCAGGGATGCTAGGATGGTTCAACACACGAAAGTCCATCAATGTAATCTACCACATAAACAGTCTGAAAAAAATCATCTCATTAGATGCTGATAAAAATTTGACAAAATTCAATACTCCTTCATGATAAGAGTCTTAAAGAGATCATGGATAAAAGAACCATAGCAGCCTTATCTATAATAGCCAGAAGCTGGAAAGAACCCAGATGTCCCTCAACAGAGGAATGGATTCAGAAGATGTGGTATAGTTACACGATGGAATACTATTATGCAATTAAAAACAATGAATTTATGAAATTCTTAGGCAAATGGTCAGAACTGGAAAATATCATCCTTAGTGAAGTAACCCAATCACAAAAGAACACACATGGTATGCAGTCACTGATAAGGGGATATTAACCCAGAATCTCGGAATACACTAGACACAGTTCGCATATCAATAGATTTCCAAGAAGATGGAAGGAGAGACCCCTGGTCCTGGAAAGACTGGATGTAGGGGAATGCCAGGACAGAGAAGCAAGAGGGGGTTGAATGGGGAAAAGAGGGAGGGAAGGGGGCTTATGGGACTTTCAGGGAGGGAGGAAACGGGAAAGGGGAAATGATTTTGAATGTAAATAAAAAAAAAACTTAGAAAAACAAAATAAAAAAACAGAACCATATATAAAAACTATAAAGGCAATATACAGCAAGTTAATAGCTAACCTCAAATTAAATGGAAAGAAATTCCACTAAAATCAGGGACAAGACAAGGCTGTCTATCCTCTATCTATTCATTATAGCACTTGAAGTTTTAGCTATGGCAATATGACAACTAGAGATCAAGGGGATACAAATTGGAAAGAAATAAATCAAAGTGGCACTGCTCACAGAGTATCTGATAGTATACATAAGTGGCTTGAAATGTTCTGCCAGTGAACTTCTATAGTTGATAAACACCTCAGCAAATTGGCTGGATACAAAATTAACTTTTAAAAAAAAGTAGTCCTCTTTTACACACAATAAAATGGCTGAGAATGAAATTAATGAAGTAACATCCTTTAAAATAGCTACAAATAATGTAAAATACCTGTTGTAACTCCATTTAAGAAAGTAAAAAATATGTATGACAACTTTAAATATTTGAAGACATTGAAACAGAGACCAGAAAATGGTAAGATCCCCCATGCTCATGGATAAGTAAGATTAATATAGTTAAAATGATCATCTTAGCCAGACGGTGGTGGCACATGCCTTTAATCCCAGCATTTGGGAGGCAGAGGCAGGAGGATTTCTGAGTTCGAGGCCAGCCTGGTCTACAAAGTGAGTTCCAGGACAAGCCAGGGATACACAGAGAAACCCTGTCTCGAAAAACCAAAAAAAAAAAAAAAAAATGATCATCTTACCACAAGTGATCAACAGATTCAACACAAGTCCTATCAAAACTCCAAAATGGTTCTTTAAAGATCTTGAAGGAACAATAATTAACTTCAGATGTACAAACAAATAACCCAAGGAAGCTAAAACAATCCTGTATAAAAGAACTTCTAGAGCTATCACTATTCATGATTTCAAGCTGTACTACAGAGGAATACTAAGGAGAAACTACATGGTGTTGACATGAAGACAGGTTGAACAAAAGAATTGAATAGAAGATTCAGAAATAAACCCACACACCTATGGTCATTTGATTTTTGACAAGGAAGCCCAAACTATACAATGGAAAAAAGAAAACATCTTTGACACATGGTGATAGTCTATCTGGATCTCTGCATATAAAAGAATGCAAATAAGTCCATATTTTTCACCCTTCACAAAATTCAAGTACAACTGGATTAAAAACCTCAACAACAACCAGAGAAGACTTCCTGAACAGAATACCAGATCAAGCCCTTAAGACTGACAATTAATAAATGAGACCTCATAAAACTGAAAAGCTTCTAAAAGGCAAAGGCACAATCAATAGATCAAAATGGCAGTCTACGTATTGTGAAAAGATCTTCACCAACCCTACATCTGAGGGATGATATCAAAAATATATAGAGAACTCAGAAATTACTCACCAACAAAACACATCATACACTTAAAAACTGGAGTGCAGAGGTAAACAGAGAATTCTCAACACAGGAATCGTGAATGACCAAGAAGCAGTTAAAGAAATGTTCAATATCCTTAGTCATCAGGGAAATGTAAATCAAAACAACTCTAACATTCCACCTCATACCCTTTGGAATGGCAAAGTTCAAGAACTTAAGTGACAGCATGCCCTGTAGAGAATGTGGAGCAAGGGGAACCCTCCTCCAGTGCTGATGGGAGTGCAAACCTGTACAACCACTCTGGAAATCAATTTGTTGGTTTTTCAGAAAATTGGGAATAGTTCTACTTCAAGACCAGCTGTACCACTCCTGGGCATATAACAAAAGATTTTTAAACATACCACAAGGACACTTGCTCAACTATGTTCATAACAGCTTTATTCTTTTTTTTAAGAAAAATTAATTAATGTCTTTATTTACTTGACATACCAATATCGACCTTCCTTCTTTTCCTAGTCCCTCACTTTCAACTCTTCCCAAATCTTCCCCTCCCCTTTTCCTCTGAAAAGGGGCAGGCCCCCAGGTATCACCATCCACACTCCTATCATCCATCCCTCCATTCCCCATCCTCACCCTCCTGAACATCATTCACTACAAGACTAGGTGCATCCTCTCTCACTGAGACCAGACAGCATGGCCCATTTACAGGAACAGGACACATAAGCAGGCAACAAATTCAGGGACAGCCCCTGCTCCAGTTGTTGGGTGATCTGAATGAAGACTAAGCTACACATCTGATACATATATTCAGGGGTTGTCTAGGTCCAGTCCATGCTTGTTCTGTGGTAGCTGATTAAGTCTCTGAAAGCCCCCAGGGTCAAAGTTAGTTGACTCTGTAAGTCTTCCTGTGGAGTTGCTCTTCAGGTCCCCCAGTCTTTCCCTTGACTATTTCACAAGACTCCCCAACCTCTATCCAATGTTTGACTATGAGTCTCTGCATCTGTTTCTATCAGCTGTTGGGTGGAGCCTCTCAAAGGACAGTTATCCATATCCCCCACAATTAGGAGTTTCAGCTAGAGTTACCTCCATAGACATACTGGGGCTTCCCCCTTCTCATGTCTCTGGCTTGTCCTAGAGATGCCCTCCTTACCAATTTCTATTCTCTCTTCCCTGCTCTCCCTATACCTGATCCCTCCTTTTTATTTTGCCTGCTTCTATGAAAACCTGCCTCTCAGGCAAAGTCAAGTCAGACCAGGGACTATTGACAGATTTCCTGGCCTGCTGACACATGGAACAATGAGAAGGAATGCATTTGCAGCTCAAGGCAAGGAGCTGAACGTTGTGTTAATCTTGGAGGAGGGAACAGGGAGGAATAGGGAGGATTCTGGATAGGTACAGATATCAACCATACATCAGTCATTGTCTCTGCTAGCTTCTGACTCTGTTTCCCATGATACTGTAAAGTGTATAAAGCCTAAGAGAATTAAACTTGGGGATGCCACAGTACTAACTGGACAGCCCTCCTGATTTAACCTTTGTCTCTGAGTCTTCTTTTCTGTTTTTCCTGTAATCTTCACACACACACACACACACACCCCAGAGGACTGTTCTACTTTGCACTGCCTAGACCAGTACAACTCCTCCCCCAGAACTCCCTTTCCCATCCCCTCTCCTCTCTAATTCCCTCCTTCCATCCATATCCGATATCTATTTTATTTCCACTTTTGAGACAGAGTCAACCAGCCTCCCTTGAGCCATCCTTGTTACTTAGCCTCTTTGGATCTGTGAATTGTAGCAAGGTTATCCTGTACTTTATGGCTAATATCCATTTATATGTGAGTATATACCTTTTGGGTCTGAGTTACCTCAGTCAGGATGATGTTTTCTAGTTCCAGTCAGTTGCCTGCAAAATTCATGATGTCTTTGTTTTTGATAGCCAAGTAGTATTCCATTGCGTAAATGAATCACATTTTCTTAAATCCATTCTTCACTTGAGGGACATCTGGGTTGTTTCCAGTTTCTGGCTATCACAAATAAAAGCGGGTATGAACATAGTTGAGCAAGTGTCCTTGTTAGATAGAAGAACATCATTTGTGTCTGCCCAGGAGAGCTACAGCTGAGTCTTGAGGTAGAACTATTCCCAATTTTCTTAGAAATCAACAAATTGCCTTCCAGAGTGATTGCACAGTGGAGTGGTCCCCTTTTTCCACATCCTCCACATTATGTGATGTCGCTTGAGGTTTTGATCTTCACCATTCTGATGGGTGTAAAGTAAAATATCAGAGTTGTTTTGATTTTCATTTCCCTGATGACTAAGGGTGCTGAATATTTCTTTAAGTGTTTCTCAACCACTGGAGCTTCTGCTGCTGAGAATTCTCTATTTAACTCTGCACCCGATTTTTAATTGCGTTATTTGGGTTGTTGGTGTCTAACTTTTTGAGTTTTTTATATATTTTAGATATTATTCCTATGCCAGATAATAAGGTTGGTGAAGATCATTTTCCCAATCTGTAGGCTGTCATTTTGTCCTATTTACAGTGTACTTAATTTTAATAGCCAAAAGGTTGCTGGAAACAACCTTGATGTTCCCTAACTGAAAAATGAATAAAGAAAATGTGGTACATCTACACAATGAAATATTACTCAGATATTAGAAACAAAGACATCATAAAATTTGCAGGCAACTGGCTGGAACTAGAAAATATCATCCTGACTGAGGTAACCCAGACCCCAAAGGACATGCACGGTATACACTCACTTATAAGTGGATATTAGCCATAAAGTTCAGAATACCATGCTATAATCCACAGATCTAAATAAGCTAAGTAAAAAGGAGGATCTTAGAGAGGATGGTTGAATCTCACTGAAAAGGGGGAATAAAATAGACATTGGGAAAGGGGAGGGATAGAGGGAGAGAACTGGTTGGGAAAGGGGATAGGGAAGGGAACAGGAGGAATCAAGTGTGGGTAGAAAGAATGGGGAAAACTGAGAGGGAAAATTGGAGTTGGTTGATGAGGAGGGAATCTCTGGGACAAAGTAGAAATCTAGGACAATGGAAACTCCCAGGAATCAATGAGAGTGCACCTAGCTATGACTCCTAGCTATGACTCAAACACAGCTACCTCCTATAACTAGGCAAGACTTCCAGTAGAGGGATGGGGAAAAAAACCCACCTACAAAACCTTTGGCCTTCAATTTGTCCTGCATACAAAATATACAGGGGTAAAGATGGAGCAGAAATTGAGGGAATGTCCAATCAATGACTGGCCCAACTTGAGACTCATGCCATGAGAGCCCACCCCTGACACTATTAATGATATTTTCCTATACTTTCAGACAGGGACCTAGTATAACTGTCCTCTGAAAGACTTCACCAAGCAGTTGACATGAACAGATGCAGTGACCCACAGCCAAACATTAGGTGGAACTTGGGGAATATTATGAAAGAGGAGAAGGAAGAATTTAAAAAGCCAGAGGGCTCAAAGACAGCACAAGGAAACCTACAGAACTGACAAGCCTGGGTCCGTATGGGCTTACAGACTGAACTACCAACTAAAGAGCATGCATGCAAAGGACCTAGGTACCCTACATATATGTGACAGGTATGCAGCTTTGTCTTTAAGTGGCCTTCCTAACAACTGGTATAGGAACTCTATCTGTCTCTGTTGCCTGCCTTTGGAAAAAGAGAGAAGCAGTGTGGGAGGGACTAGGAGGACTGGGGGAAGGAAAAATGATAGGAATGTCAATTAAATAAAGAAATAAATTTTAAAAATTAAGTTAAAATAAATAAAAATAAAAGCATAGAGACCTTCTGCACAAAGTAGATGTGGGAAATACACCTACTTTGGTGTGTTTACTATGGAGGGTATGCAGGGCAGCACCTGATAGTACTTTTATTATGATAACCACATACACCAAAAGCTTATTACTGTGACCCCTCCCCCATATGTTCAACACGCCTCCATATTGCTTCCTTTCTCCTTTCACCACTTCTGAGTTGTTGCTGGATATTCTTTTTCCCTATCTGATCCATTCCTTTTTGTTACTTTGTTAGTTAAGGAGCCTCTGATCCTTTTTCTTCTTGGTCCCCTCCCTGAAAGCTAATGCTACCAGAAGCTTCCCCTGCTCTGCGCCAACCCCTTCCACTCTACTCAGAAGTCTGGGTGACTCTAATCCCAAATCTTCTTAATTAGAACAAACACCTATATAAAATGGCCAGGAAAGACCAGGGCTGCTTTCCATGAGAATATAAATTTGCTTTGCTCTCCATATGAAGACATTATTATTAGCATTTTCTTATTTGCCTGCCCATTACCTATTTTCTCTTGTACAGATGGGCATTATGTTATCCATGATGTCCAGAGGGGTGTGTGCATTAGGTATATAACTTAAAACCAATTTCGTGAAGCTCAGAAACCGTTTTGTGTTACTCAAAGGTGGTTTTATATGATTTGAAATAATATGATGCCTGAGCTTGCCACCAGGCAGCTCTGATAAGAGCTAGACCTCAGCAGCAAGCCCCTGGCAGGCCACCAGGCAGCTCAGCTACAGCCTAGTCCAGGACAGGCCTTGATATGCTAATAAGGTAATCCCAAGAAGCTGTTGATATGCTAATGAACCAGCTCCAGGCTGCAAAGCCTAGTAGTACAAAGCTGTTGCCCAATGTAATTATAAAAATTTGGAACTTTGAGAATGGTCTTCACCATCCCTGAACTGCTCCCAAGACTTGACTTCTCTAGTCTCTGTCATGATTACCAGAGTACTTGAGATTGTGCATGGCTCTGGCTGCCCTGGCTATTGAACTTCCAGCACTGATGCTGGGACTGTCAGTGCTAGCCCCTGGACAACACTCTCAAGGCCTTCTTGGACCTCTATCACTGCCATTCTCCCAACTGGCCAAGCTGAAGCAAACTTTCTAAGAGTCATCACCTGAAAAGATTCGCCAGTGGAGCCTGCAGCAGCATTACTGCCCAAACTACAACTACTGTTCCCCACTTGGTGAGATTTCTGTTTAACTTTTATATTAGCATATTATAAGGAATGTTTGTATGGATAAACCAACCACATTCAGAAGCCACATCTTGTGTAAACATCCTAATTGCCTGGTGCCTTAGAGCCTGTAGGCCATGCTCTCTCCATTTGGTGTGATCGTTAGGATTCCACTGGATGCATGCTTGCCAGGCTAAACAATTATTTAATTGGGCAGAGAGTGAGCTGGCAAAAGTTCCTCTAAAACTCTTGGGGTCTAAATTATCTTGGTATATCTATAAAAAGAAGGTTAAGATTTTATTCAGGCTGGCCACCTGAATTACTTGACTTTTGGAAATGCTGCTGAGATTATTTAAGAAGATGCCTTAGAAAGATGATTATGCAAAAGACATATGGGAAAATGTTGATAATGTAGGACCTGAGAGGGCGTCCTTTCTCGCAAAGACGAAGAGGTTGAGACCACTGCAACCAGCATGAGGTTTTATTCTTCCAATGTGTTGTGGCCACTCTGTAAATGGGGCAGAGGTGACCCCGAAACTACATTGTAGGCAGTTTTTATACTTTTTAAAGGTACAAGTTACACCAGTCATATTGTGGCTAAAACCCATTAGCTAGCATCTATAAACCATTAACCTTCAGATTCGCTTGGAGTTTCCCCGAGTTTAATATGTTTTACTGGGGAATGCTCTTTGTGTGGGGAACGGAATTTGGTTAATCTTTGACTCCATGCAGGAGCAAGAAGCTGTAATAAGAGTAACTAGTACAATCACAGAGGATATCTTATCTCTAAGGTATTTATGGATAGAAGTAACTCCACCAGGGTGTCGCTAGGAGAGTGTATTTGGGAAAGGCACCAGGGGAGTGCCAGAAGAGAGTATTTGGGAAAGACTTCCTTTTAGCATGAGCATATGCGTTAGGACCTGAAAGATGGTGAGTTAGAAGAAACTCTGGTGGAGGTCCATAGCAGTTGCTGGTGCTGCAGGCATTACTTCTCAATACAATCCTCAAAAAAGAAATTACCAGTGAAACTTTCACAGGATATACAAGTTATGCTCAAAAACCCCAAACTGGTTGAACCCATATTGGCAAAAGCAAATAAAAAGAAGGTACCAGCTATTCTCATGAAAACTACCATAGATATAGTATGCAGAGGCAAAGAGCTAGGTGGGAGAGTAATTTCCATATCCACCAATGACTTACCCAAGGCATGCCCTTCTACTGTCTTAAAGTGCACTACTACTCACTATATATCACCATCAGGACATCAAGAAGTGTCTCTAGACATAGAAGATGCAAACCCTAAAGAAAGAACCAGGACTGCTCTGGATCAGAACTCCAAGTGCTAATACAAGAAGTTTTCCAGAAAGAAAGGACTGAATTCAACTGGTTATATAAAATCTGAGAAGAAGGGGGATAGAATATAATAGTTAATAGAGATGAAGCACTACAATTAAAAATAGCAGTAAAAAGAGCCTTCGCTCAGAAGAGCCATGCAAAAGGCAGAGGAATTGAGGCAACCAACTCCTTTCCTTGAATTAATGGATGATGCTATTGCACCTACATTCCCTCAGCTAGATGCTAATGCAATAGGCAGTTAAATTAAATAGAAAACTTGAAAGCAAGAAATTAAAATTTATAAAAAGCTTGCAGTCTTATGTATGAATGGTATGTAAAATAGGTGACACACAAACTATCAGGGTGTCTGATGCCCCAGATGACCTTAAAAAATGCTTTGATCTGAAGTACATGCTCACATTTGAGGTTAACCTTAAACTGAGTCCTGATAGTGCAACAAAATTGGCAGCCTGTGCAGGACATACAGAAATTCCAAGTGGAATTAGACCTTCAGGATACATCTTCACTACTGAATTTTTACCCGAATTCTCTTTCTTTAGTTAAGAAGATCTCCCCAGAGAATGGGCTGCCCCATCCTCAAACCTAGAAAATAGACCCCACACAAGAGACTGGTTTGAATTACTGGAATTTAAATAATACTCCCCTAAGCTCCCATCCCAAATGGATCAGTGACATCAGGAAAGGACCAAATTCCATGCCAATTAATCCTAATTGAGGCTAGGATAATCTACAGGATTAGAACAGACTATTAAACTGTAATAAAAATGAAACAGGGGCAGAATGGAAGCCAAAAATGTGGATGAAGTCCCCAGCATCCAATCATCAGTGCTGGAAGATTGGACTAGTTCCCCAGCCTGTCACAGAAGACGAACTTCACTCTGAACCTAAGTCAAACATGCAAACTTCCTGTGCATCCACCTCAGAGAGGAGCCCTGCAACTGCATTTCTACCCAGCCAAGTGTTTTTCTGGATGAGCTATCCATTTATCTTTTATATTTGCATGATATTATATAGAATGTTTGTGTGAATTCACAGCATACTCAGAAGACAAATCTGTGTACATTCTAATGACCGAGCAACTTCCACCCATAGGCCACTCTTTTTGTAATGTGACTGCCCTAAAATGAATAGTGGCAAAGTTTTTAAAAGGCACCCACCCACGCATATGGGGATAGCACTAAGGGATGAACACAGTAAGAGTTGGTCCTGATGTCATTGTTCACATCCCAGGATGAGGTTCTGTCAGGAGCTGAACTAATGATGTCTATCAGATAATCAGTTAGGTTAAACTATGCCAAATTGGGATTTCTGTGATTTTTGAATGAATTTTAATATTTCTTCCAACTGCAGTTCTATGTTGACTAGTATTCGAGTTTTTTGCATATTTTTGAAAATTCCAAATATTAGTGTCAACACAGGAGAACCCCTTCTGTACAAGTATGAAGAGGAAAGGTAGAGCACACTCTAGACTGCAAGAATAAAACGTTCATTCCTTAGTAAACTTGTACTGGTAACTATATCAGACAGAAGGGGCCTAGTGGGTCTTCCAAAATACAATGTATTTGAATAGAACTGCTGCTTGAATAGAACAAAGAATTGACCAAGAAACAGAACAGCAGTATAAAAAGTATAGCATTGAAGGTAGAAATAAAATTAAAAAAAAAAAACCGCCCTTAGACTGGACAGTGATCCAGCAAGCATGTAGCACAGGTGGCCCCTCTGGGCTTAGGAGATTGTAACTATCAAAAGAAAAAAGGAAGTTCCCTGAACAGGACCTTTCTTTTACTGATGTAAGTGATTAGCATCTCTAGATGATATAAATGTTTACTGTGCCTGTGTCATTCCACAATCCTCTGTGTTAAAATCATATGCATGAGCTGCATTTCACATACATCAGTCCTCATATGATTGGTGACATCCTTAATGTCACCTTGGAATGATGTTTTCTTTCCTGATATGGTCATATTTTTTTTCCCCCTGTTGGAAAGGAGTTGCACAATTCGAAGGATCAACCAGGGAAGACCATGTTATGGTTAGGACTTTCCTACAGGATCTCTGTATTAGTTGCTGGGTACTGAAGGTAACCTTCCTCTGACTTACAGTCTTGTATGACTCACCTGGCCTTCCTGCCTCAGCGTTAGTGGCTATCAGGCGCATGGGTTTCTAGAAGTGTAGTTTAATCTCTTTTATAATCCTCTATAATTCTAGTCCAGTGAGCTACTACCCTATTGCAAGTTTGCGACTGAACTATTTGTTCCATCATTGTTAAACGATGAAGTTTATAGATGCTTTGAGCTGTATCAGATATGTAATTTTCAAACAATGATCTCATTCTGTATTCTGTTTATATACTTTAATGCATAAATGTTTTCTGATTTTTGCTTGATTACATTTGATAGCGTTTTTTTTTCTGTAAAACAAAACTTTCCTCACACTTTGGAGAAGATATCCAGTAATGCATTGTGAACTATAAGGTTGCAAGACTTTCTCCTGTTTTCTCTTAACAATCTTGTTATTTCTACTCTTACGTTTTGAACATTAATGGATTTTGCTACTATCATCTTTGCTACTCTACTACATATCTAGAAGAACTTCAGACTGACTATCTCACTCAGTCCTCAAAGGAACACTTTTCACTAAGTACTTAGATAATGCCTTAGGTATGTAAAGTGGAGCAATCAGAGTTGTCTGCAGAGACAAGCTTCTTTATGGTTTTGCTGAAACTACATTTGAAACATTCATTTGCTGACTTCAGGGACCAAATAAACAGCATCATGCAAATACGCTACATTTTCTTTATCCATTCACTTGTTGATAGGCATGGAGGTATGCCCAACTCCATAATTTGGGAAGAGTGTCATGATAATTGTTGGTATGCAACATTTGTATTATTATATGAAGTAACTGATTATTTTGTGTATATATCTAGAAGTGGTTGTCATATGAAAGTTTTAGTTCTAAGTTCTGAGAAACCTCCATTCTGAATCCCCATGGTGGCTGCCCTACTGACGTTCCCACAGCAGTAAACAGGGGTTCTGTTTATTCCACATCCTCACCACCATTTGTTGGTTTGTTTTAGTGATAGTCGCTCTGACTAGAACGCAATGGAATCTCATGCGTTGACATGCACTGCTGGAATAACTATTATGTCCCTGTACTTACTGACAATTTGGCCTTGTGAAAGTCTATGTCCATTCACATTGTCTGGATTATTTTTACATTATCAGTGGCATGGATCCTTCTACTGAACACTTGGTGTGTTAAATTCTTTATAGTGTCCACCTGCATGGCAATTCTCCACTGACATTCCTTGATTAGTGACACCCTCTATGTTCCTGTGCCCTGGAGACTGAACATTAGGGACCACATCACCTGAAATGTTTTGTCCTCTGGATTCTACTTTGGGTTAGCCAGTGGTTCTCAACTTTGCTTATGCGGTGGCCCCTTAATTCAATTCTTTACGTTTTATAACCACAGAATTTTTTTTGTTACTACTTCATAACTGTAATTTGGCTACTGTCCTGAATTGGATGTAAATATTTTTGAAAATAGAGCTTTGCCAAAGCAGTTTTGACCTATAGGGTACACAATGATGTAGATGAACAAATTTTTTTTTTGCTGTTTTTGTTTTGTTTTGTTTCGAGACAGGGTTTCTCTATGTAGCCCTAGCTGTTCTGGAACTCAGTCTGTAGAACAGGCTGGCCTTGAACACAGAAATACGCCTGCCTCTGCCTCCCAAGTGCTGGGATTAAAGGCATGTGCCACCACTGCCTGGCGTAGTTGACCAATTATCAGAGGCAATGTTTGGGTTGCATCTTCTTCTGCACTTTCTGTGCTTTTGTATCATACTGTAGAGTCGCTGCAATATTTTTTATCACTACATGGTTGCAGCTCCTTTGGGTGCCCTGTTCTATATACTGCAGCTCGTACAGAACACTAAAGATGTCATTGCTTCTCCCATCTCATCAGATCTAGAGATCAGAATACTAAACTCACAATTCTAAGCACAATATGATTGGTGCCATGACAGAACTAAGCCAGGTTTGATGAGATGCTAGAAAATGCATCTATCATTTGAGACATTGTGTCTATTGACACTCACGGTCTCAGTCTCAGTCAATAAATGACAAGACAGCTTCAGAAGGAAGCTGGTGGGTTGCAGTATCTTTATTTGCCTGTCTTTCTCTCTTTCTGCAGTCTGCAGAAAGGAGTATCTTGTACCACAACCGACAAGAAGTTACCTTTAAAAAACAAGCCAAAATGTGTTTATCGAGCTAGAAGTAACTGATCAGCCCAGCTGTTAACATTGAAAGATTAGCTATGTATAACACTAATACAAGTGTAAGGGGAGGTGATTAATTCTCCTCAAATCTAGCAGTAAGGAAACCTTTAACAATGAATCAAAAATCTATTAGCTATAAAAGAAAAATTCATAAATGAAACTGTGTATGTTTAAATTTCTCCACAGAAAATAAAACACCATAAATAATGTGGAAAAAAATAAGAACTAAGCAAGAGGAAAAGTATAACCTATGTTCTGCACAAAACATTTACAAAAAGCTGCTTGCTAAAACCAGGAAACAAAGGCTTGCTGACAATCTAATAGAAAAATTGGAAAGAAATACAAACACACTATAGGCAAAAATTATCTACCTCATTCGTAATAAAAGAAAACACAGAATAAGACAAACTAATATGCATTTATTATACTAAAGAGATCAGCAGAAGTTATAGCAACATTCTGTTTTCCCTCTTTCTAAATGTGTCATGGTGGCAAGCAGGACTCTGGGTATTTTCTGCCAGCCTGTGTTGTATGGCATTGCATCTTAAAGAAACACTGCATCAAACATGCAAAACATGTGTACTAGGTCATCTCCACAATGACACTAGTAACAGAAAATGTGTGGAAATAATGCAAATGTGAACTAGGCAGTTACAGATGTAGATGATTAGAGAAGCATGTGCCACTTACTTAAAGAAAGGAGATCTAGATTTCTAATACTAATGTGAAAACAACAAGAACCAAAGGTATAAGATACCAAGAAAGATGTTTGTAGCCTACTGTAAGGGTTTGCAGTCTATATTTTATGTAAGTTGTGTGTGTGTGTGTGTGTGTGTGTGTGTGTATGTTTGTGAAAGAGAGAAAGAGAGAGATTGAGAGAGAGAGAGAACAACATGAGTGTGTACTTCTCAAAAAATCAGTAGAAAAGATAAAAAAATAATAATAAAAGTGGTTCCCCGTAGGAGTTAAGAGATGGAAGAAAACCAGAGTAAGAGAGAATTATGTAAGAGCAACATTGCAAATTCATCTTTACCCTCAAACTGTATAAAAAGATATCTTCTTTATTAAAATGTCAAAAATATAATAACACAGATATAATACTCATTGTGTATACCTTTAAAACACATTCTAAATATAGAGTGAGATATGTGTAGACAGCAAATTGATCCGCAGAAATGCAAATAAATCTTACAAATCCACAGTATGCTCAGCATTCCGACACAGCCCTAAGAGAGGCAACCAAGGGGCGTCGTCAGTTTTGTTAATTTAAGTTTAAACCAGTGTTTCCATGTTACTGAATTGTGGAAGCGTCCTCCCTTTCTAAGCTGTTTAATTACTTTCTCAAAAAGGAGCATTCTGGGAATACTGTTTTGTGTACTCTTTGACTTCCGTGGTTAGCTTTGACTGTGACTTACAGAGTATTTGAACCTTTGGATGTTCGTTACCCCCAGGGTTCTGCGACTATCAGTTCCTCACATTTACAAAATTGTTTTGCAAGAACAAATAAGAACTTGTATTAACTAAATTTCTCAAATTATTTTATTCTGTTCTTATTTTAAATCTGGGCCACATCAGAAAACAATTCACTTCTTGATTAATATGCCTGTTTCATGTACTTACGTAATTTTCACGATCTATCTATAAGTAAGTGGTGAGACACTGAGCTGAGAGACGCTGACTGGGATCAAACATTAGATTTTTCCCTAAAGGAGTTTGTAGAAGACATTCTGTGAATGTCAATTCTCTTCCCTAGGGTAGGGAGATGTACGGTATTAGCAGTTGCCTCAAGAGAAGACAGAGCAAGGTGCTGTGGCGTAACACCCTCGAAAATTCATCACCTTACAGAAACATCAATTTGAACAGCTATCCATGCATGAAACTAACTTCAGAAGAGCTAAGCAAACAAGGTAAGAGGTCACAGAATTGCTTTGGTGTAACAATAAGCAAGCATGTAATGAAGAAGGAAAGAAGTGTTGACCACATCACCCCTCCTCAAGCTCCAAACAGTGTAGTGTGGAGAGCCATGTCTCCTTCATGGGGGATAAATAAATAATAAGAAGCTGAACCTTAGGCATGGAAACCAGTACAAGCTCAGCGATGCTCAGTCTGAAGAAAATCCTCCTGGTGCCCTGGCTTCAGGGCCACATGGCCAACTTCTGGGTCTGCACTGAACTTGGAACCAAAATTTTGTTTCCACCATGACATTCTCCTGTGTTGAACAGCACAGAACAGAGAAGACTGCATCTGCTCTGGTCTTCTCTTCATTGGCAAAACAGTAAAGGAAGCAAGAGCAATTCCCAGGGACTTCAGCAGCTGATTGATGAAAGAGAACAGCAGGAAGACTAGGTATTAGCATTTACAAACTAGGTGGTTAAAACCAATATACAAACCAGAAAGCTAATAAGCACACTAAAGTAAGGAGCAAGTAGCCCAACCACTCCTGAAGAGATCACTTGATCAAACCGGAAGTCTGTAGGCTATTCTCTTGAGAAGCCCATGTCCACACTTGAGTGTGTACTACCTTTCCTAGTCCTTCTCTCTATTAATACTCATGATTAAATCTATGTTAAAACTTCTTAATAAACCATAGTTCTGCCTTACTCTAACTCCCCGGACAATCAAGACTCCCACCTTCAGTGGGTTGAGTGGAGTTGCTTAAAGTATTTAGGCTTCAACAGTAAGCAGTGTGAACATGTGTCACCACTGTGTGTTCCTGCCACCACCATCTTTCAAGATGGCTGATATGTAGCTACATCTCTGAAGTGTTGTATTCACTGTCCCAAGGATATATTTAAAACAAAGTTGATTATACTCACAAATTCTTAAAGTCTCAAAAATCTAACAAGAAGCAAGAAACATGGCGTCTTGGCTTCTTAAAGACAGAGAAAAATCCTATTTATAAGTCAGTGGGTAGTTAAGCCACCCCTGTACTCACAATCTCATACCTGCCCACATGTTCACAGCACTCAGTGGGTGTAAAGGAAGAGTACATGAAGCTGGGAGGGGAAAGTCGTGGGGGGATAAAGGAGGAATTGCTGCTGAGGGAGTGGGGGTGGGTTTGATCAAAACACATTATATAACGCAAGGAATTATCAAACAGAAAAGCCTAATGTCTCTGATTTTCAAGGAAAGGAAAATTATACCCACAGGGAGATAGCCCCTCACTGGAGTAAGAATCCCTCTTCTCAGAAGACACACCGTGTGGTGCTGTATGTGTAACACCTCAGCTTTTGAAAGGCTGAGGAGGGAAGACTGACAGGTTCATGGTCAGCCTGTGTAATAAAGTAAGAAGCCATCCTGCAAGAAGCAGCAGAGTACTGATGAAAGTGTGGAGAGAAGAACTTTGCTGGAATATAAATTGGTTAAGTCAATGAAAAATACAGTAGAAGTTCCGAAAAGCTAAAAGTAAAACTCTACATGATTTGGTGGTCCTTCTACTAGTATCTAAACAATGGAAACTAAGTCAGTATGACAGTGAAGCATCTCTACTCCTCTGTTTATCACAGCGCTGTTCACGACAGCAAAGATATGGAAAGAATTTAAGTTTTTTTTCTTTTTTCTTTTTTTATTTTTTTTTAATTTTATTTTCTAAGTTTTTTTTATTTACATACAAAATCATTTCCCCTTTCCCGTTTCCTCCCTCCCCGAAAGTCCCATAAGCCCCCTTCCCTCCCTCTTTTCCCCATTCAACCCCCTCTCGCTTCTCTGTCCTGGCGTTCCCCTACATCCAGTCTTTCCAGGACCAGGGGTCTCTCCTTCCATCTTCTTGGAAATCTATTGATATGCGAATTGTGTCTAGGGTATTCTGAGATTCTGGGTTAATATCCCCTTATCAGTGACTGCATACTATGTGTGTTCTTTTGTGATTGGGTTACCTCACTAAGGATGATATTTTCAAGTTCTGACCATTTGCCTAGGAATTTCGTGAATTCATTGTTTTTAATTGCAGAGTAGTATTCCATTGTGTAAATATACCACATCTTTTGAATCCATTCCTCCGTTTTTATCAGCTGAGAAATGGACAAAAGAGAATGTGACTTCCATACACTGGGAATATTATTTAGACAAAAAGGATGAAATCCTGATACCTGTAACAGCTTGGCAATACCTGAAGGTCATTATGTTAAGAGAAATAAGGAAAAGATAAAAAGATAAGTAGCATACTGTCTCACACATATTCAGAATCTGGAAAATTTGATCTCATAGAGGTTATGAATAATATCCTGTAAACCAGATGATGCAGGAAGAGATAATGCCTATGTAGTCAGCGAGTAGTGAGTTGCACTTAGAAACAATTTAAGATGTCCCACCTCATAAGTCATTGTAGATAACATGTATTTCAAAAAGGAGTTAGGAGAAATGATTTTGAATGTTTTTACCCCAAAGAAATAATAAAATTCTAAGGAGATGTATTTAACTTAACTTGAATATACACAATATATACACATACTGAAATACCACATATAAACTCATGATTTCAAATGTTAGATAAATTCAATTCAAAATGGCCACATAAAGGAAATCTAAACTTGTCTCAAACTCAGAAGTATCTTCAGTGTTGATGTTTAATCCACAGGTGATTATCCTAGAACCCCATGGTTTCTCTCTCTCTCTCTCTCTCTCTCTCTCTCTCTCTCTCTCTCTCTCTCTCTCTCTCTCTCTCTCTCTCTGTGTGTGTGTGTGTGTGTGTGTGCGCGCACATGCGGTGTTAAGAGCACTATTTTTTCTATTTTTAGTGACTGAGCCAATTTGTTTTACATTTGAATAACTGTGTCTGGAAAAACTTTTTCCAAATTTTCGTGAATATTTTCAGATATAATATGCATCCTAAATGTTCTGTTGAACACAACTAAAAGAGAATACATCCCCTTGCTTAATTCTAGGCTAAAAGATAAATCTGTGACTACATCTGTTTCCACCCAACAAATCAAGCAAATCTAGCCCCCAAAATAAAACAAAATAATAAAAAACTGAACTTTAAAGTAGGCTGTTTCTAGGTCTTCCCCAGAGTTTTATGGTGAATTCCATGCTGTTGAATCATTATTGTAGGAATTGGGAGCAGAGAGGTTGTATTTAAATTTTTAGGTAATTTTTATACATCCCTCTACTGAAACCACTTCTCTATACAATTCTCAGAATGGTCAGAAAATTATTAAAATCTAAAATCATCTTGAGAAAGATCTACTTCAACCTCATTTTCTATGGAGGCATGTTGTTATGATGGGCTCAGTTTTCCATTGGGCCCGGAGGTGATGGCATGAGGGTAATGGCTGAGTGCAGAGAGTCCTCCATCTGGCTGTACTGGTGTAGGATCCCACTTACAGTAACTACTTAATGAATTCCTTCTGAATGAAGCATTTCATCAGAGACAGAAGCGTCTTGATTTTTAATTGAAATTTCAATGCATCATCCCCAGAGTTAAAAGATGGTAGTGAAATCTGGTTGTAAAATAAAATTATAATTGGTTTTAAGACAGCCTCCTCATCAGCCAAATGCTTCTTGCAGTGCTATAATGTTTAAAAAAGCTCATCATCAAACAATTTAATTTTCATCATAATGTAGTGTACATCAGGTAGCATGCCCTAAATGTAATGTTTGAATAATATGAATATAACTGGCTCAAATTCTTGTGAATGTCAGTTCTTTGGAAAATAAGTTTTGAATAACTCAGAGAATATTTTTTTTTCTCTTTTGGAAACAGTGGGGAGGATGTTCAAGCTATAGGGAGACTTTAGAGGGAAGGAAGAGATACATGCATATGAAGGGGATCTTTATAGGAAGGAAAAAGCCCTATATATGAATATTTTGTCTGGTAAACCATATTGCCCTATAATAATTGCACAGCATAAAACCAGGATAAACCTCCTGTTCTACGCCAGTCACTGGCCAGCCCCCTCTAAAGAACTCGTCTGTGCTTGTCTCATGAGTGTGACCATAAAGTAGCCTAGCATTTCTCTCTCTCTCTCTCTCTCTCTCTCTCTCTCTCTCTCTCTCTCTCTCTCTCTCTCTCTCTCTGTTTATTCTCATATACAAGACATAGTTTTTTTTGGAATATAATATTTTATTGATTCTTTAAGAACCCCCTCCCCATTCCTCTCCCCAACTCCTCCCAGATGCACCCCCATCTTCTCTACAACTTTCGATCTTCTTTTTGTTAGTAAATAATGGAGAAGAATAAAAGCCGCACACTTATTCCTATTAGGATGGTCAAAATTTTATTCTGGGTAGTTGTTCACATCTTTCTCATTCTTCATTTCTCAGTATCCAGTCTCTGGCGTAGCATCAGGGCCATGAACTAGCCATGAACACAGTCAAATACACATTCTGAGATGCTTTTAAAGGCAACTGTGTAGTTCCTCAGTGTCAACATTATAGGTGGTTTTGTCACAATGTCAGAAGGTTTGTCACATCTGTTTTTGGAAATGATAGCTCTTTAATAATAACTAAAGAGAAGAGTCATTGGATAAATACGTTTAGGGTAAAAGAAAATTGGAAAGTAAGGAGTATATGATGGACGATGGAGGATGAGAAAATACCGGAAGTCTATGAAAGGGGTTGAGAAAAATTAACTTCTTTCAGGAATAGGTAACGTCCCTTTGTCCTGCCATGTAAACCACAGCCCACCGCTGAACTACTTCCTCTTTGTGGTGCCAAGGAGCGTCACTGACATCAGGTTACCTCAGCCTTCCTTACCTCGGCTCTTCTTTACATGCAGGCACCTACTTTAGAGACTGCTGCGTGCTTGCCAGCGGCGAGATTTCCAGCATAGCTTGGTGCCTGCACATTTAATGAAGCAGGCAGAAACAAAACCCAGAAAGGAGGTCAGGCCAAGCTCTCTCTACCCCTTTTAGTAAGGCGCGACGCGTTTTAACTGTGAGAGTCAGAGTCGAGGGAAAGCCACAGCTGAAGCTTCATTCCTCCATTTTCATTCTTCACCTCTTTACCAAGAGGACATGAGGAGTGTTGCTCTCCAGCCTCTGGCCAGCTCCGAGTCTCTCCTCTTCTTCCCTGTCATTGCTAGGACTGGAAAATGGTATTAGAATATGGTCCTAATATTCCTCCGGCGATATCCTATCATGAATTCTGTTGAAGGAGAGAATTATCTGTGAATTGAACTGCTATCTGTGCCTTCTCTGGACTAGTCCTACTAGAGCCAGATTTTTTTTCTTAATTTAACTTAATTTTTTTTTAATGTATTCCCTTCACATTCTGCTCACTGACTTCCTCGCAGTCACTCCCTCCCAGAGTCTTTCCCTTAGTCATTCTCCTCTTCTCCTCTGAGTGTGTTAGGACCCCACTGGGTATACCCTCACCTTGGCACTTCAAGTCTCTTTTGGAGCCAGGCGATTTTTAATCTCTAGGTTACCTAGATTGACAACTGAGATATTGGATATGTTTTATTCTCCAGGCGTGGTCTTGAAAAAGGAAAATCAAAACTGTAGAGGCAATATTTTAAAATTTAGTGGTTTCACATGAAAACCCAGATTTGTTAATAATCTTGAGAAAAAAATACTACTTGTGTCTCAAAGCCTAGTCTGTCCTCATCCATGTTTCTTAGAAGTGTGGAACCCCTTCCCTCTTTCTTTTATTCTTTTGCTTCCTCTTTCAAATACATACAATACTTTGGAGAAAAATATACTTGGAGAACAGTGTTCTTATGTCTACTCTTCTTTGTTCACACTGCTGCTCCTTTACTCTTTTGAGTTAAGGGGTCTTAGTTAAGCATGCTATAATGACATCTGCTTGTAAGAAAATGTTACAGTCACAGGGACACTAGGAATCTTAGCTAGCTGAGCACATACACTTTACTAACTGTCCTATATACCATGTATAATAAACACTACCATAACCTTCAATTCCTGAATAAATAAGTCTAGAAAATTTCTTTAATTTCTCCAATGCAGGCAGCTTGTTAGTTATCAGTTCTGGAGTCAAATTCAGGTTTCTATGATACCAAAGGCCATACTTGGAATTAATACCCACACCTGCTCCAGCAAATGTAAAGTGTTCAATTTTACAAGAGAACTCTACTCTTGATTAAAGATTAGAATGCTTGATTAAAGATGTCTAGGATGCTTAATATACTATCTCTACAAAGACAATGACAGTGACAGTTATACAAAACATAAATATTCAACAAGATCCCAAGAATACATTTTGGCATAATTATTTACTGATTTGGTTAACTATTTTTACTGTGATATACTTCCTTGAATTAGCACTGACTTCAAGCGGAATTCGAAAGGATTTCTCCAGAGATCTCAATTCTGAGACATCACTTGATCTATGGCCAGATATTTTTGGGCCAGAATTCTACACCAGAGCCTTTGAACACTGTGAGCTTAGATGAAGAGCCAGAGTGTAGAAAAACACACCTCTGTAGCATTCAGGATCCTGGAAAAACACAGATGGCTGCCACAAATGAGCTGCTGAAGGAGAACGAGGCAGTGAGGTATCAAACCTTTAACATGGGCAGGCACGAATGAGCAAAGGAAAAGAACAACTACCAGATCTAGTGACAAAACTCTATGAGGAGAGTGAGCTAAACATACCTAAGCTTTGGGTGAGGAAGGCAGCCATGGTAGTGTTTCATGGACAGGTCAAATATCAGTACTATAATCTTCCTAAGGCTTTCAATATCCTGCATGTTCTCTTCATGTGCCAGAGAAATGGAGAACCTACTACTGTGACCTACAAGGGTCAGCCCTTCCAAAGTGCAGAGTGAGTTAGAGAGGGGTGGAAGGTGTCTCCAAAATCTCAAATGGAAAAATTTCAGAACTTTCATCCTGGCTGGCTAGGATTACTCATGGAAACAACCAAGAAATTTCACTAAACTGGGGAAGATTCCAATAAAATGCTAAAGATTCAGAATCTTAATATTAGAAGCTTATAGGTACTATACACAACGTTTTCATTTCTGCCCCACAAACAGTGGTGAGGGTGATTAGATGAAGGATTTGTCAAGCCACACTCTTAGGTGCTCAAGATGAAGACAGATGAGGAGAAATGCATGCTTTCAAGACCACTAGAATTTAATAGAAAAGAACTGTCCCATATACATATTATAGTGATTCTTTTCTCTATGCGGGGAGAACTCAGTACCATGTAGTAGGAAATGAAAATCTCCAACATTCTCATTGCTAGAACATTCTTCCAAAATCTGATCCATGGTCAAAAACATTTGTCCTAGAGGGGCTTATGGAGACATCTGCCGATGATGCAATTCCTTTTTCTTCACCAATCCTTTTCTTACATGCCTATTCTGTTGCTTTCTCCCAGGTATGTATTTGTAAGGACTTTGAAGTTGGCTCAAAACAACTGAAGACCAAGTTCTGACCAAGTTCAAGACAAAGATTTATTTTCCCCAGAGGGACAAAGGGCATGGGTATGGATACGGGACAAGGATGGAAGACAGAAAAAGAGAAAGAGAGAAAGAGAGAAAGAGAGAGAGAGAGAGAGAGAGAGAGAGAGAGAGAGAGAGAGAGAGAGAGAGAGAGAGAGAGAGAGAGAAGTAGGGGATGAGGGGAACAGGGACAAAGAGAGGATAAGGGGTTAGGGAAAGGGGGAAGGGGTATTTGTCCCAGAGGGACTAAGGACTACCTACCCCTGAACAGAGAGAAGGTAGATATGGTCCATAGGCAAATGGCAATTTATAAAGGTAAAGGGGAAAATGCTCTCTTAGAATGAGGTGTTTAATTTTAAGTGGACCTTTCAGTTAGGTAAGTCAAATTGGGGAAGGTCAACGCTTGTCAGAGCCATGTTTTCAGTGCTTGGGCTGGCTAGAGTCCCTTTTGTATGCTTGTGTTCTGTCAGCATCAAAAGACTCACCCAAATTATATACAACTTCAAGGAAAATTTTTCTGTGATATCATGAAAATTCCTCTCATACGAAACAACTTTTTTTTAAAGTTTTTTTATTTACATTCCAAATCATTTCCCCTTTCCCATTAATCCCCTCTCGCTTCTCTGTTCTGGCATTCCCCTACATCCAGTCTTACCAGGACCAGGGGTCTCTCCTTCCATCTTCTTGGAAATCTATTGATATGCGAATTGTGTCTAGGGTATTCCGAGATTCTGGGTTAGTATCCCCTTATCAGTGACTGCATACCATGTGTGTTCTTTTGTGATTGGGTTACCTCACTAAGGATGATATTTTCAAGTTCTGACCATTTGCCTAGGAATTTCATGAGTTCATTGTTTTTAACTGCAGAGTAGTATTCCATTGTGTAAATATAACACATCTTCTGAATCCATTCCTCCATTGAGGGACATCTGGGTTCTTTCCAGCTTCTGGCTATTTATAAATAAGGCTGCTATGAACATAGTGGAGCATGTGTCCTTATTGCATGCAGGTAAAGCCTCTGGGTATATGCCCAGGAGTGATATAGCCGGATCCTCCGGGAGTGTCATGCCCAGTTTTCTGAGGAACCGCCAGACTGCTTTCCAGAGTGGTTGTACCAGCTTGCAATCCCACAAGCAGTGGAGGAGTGTTCCTCTTTCTCCACATCCTCACCACCAACTGCTGTCTCCTGTGTTTTTGATCTTAGCCATCCTGACTGGTGTGAGATGGAATCTCAGGGTTGTTTTGATTTGCATTTCCCTAATGACTAAGGATGATGAACATCTCTTTAGGTGCTTCTCAGCCATTAGATATTCTTCAGGTGAGAACTCTTTGTGTAGCTCTGTACCCCATTTTTTAATACGGTTACTTGCCTCTCTGGAGTCTAACTTCTTGAGTTCTTTGTATACATTGGATATTAGCCCTCTGTCGGATGTAGGGTTGGTAAAGATCATTTCCCAGTTAGTTGGTTGCCGCTTCGTTTTTTTTGCAACTTTTAACCATCAAACTGTTACATTGTATTAACAGTAACACCCAAAATGAATCCATGGGAAAAATAAATTTTTACATTGCTGATGAGGTTGTATATATTTATCCCAGGCACTCTGACACTATATCAGCAATATCTCAGAAATATATTTATTAACAATATAGCCTATGCATTTATTCCACCTATAACTGCAAACATATATAAACTACAAATTATGACAAAAATATAAAGCAATATAATAATTTAGGGAATGAGGATTGGCCAAATACCATTTTAAGGCATCTTCCAAAGGAATACAAGGCAATAATGAAAAGTTGATATACAGTGGTTAATAAAACACGCACATTTATTCTGACTCATGGAACATGTTTAAAAATATAAAGGAAACTGGAATGGGAGAGAAAAAATAATTATACAAATTAGCTAAGTTAATTACTTTATATTGCAATCTCCTTGAAATGTCCACAGAAAGTTGATTCTTACATTTGGTTCTGAGAGCCCACCTATCACAGAAGTTGAGCACACTTGAACTGAGTGGCACATTTTTGTGGCTGCAGTTCACATGAGGAATGCCCATCATGTGATATTAAATTCTGATGTTTGCCCAAATCAGAAATAGTGGTGCCTTCATTCTTTGCCTTACCTCATCATTTGTCTGAGAGAAGGTCTATTATGTCCTCATGTGCCACACTGGGGCAAGGCTTCTAGTGCCCTGATCTCCAGCACTGTTAGAAAAGACTGTAGAGGAATAAATAAAATTATTTGAGGCTCTGCTTCAATGAGATTTTCCTCGCTCTTTCTGTAAATTAAATTCAAAAATAAAGTTCAGAGGCTTTCCTCTTTTGCTTTATAAGAGGCAAGGCAAACAGCATGGGGCATAATACTCTTTTACATGAAATAATAGCAACTCTATTGAAGAACATATATTAAAAAGGTAAACTTCAAAAATGAAACTATCTGTAGTCTTACTACCGATAAATACCAGTTTACTGTATATTTTGTTTTTGTATCTCTAGAGATTGCCATGGTAATATATGCTTTTTTTGCATACATGCATTCATATTTGCACCTTCACTATATCCTTTTATACTTACTAAGGCAGAATGAATATCCTATTTTTCCACTGTATATTCTAAATAAGGACATTTACCATAGATACAAGTCTGTATTAAAAGAAGAAAATCTGTGATCAATGAATGATGAAGAAAAGAAACCAAGACTTTTATTACAGTTTCTGTGAAAAGCAATCAAAGAAATGACCAAGAAGACATTGAACATTAACAAGATGTTTCAATAAGTGCTTTACAGCCATGGGACTAATTTCAACTCCTTGATGCACAAGTGAAGAAATGTGAAAAACTTTAGAGCAAGAAAAGTTCTGTGTCTTGCCAACAGTCACGCTATTTTGCAGCAAGTCACAGCAACAGGGTTTATATTTTGGTCTTTTCAATTTGTACTTCTAGAACTGAAATCAGCCACAGTCAGGTCTGTTTCCTCAATTTATAGTAATATGACTGGTGTGTCTTGCTGCAAAATATTCATGCTATTTCTCTTTTCCATTGTTTCCTGGAAATTCCTGTACACAAAGGTGTGCAGTGATTGTGGTTAGAAAAGTATACACTCTGTGTCAACTTGTTTCTGTAAGTGTGCATGTCACCTTTAGACTAATAAATGGAGGGAGAAGAAATCACTGGGTGGTATACCCTAAACTCAAACAAAAATCTAATCCTCCCTAGAGCCAGCAGTATCCAGTCCCTTGAGGAATCTATAAAGCTTGCCAATAAACTTCACTTTCACTTTTATTTTAAAGAAATTTTAGTTTCACTTTTAACATTTTTTAAAAATTACTATATAATTATATCATTCTCCCTTTCCTCTCTCCAACCCCTCCCATGCACTACCATGTTCTCGCTCAAACTCAAAGCCTCTTTTTCCTTAAATTGATGTTGCATATAGAGACAGAGAGATAGACATATGCTCCTAAATAAATAAATCCAATCTGCTCAGTTAATACTGTTACCTGGATGACTGCTTGGCACTGGGTAACCAATTTAGGACTCTTCCTTGGGGAAGACTATTTATTCCATGTTTAGAATTCTCCCTTTGCCCATAATCCCTGGTCTAGGGTTGGGGAACATGAAATTTTCTCTGTCTATGACAACATATCCATTGATGTTGCTGTTCAGGTCTTGGTTAGGGAGCCACGTTGACATTTATTTGTACATTCTATGATATTCCTAAGAGACAATCTTATTGCTAACACATTGTTTTCTGGTTCCTCTTATGTTTTCACTTTTCTTCCACTATGATCTCTGAACCTCAGATGTAAGGATTGAATTGTAGATGGATGGATTTTAGGTAAATGCTTTTAATATAGCATCACGGTGTGATTCTACTGGGTGCCAAGACAACAGACACACACACCTTAACACAATCCTCACAGACAGGAGCGAAGCATGTCTTGGCATGAATCCAGGCTCTGCCACTTACAATTTCAATGACAATAAGCACAAGAAGTTAAATTCTCTAAAGTTTATTTTTTGTCATTCTGAAAAAAAATTAGTATTTTGATAATATCTACTACAAGGAAGTGTTTTGAGAACTAAGATAATATGAAATTAAACTGGCATAATATCTTACTGCACATGAACATTAACTCTATTAAGCTTACAGTTCTTTTACTGCTCACTGTCATTATTCAACAAGTTTGTCCTTTTAATTTACATTTCTGAGAAGCTCATTAGTGAATATTGTATTTACATAATTTTCATACCTCCCTCTACCCCCTCCAACTCTAACTCCTTCTGTCTCCTAGCATGTGTGTTTGTGTGTGTGTGTGTGTGTGTGTGTGTGTGTGCATGCACAAATGTTAAAGAAAACTATGGTTTGTTCTAATGGTATGACTGCCCCATTTGGCTTAAGGATATACAGTAGAAACTTCTCACATTGTGTTTCTTCTCACCAAAATTATTTCTTTTTTAAATTTTCTCGAGCATACAATAATAGCCCATTTACTCTCTTCTCAGGACAGCCTGGTGCTGTCACCTAAAAGAAGGGAAAGAATGACTTATGCCTTGAGGCTGAATGAGATGCTTTTCTGAGTTCCTCACAATGCAATGTTGTTCTCGCAAAGTGACTTGTTACCACAGACCAAACTGCCTGGGTTTTGAGTCAAAATTGTTCTGCTTGCTATCCTGTTATTATAGGAGTATATTTTCTTCTATATTACCAAATAGACAAAGACAGTTCAATGAATTATATCTTGTGCTTTTCTCTTTTAATAATGTGCATGTCCAGACCCTGGTTCCCACGTATAGATACAAGTGATGCATGAGAAATTACGATTTGCCCAGAGGCTTGAGAAGCACTTGCTCTTCCAGTGTTTTGTACCTACTGAAATAATCAGCACATTCAACAGACTTACATCTTTGACTGTACATTCCGGTGGTTCACACAGACAACTGATAAATCCAAACATGTGAAAAGCCCTATCCAGAAAATGCAGAATTTTAGAAAGTGATCCTGTGACGGTGCGAGGCAGAAGTTAGGAAAGACTTTGGGGCAACATTTCTTGAGCTAAGATCTGTGTGCAACAAAGAGAAAAGCTGAAGCCTGAAGGGAAATGAACAAGGAGAAAGTAGTAGCTGCTGCCATCTCAAAGTAGAGTAAGTAAATGCATAACACTAAGGGACAAGTAGAAGTCCTGTGTGGCTGGAGTGGTCTGTGATGGGATTATAGAGGTGTGGGGGGTCAGAGAAGCTGGAGAGAAGGCTTCTAATGCTTCCTGCTTGCAGGCCATTTTGATGCACAAAGTCTTTTTCATTTGTTAGTCTTTGACTAAAATATTTGGAAGTGAGAGAGAGGGTGTGAGTGAAACCAGGACTCAAAGGGGAGTCCCATCAACACTACTTGAACACTACAGTGGGATTTTTCCAGGACTAGAATAGACACAGATCAGTCGAGATTAGAGTGTCACATTGACACACTGTAATCTTCAAAGACATGATATAAGAAATGTATACTTGAGTGCTTTTTGTCTAAATGCAGGTCCATCACCTGCAAAATGGGGCCAACAACGGCAGCCTATCGGTCTAAGCAAAGTTCCACAGCATCCAGCTGCAGCATCTCGATAAACACATTAAAATGTGCATTTCTGAGATAACATGCTTTTAATCTTTTCACGCTTTCCTTACTTACAGAGCAGCTGAGAGGAATGCCTTTCTACAGATCCAGCCTTCTGCTACTAGTCATGAATGAATCCTCGGCGCATTTGCAAGACATAAATCATCTCTCTTTACCTTTTTCTATGTGCCATCATGATACTAATGGAGGAAAGGTCACCAATTTCCTGGATGTTTATAGTCAGCATGGTTAATTTTTTCAACTGGCCAGAAAATGTCAAGCCCATCAGTGGCGCTCCTCACTTTATTAGTTAATGTAGCATAATTGGATGTTTGGTGATCAAATAAAATGGAACATTGAAGAATGCCTTGGAATGAGACCAAGAATATTTCTCAAATTACCTCCATCACACCAGCTGATTATCGTTTCACAGAAAATAACCCCATATGACTCTATGCCAAATAACTGTATATATAATTTTTGCAAATAGCCCCGAGCTATGTGAAAAGAAAAGAAAAGAAAACAAAACAAAACCTTTGCACCATTATGTAATCACTCTAATAGAAAATATTTACTAAGTATTTAATTCGTGTGGTGTTCTAAGATGATCATTTTGGAAAAAAAAAAGAACGATGGCCTCATGGAGTACTCTTAGGCATTCTTCAGTAAAGAAAATATTTACTAAGTATTTAATTCGTGTGGTGTTCTAAGATGATCATTTTGGAAAAAAAAAAGAACGATGGCCTCATGGAGTACTCTTAGGCATTCTTCAGTAAAGTAAAGAAGCAGATATATCACACTGTGGGGAAGGTTGCTGTGCCTATGAGCATTCATTGATTGAGATTTTAGGATAAAATATGTAAACTTGCCTTCCCTGCTTTAATGACTTGAAATCAAGGAAAAGGACATTCAAGGTCTATACAGCACTAAAGAACATGCTATCACATTCGGACTTGCAGGCAATGCCTTGGCAAGTTGCATCAAGCTTGACAAAGCATGTTCTAGCATTCTCTTTTCATCAAAACTTCCCAGAGAGGTGAAGCCCAAGAGAAGAAAAATGGCATTGTCTTAGCACACTCCCTATCAGGACCCACTATGATCTAGTCTATGGCTATTCCTTTAATTCTTTTTTCTGATACCTTATTTTTCCTATCTTATTTCCATATCAGCCTTTGACAGTCCTAGCTCACTGGTTACTCAAGACAAATAATGTTCAGTACGCTGTTATATTCTAAAGAGGGAAAGGGTAACATGTGAGAGTGTCTATCCTCTTTAAACTAAAACACAGGCTTCAGAATTTTGATTGATATATATTTTTAATTTGTTCGTATGATATATTATGATCATAGTCTTAGAACTGTACTTTTACATGTTTATAAATAGGTCATCCAGGACACAAAAGTCAATACAAGGCACAAAGAAAGGTGTACCATTTGCTTAGTTCCTGGTGTAGAGATTGCCACTTGACACTTTTTATGAAAATGTGTGCCTAGGATAACATGATAGGAATAAAAGTGACGGAGACAATTTAGAGTCAAAAGAAAGCATGCTGCAGGTGAGAAGCCCTCAGCTTAGTATGGTATAACTCAGAACAACTCAGGAAAGTCTCATACTCTTTATTACTTTTGCATACGATTTCCAAAATATTCTCACTGGGAAAAAGTGCTCCAATATCATAATTCCCATGAGAAAATGTCACCAAATATAAAACAGTAATGGTGTTAGAGAATAGGATCACTTTAATGACTTGATAAATAGGTTAGGTGAATACTGCAGCAACATTTGTCCCATTTTTTTTTTACTAATTATTTTCTTTTCCTGCTGATAAAATGCTAAGCCTTAAGCTGTTGAAGAATAATTTTGTCTTTTTTTCATAACTCAGCATTATTTATAGCACAATAAATCTAATAACCTAAAGCCAATGCTGAAGTGATTCTTCCAAGTGCCACAGAAATTTCTGTTTTTATTTCCCTGTTCTGTGGGCAGAGGAAGTACATTCCTAGTTCCCAGACAAAGCAAACAGCACTTGATGAGACAGACAACTGGATGGCATGAGTTGATGAGGTTCAGAAGAATATATATTTTCGTGATGATGGTAGAGGATTTTAAGAAGGACATAAATAACTCCCTTAAAGAAATACAGGAGAACACAAATAAACATCCTTAATGAGGAAACACAAAAATCCCTTAAAGAATTACAGGAAAACACAACCAAGCAGGTGAAGGAATTGAAAAAAATCATCCAGGATCTAAAAATAGAAATAGAAACAACAAAGAAATCACAAAGGGAAACAACCTTGGAGATAGAAAACCTAGGAAAGAGATCAGGAGTCATAGATGCAAGCGTCACCAACAGCATACAAGAGATAGAAGAGAGAATCTCAGGTGCAGAAGATACCATAGAAAACATTGACACAACAGTCAAAAAATAAAATGCAAAATGCAAAACACTCCATCCAGGAAATCCAGGACACAATGAGAAGACCAAAACTAATGTTAATGGATATAGAAGAGAATAAAGATTCCCAACTTAAAGGGCCAGCAAATATTTTCAACAAAATTATAGAAGAGAACTTCCCTAACCTAAAGAAAGAGATGTACATAAACATACAAGAAGACTACAGAATTCATAGCAGCTATGAGATATACAGGACCAAGCCAGTCAACTTTCCAGCATGGAGGTTAGAAAGATACATATGGATATTTGAAGTCCTGTGAACATTTGATAGCTTCTAGGGGATGGGTGAGTCAGTTTTCCTTAAGGGTGTGGGCCTTGGTAGCTCTACCATACTCCAGTGAATAACATCACATGTGTGAATTTATCCTCAGCATAAATTTTAGTGGGTAGAATATTTTAAAATATGAAGGTACAAATCTGGGATGGAATGGGATTAAATCTTGAAATAATTAGAAAAAGAAAAGGCTAGAATATGATTAGTATATATTGTATATCTGTATGAAATTCTCAGAGATTAATAAAAATAACTTAGTCTCACTAGACTATTTATGTCCTGATACCAATGGAAAGTAAAACTGTAACAAAATAGAAGGTTACAGTTAATGTTGGGAAAAAGACAGATGAGTCTAAGAATTCTGCATTCCTAACTCTCCTGAAGAGGCAGCCCTCCTGGACACAAAACAAAAAATTGTTAAATCCTCCCATAACTCAGATAATTGGCTATAAGATGTGGTTTCTAAGAAAATTGTCCATTGACTTTAAAACATTACTGATTTCTATTGAAAAAAGGAGCTAGAAAAGTATGCATGGAAAGAGGCACTAATAGTATTAGGTTGTAAAAATAAAATATAAAATTTTAGAGTGCCAAATAAATTGATTTAAGTATATTTACTTTAGCAGGAGTGAAATCAATAGTCTCTTTTGTTTGCTAGTTAAACTCAGACTCAGTTATAATGTTAAGCCAAAGCCAATTGGTTGGCTTTGAAGAAATATGAAAGCTTCCTTGGGATGTTAGAATGGAACCCTCACATGTAGTCTGCCAGGCCATATCTAACCAACACAATCACAGGCTAATACAGAAGACTTTTCCTTTACTAAAACCTTAAAAAGTTACCTAGAAGTGACCCTAGCATCCTTTGAAATACGCTAGATATCTCCGTGGACTAGGCATGACTGTAAATTTTATGAAGGAGGTCATTTCCTATTTTCAGTGCTAAAATAGGTTCCTGAAATACTGTCTATCAACTGAGAATAATGGTTTCACATCATTGTATAAAACATGATGATTTGTTCAGCCAAGGTGCAGGTATAAGATACGTAGGTAATGGGTGGCAAAATAGAATGATACAATTACAAGTCTAGACACCATGGCCAGGTAGAGAACTGGGAACGACAGTAGCATATATTTTTCATAAATAGATCCTCTTACTTCTGCCTCATAGAAAGTGCAGTGATGGTCACTGTCATCTGAAGGACATACTTCTGATTGAGTATGCCTCTACTCTGTTTAGATCCAAATGAGTGCTTTATCTGTGGACCCCAAGGATCTAACGATGGAAATGACTTTTAACGTTTCCTTTCACCATCCCTCATTGGATTTTCTTATTAACATTCACACCTTGTAAATGCTTCTTTTACAAACTCTTTATTTGTCCCATTTTGGTGAGATGTTTCTCTCTGGAACCTTGACAACTATACTATACGATCTCATTATGTTATTGAAAAGACAGAACTCAAGCAAGGTCTAAGTCATTGGAATGCTTTCTGGTATCATTGAGTAGGGATAATAGAGATGCTTGGTTATTATTACCACTTTGGAAGTTGGTACATCATCTTATGAAGAGATTTCATAGCAGCATAGTATTAGTGAAATATCCATCAAGAAGAAACCCTTAATATGTAGTTGTTAGTACAATAGTAATTTCTTATTTTGGAAAAGAACCCGCTCATAGCCACTGACATTGGAACCCCCTCCACAAAACATCCATCATAACTATTTCATTTTATCCTTACATTTTATCAATGATCATTTTCTCGACCTAGATAATAAAAACAATGGGCTTTGCAAAGAGTTCTGTTTCAGCTTTGTCAGGCTCCTTGAGCTAAGTGCTGGACTGCATCTCCCAGTACCACTGCCATCTGAAGCTGGGCTATAGGGAAGTAGTGAGCACTGGTCAGGTGGTGGGAGAACTCAGTATAAGATATGAGTGGCAGAAGTTGGGATACCCTGACTTCTGGGCCTCCAGTCACCACTGAGAAGTTGGGGAGGCCTGCGGACTGAGAATGGAGATTAGCTCAGGGTTGGGGAGAATGGGAACTCAGGCTCAGCTTATTGGGCTCAGCTCATCAGTGATTGACCTTAGCTTGGCAAAGGTTAGTTGGAAACGCAGAGAGGTCTTCTACTGGAGACTCAGACCACGAATCTGTAGGCAAAGGCCTTCTCCATGCACCCCATGGTGGCCCTCAGTGAAAAAGATGGTCCATATATATCCATATTGTATATTAACTGTTCATCATAGAAAATGCATACTGACTTCTCAGGGTAGACCAGAGATTAAATACCCTTTGTGGGAAGGAATGCCTGGGAAGGGAAGCTTATTGACTAAACCTTCAGGGCTTCTAGGTACCTCATTAGCATGGAGAACATTAGCTATGAGACCTATGTGGAGAGTGTAGCACACATGTGTTCCAAGCCAGGAATCTGGCAAGGAGCAGGGAGCCACCTACCAGCTCAGGTAAGTACCTGAGTTTCTGGAGTCTCAGACCATCTCAACCTTACCATGTCTCCTGGCATGGTCCATTGTCCCACAGGGTAAGGTAAGTTACTTGTCCCCAGATGATTTAATTTCTCTGAGAAACTCAGACTTAAAAAGACATGTGAACCATTGACTTTCAAATAATATGTTTAGTATTTAAAATTCAGAAGCATGGCTAAACCTTGTACTGTAATAATCATAGCAGCAACAGTAATCACACAAAATCACTGTGGCTTTCCTAAGGGATCACCTAGGTTGGACCAATGTGGAAAAGAAATCACAACAGTAGGGTGAGGAGCAAGTTCTATACATAGTTAGAAGATGACAAGGTATCAAAAGATACAGATTCATTTATGACTAGGGTTTTAAAAGACATGCTCTCTTTATAGTACTAAGTGCAGGGACTACCCACAAAGGATCACTCCTTAATGGAGCAAATCTTTCTTACAGTCTGATTTAGTTATTAATATTAAATAAGAAATCTGAAAAGAGAAAACAGGACCTCAGAGAGATTAAAGGAAATTCCTGTGTTTGAGAACTTTGGATAACAATGTGTAAGGTGACTTATCTGAATTATAGTGGAAGATGGATCCTGCTGATGATTTCTTCTTTGAGTCTGATCTGGAAAATTCCTTTGCTACCATAAAGCAATCCAGTATATGTTACTTGGTTTGTTGATGGGCAAAGCAGACTGAAGTTTTGCCAGCTTCTGTTTGGAACTAGTGAAGATGCTGTCTTTACTGACTTACATTTTCCTAGAAGATTTTGCCCAGCCTACTGTTGCCTCTGTCTTCCTATACATATCAAAGGATCTCAGAGCAGTTGGCCTGCTTCTAAAAGGATGTGGTGTTCCAGCATGTTCTCTTGGAATAAGCTCTGAAAGTCTTGGAATGTCTAAAAACACATGTACTGTTGTATAATCTGTAATAATTCTCACGTGTAATGTGACTGAGAAGGAATAGCTTCTTGCCTACAAGGGAAATAGAGTAGTCACAAACAAAACATGCAGAATCTCACATCCCTACCCTTCCAAGGTTATAATCCCACATTTTATGGGACAATTTGTCCCAGCTGCTGAAACACAAGCAATCTTGACATCAGATGTATCCTGACTGTAAGTCCCCTCAATGTGTAGCAGTAATTACTAGGTACAGGAAAATGTGTAGAAATCTGGAGTCTGGGACAATAATGGAATAAATGTGACTGGATAGACATGTACAAAAACACATTGAATCCCATTAATATGTGCTGATTTAAAATCAATAAGAACACAGTGCATTTAAAGAAGTGTTTTACACAGACAAAACAGTATCTGATATCTCTATATCCAGTTTATTAAATCCTTGGCTTAAATCCCACTAGAAATTATAAAAGGAGGAGAAACTGTCACTAAAGTGAAGAGAAATTTTGGTTCCTATTAGGACAGAGGGAACGCTGCTCTTTATGCTATCTATCAAGACTGCCCAGCAAAGTGTTTTACACAGGGAGGGTATCCAGTGAGAAAGAGTCAGGCACAGACTGGAGAGATGGTTAAACAGTTAAGAGCACTGACTGGTCTTCCAGAGGTCCTGAGTTCAATTCCCAACAACCACACGGTGGCTCACAACCATCTGCAATGGGACCCGATGCCCTCTTCTGGTGTGTCTGAAGACAGATATAGTGTACTCATATAGAAAGAGTCAGGCTAAGATTTTGGAAGGCAATCTTCTAACTGTGTGATCTACTCTCTCCAAAACTACTGACCTTGAAGCCATCTTGAGTCTTACAGCCCCTCCTGACACTTTCTTATTTTGCTTTCAGCCCAGAGGGGGAAAAACAGCATACAACAAAGGTCAATCATTGTCATTCATAATTTGCCTTAAAACAAATGTGCTCCTTGTATTCCCTGGATTCCATCAAGAGGTGTGTTGATTGTCTGTTATTATTATCTAGGAAGGGGGAGAACCTTGGGGAAATAAACATATCTTACTGATGCTTCTAGCTGCGGCTCCTCTCATAGCTTCTTTCTATCCCTCTCCTCATTTTCCAACCACTCCAACCCCCACACAACAAATCCACATCCTGATAATTCATTTCTTTTTCCTCCTATTTTTCCTGTTCTTGTGGCAAAATATTTCCTCTTGTGATGTAACAGTTTAATTATTCCTTCAAGAAAAAGATGTAACTAATCGCTATTTTCCTCCTTTCTCATAATTGGATAATTGCATATTTAACAGCTTCATCAGTTAATTGTGCATGTGGGGGAAAAAACCCCTTTAATATTTAAAGACAATGTTTTATTTAGTTGTAACCAAAATGGATTAATGTTTTAGTTTGGAAAATTTGTGAATAGATTATTTCGCAGCTTCTATAACCTATTTTTAATGAAGGAATTAATTTAAGTACAGATTTGAGAAATCTAAGAGAAATGACTAGAGTATATCTCTTAAAAGTGAAAAAGAGAAAAGTCTGCTTCCACTAGCATGTGGGCATAGGACACTTTGCTTATTTAACTAGTGGAGATGGTAGGAAATGCAGAGAATATAGGGCTTTCCCATAGACCTTGCTTGGGTGATCTACCTTATTAAAGGTATCATGGCTGGGTATTTTGGTGTTCAGAAGTTAATTCATTATTTTGCTTTTCTTTCTACCATGGGCAAAACATGTTGGAAACATGCCAGAAAAAGTGATATTCCAATAGATAATGGGCTTGAAAGTAACCAGTTTTTGTTTGTCCCATCTGTGGTCAATGTTTTTAAAAATGCTTTCCCATATGAATAAACTTTAGGAAGCTTCTGTGGTAGTAGGCTTTCACATGGTTTTTTAAAAGGTCTTTAGTATCAGTTGTCTCTCCCTGTATTCCCTCCTTTACCCCGCCCTCCACACTCCTTCCCACTTATTCCCTCCTATTCTGTTTTCTTTTCATCCTTTTATATCAATGTACTCTATTTCCCCTTTAGATTGAGAATATATCTCAGAAAAGAAACACTTGTATATCATGCCCAAGGCCTGTGCTGACCATCAGCCACAGCACTGACCACACAGTAAATTCATTAGGCAATATTTTCAGTTTCCTCCTGTCCCTGGACAGCTTCCTTTATGACAGCCTGGAAGGTTAAAATATGCTTTCTGATCCTTAGCTGGACTCAGACTGAGAGAATGGTGGAGACAAAGAAGGGAAGCATCACTCAGTCACAGTGGAAATGCCATAAACATAGAGTGGGGCTTGGCAAAACTGTATTCCTTTCATTTTTTTAAAACAATGCTATGACATTATGATGTAGCTTTATTACTTTTACAGTCCCACTATATCTGTTAAAACATGTCCCCTCTCTGTTCTACATTCTATTCAAAGACAATGAAAATGAATGGATCAATTACGGAATCTCCAAATACAATAAAGGAAACTCAGTTTCCTCCAAAGCACAGTCAGGATAACTGTTTTTAAAACTTTACCAATTTTATATCTGTTGCTGTGATAAAACATCTTGTCAACTTAAGGAAGGGTAGGTTTATTTTACTTTATAATTTCAGGTTAAAATCCATCATTTCAAGAAACTTAAGACAGAAACTTAAAACAACTAGTTATATCCATAGTCAAGGGCAGAGAGGAGGTTGTTTTGTTTGCTTGTTTGTTTGCTTTGGGTTTTTTTCTTCACTCTTAAACAGTTCAGGGCCCAGCCTAGGGAATGGTGCTTCCAAGAGTGAGCTGGGCTAGTTAATATTCAAGACAATCCCCTTGAAACATAACAACAGGCCAATCTGATCTACATAATTCCTCAACTGATTGTATTTTAAGCCAATTCAATTCTATTTTAACCAAAAAGACTATTTACATAGTTTCCATGACTAATTGAATTGGTCTTTGTGTCAGCTCTTAGTAGAGAAATATATGGTGTGACATATGACCAACACATAACAACAGATAATCAGGCAAGAAGAAATAAATAAAGGTGCTTGAGAGAAACAGAAGAAAGGAAAGATGGAAGGACTGAGTGGAATGTAGAAGGGGCAAGGGTGAAATGAGGCTAGGGAATGAAAATTCTGCAATGCAAGAAGGAGTTAGAACTTAGAAATCAGACAAATATGTATTAATCTCTTTATTCTTCATTGGAATATGGAGACTAGTAATGCTTTGTATTTATTTGTTTTTATTATGAGAGATACCTTGCTGTCTCTGCATTTAGTCCTTTGCTACTCTAGTCAGGAGTGATACTTTCCTCTACATGTCTCAATTAGCCCCCAGTTCTGAGACATGTTAGGGAACAAAGAAATTTTTTGAGACTTCTGGCTGGCTGAATGGAAGATTCCCACAAGGGCTTGTCTAGTGGTGAGTTGAAACTGTTTAGGGCAAAAATAAGCCTCAACAGAACCTTGGGTAACAAGTGGCTACATTTGGGTCTTGGTAGATGACCCAAAGAAAGATAACCTAGTGTGTACTCTATGGAAGAAACACCGGTTAATAAAAAGCTGATTAGCCCATGAGCTGCAGGAAATAGGAGATAAGAGTTGTAGTAGAGAGAGGACCTCTGGGATAGATAGAGTCAAGTGCAGAAGGAAGTTCACCCAAACTCTGAGGAGAAGCATGAAACTGAGAAGAGGTAACCAGCCATATGGCACTCATAGAATAAAATAAATAGGTTAAGTTAGGAGCTAGTTGGGGGACAGGCCCAAGCTTATGGTCGCTTAGGCATTTATTGATATATAATCAAGTCTCAGAGTTATTATTTCTGGAACTAGGGCACAAGTGGAAAATCTCAAGCTTACAATGGTGTAAGCATACCTCCCTACAAGCTTTCCTGTGGGAACAACTCCAAACTGGTGACTTTTTACATTTTCACAATGAATTTCCACCCTATTCTACTCACTTTTTAAGTTCCTGTCTTTGAAATAAAATCTCTGCCATTTGCTTAGTCTAAAGAGTTGACTTCTCCTGTTGGTTGTTATACATTAGAGGTAGAGATAGAGATAGAGATAGATATGGGTTTTCCTCAATAGGTACATATTCACACATGACTGTCTACTGTAAGAATCAGAAAATACGTGAGAATTCTGGCAGTAGAGTGGACTGAGAGAAAGGAGTTGAACATTCACATGTTAACATTTGAAAAGTTTCCTGGTTTGTGTTTCAAGAAGAAACCATGTGGTAGATGTTCATTCAAAGAGAACTATTCTTCCTCAGAATGAGATGGATTCAGTATTTCGTCAACTGATATTGTAATAAAGGGATACTCAGGTAAAAAATACATATTATGGTCACCTGCGAAGGGAGATGGATCATTTTCCAAAGACAAGTTTCCATTGCCAAGAATTATGACACCACACCTGCCCAAGCACATATGAAGAAGTTCATTAAGCACATAATTAAAGTCTCTGAGAAACCAGGGCAGGCCTCACCAGCAGGTTCATAACAGCTTGTAAGAACAAAGAAATTTGGTGAGCAAGTGTCTTATGGATTCTATTGCTGTGATTAACATCACGACCAAGGGCAATTTGGGGAGATTTATTTCAGCTTACACTCAAATCCCCTTCCATCAATGAAGGAAGTCAAGGCAGGAAACTGGAGTCAGAAATTAAAGCAGAGACCATAGAAGAACACTGAGTACTACCTTGCTCTCCACAGTTTGCTCTGCCTGTGTTCCTATAAAAATTAGGGCTACATCTCAATAGTGGAACCATCCTCAGAGTGCTGGTCCCTCCCACATCAATCATTAATCAAGAAATGCCCCACAGACTTGCCCACAGGCCACTATGATTGAGGGGGTTTTCCCCCTCAATTTAATTCTCTTAAATGACTCTAGTTTGTGGGGAATTAGACAACAAAAAGCACAATATACAGGGCAATAAGTCAGAAGGAATCACTACCTATAATAACTCTTGGTTGATCTCCTTTGATTCTTGAGGTGAACGTAACAATAGTCATGATGGACTAAATGCCAGAAGATCTCAGAAGGCACAGCATGGGTGATGACTGTTGTGGGAACTCTGTACTAATAGTAAAGTGGAATTGTCAGATGGGAAACTAGTCAAGAACATGGTTCCAAATAATAAGGAGAGTTATGCATGTGCCAAGTGCTGAATATGAGAAGTTAGAGACAACATCAATTTCAAACTGGAGGAATCCAGTGTGTATCCATCTAAGGACAGAAAATACACGAATAGCCTTAATAGAGTTGTCATATAAAACAAGCATCAATATGAAGCTGGTGTGTAAATAGATGTGTAGCTTGAGAAAATTTCTTTATGTACCCAAAAAGAAGGAAGGATGTGAACAACTGGCCAGGGGCTCTGGTTGAGCTCATGTTGGGCTGTATTTAAGAATACATAAAATGAAAATCCTAATCTTTCCATTACCCCAATAAAAAAGCTATGTACCACACCTGAAAGCTCCAATGAAAGCTCAACCTTCTATAATGAAGAATATACTACCTCATTGGAAATGTCCTTGAATTTACATGAGGATCAGGTGTTTTCCTATAGCACAGGTTCAGTCAACAGAGTGCTGCTTTAGCATGAACTTCATCACTGTATAAACCGGGCATGGCAGAACACTCCTGCAGTCCCAGGATTCAGTTGGTGGAGGCAAGAGGATCAGAAGTTCTAGGTTATTGTCAGGTACATAATGAGTTCAAGGCCTGCCTGAACTATTTAAGACCTGTATCAAAAGGACAAAAAAAAAAAAAAAAAAAAGCAAAGTAAGGTGCCATAATTAACATTTTAATATGTACATGTTTTGTCCCATTTTTTATTAATCCAACAAAGTGGTCTCTTATTTAAACACAGTCAAAAGAAAACCTGATTGTAATTATTCTAAGATGTCCACTGAAGTGGAAATTCCTGCTTCCTTTGGAGACTCAGCTGTATCATGTGATGTTTTTTTCTTGAAACCGTTCTATGAGAGGTTGCTTTGCTGAGGCATACACTTGGGAGAATCTTTTGCTGAGAGCAAATCCCTGGTGTTTTTCTGGAAAGAAAAGGGGTTTGCTAGACTGTATTCTTGAGAGAACAAATGATGTTTGGACAGGGTATGAGTTTAACCAGAGTGGAGAATGCTGTGGCATTGGTTTGCCTTGACACTCTTTGCTGGTCTTTCTTGGGCTTTGTTGATGATACTATGTCATTGGTTTTCCTTGCCTTCTCTGCTGATCATTGTTTGTTGTGAATTTGTAGAGAGAAACACACCAAAGAAGTTCTTATAATATTCTGGCAGCTTCTTGCTGTTTCTATGGATTCAGGCCAAGTGACAGAGCCTCATGGTTTCTTCTGGATCAATCTGCCTTAGCTGCTTCATGAGTGGTGTTTGCTGCTGATTTGTGTGAAGTGTACTGCTGATATCTTGACAAAGATGATTGGAATCTACCCGAAGAACAATTTCAAAACAAATCCATATCCCTCTTTGCCCTATTAACCTTTCCTTTCCACTACCTCTGGTGGGCTAGAAGGGAGGTTAAAGCATTTAAGATTTATTTATTGTTATATGTAAGTACACTGTAGCTGTCTTCAGACACACCAGAAGAGGATGTCAGATCTCATTACAGATGGTTGTCAGCCACCATGTGGTTGCTGGGATTTGAACTCAGGACCTTTGGAAGAGCAGTCAGTGCTCTTAACCGCTGAGCCATCTCTCCAGCCTGGTTAAAGCATTTAAGAACCCTTATTAAAGTAGGTTTTAAAAAAAAATCTAAGCTTACAGTCCATACTTTCTTCCTGCTGTTTACATTTAATATCTTTCATACACAGACTTGGTTGCAAATAATTTGTTCACCAGCTACCTTACAGTTCTGCTTTGTTATCACTATTTCAAACTAATGAACATAGAAATTCCCAAACCATTCTCTTCTCATGATATACATACATACATACATACATACATACATACATACATACAAACATATGTACATACATTGGATCAGAGTTAAAAGAATATGTGTGTGTGTAATAAAATGTTGGTCACGCAGCCGCAATATCCAGAAAGTAAAAAGAAAAAAAAAACTGATGGAGATAGCCTCTGAAAGCAGGTATACAAAACATTCTAACCCAATACCGTGAATTGGACAAATGTGTTTCTTTGCCTGAAACAATAGGAATCCAGGAAGGGACTGAAGTTAAGTCTTTTTGAGTATCCAATAATTTATAAGCAAAGAGGCAAAAATCAAGGGAAATAATTATTCATTAAACTGAACATTAATTGGTATCAGTCAAGATTTGTTTAGGACAATGGTGATCACTTCTGCTATACTAAAGAAAAATCGGTTGCTCATTATTCTACTCTGAGTCTCCATCTCTGTTGTTACACATTCCAGTCAACTCAAACAAAAGGGAGCCCGTGTGTGTGTGTGTGTGTGTATGCCAAGATTTTTGGCCCTTAGTTGGACTATCAAGTCACTGTAAATAAGCAAATATGATCCATACCCTGAGGCTTCAGGTCCACTCCAGAGTAAAACAGCACCTGTGGGGGCCAGTTATCAAATGAATCATGTGGCACCAATCTATAGGCCTTCCCCAGCATCTTGACCAATCCGGAGTCAGGTCAGCTCATACAACCCCAGGTGTGAAGCACCAGCCTGCCATTTGTGGACTCTAGCACATGCCAATAGTCAGAGCCAGGCCCTTTGCTAAGTAATCTTAGGCCAGGCTCTGGCACCAGGGCCAGCTAGGAAAGGTTTTGGCGTTCCAGGTTTTATTAGATTCACACTTCAGACTTACTTTTTAATGGTGACCTAGTGTCTTCCCATCCCTATGGATTCCAAAATGGGTCTATTTCCCACAGCTTTAGGAAGTGTTAGGTAATACCCTAACCCTTTGGCACCCAGCATCCATCACACCTGTAGGGTCATATACCCAGTCTCCAATAAAAACTCAAAGTGGCTGTACTGGATGATTTTGTGTGTCAACTTGACACAGACTGGAATTATCACAGAGAAAGGAGCCTCAGTTGAGGAAATGCTTCTATGATATACAGCTGTAAGGCATTTTCTCAATTAGTGATCAAGCAGGGAGGACCCATTGTGGATGGTGCTGGTAGTCGTAGATTCTATACGAACGTGAGCTGAACCAGGCAGTGGAAGCAAGACAGTAACATCCCTCCAAAGCCTCTACATCAGCTCCTGCTTCCTGACATGCTTGAGTTCTAGTCCTGACTTCCTTTGGTGATGAACAGCAATGTGGAAGTGTAAACTGAAAAAACCCTTTCCTCCCTAACTTGCTTCTTGGTCATGATGTTTGTGCAGGAATAGAAACCCTGACTAAGACAGTAGCTAAATAGATGAGGGAAAAAGGATGCAGTACAGCTCACTTCACCTTAAATCATATGTGTAATATGAAGATATAGAATCTATGGTCCACATATAATAAAACACCAACAGAACTTAGTAATCAACTACCCTCTTAGTTACCAGGGAAATATAAGTCAAAACGACCCAAAGATTCCACCTCATACCAATCAGAATGGTTAAAATAAAAAACTCAAGGGACAGCACATGTTGGCAAGGATGTAGGGAAAGGGGAACACTCTTCTGGAAGCTGGTGGGAGTAGAAACTAGTATAACCACACAGAAATCAATCTGGAAATTTCTTAGAAAACTCAGAATAGTTCTACCTAAAGACCTAGCTATACCCAAAAGACCATACTCCAAGAACATGTGCTCCACTATGTTCACAGCAGCTTTATTCATAATAGTCAGAAACTGGAAACAACCCAGATGTCCCTCAACCAAATAATAGATAGAGAAAATGTGGTACATTTTATTCAATGGAGTACTATTCAGCTATTAAAAAGAAGGGCATCAAGAATTTTGCAGACAAATGAATGCAACTAGAAAATATCATCCTCAGTGAGGTAACTCAGATCCAAAAGGACATGCCTTGTATGTACTCACTTATAAGAGGATATTAGCCATAAGGTACAGAATACCCATGCTATACCCCACAGACCCAAGGTAAACAAGAAGGAGGCCCAAGTGAGGATATTGAGTCACACATAGAAGGTTAGAAGGGAAAACAAAATAGTCATAGGAGGCAGAGGAATGGATGAGGAAAGGAGAGGAGGGAAACTCTACTTCTAATTTTCTAAAATTTATTGAACTTATATGTAGGGTTAATGGGATCCTGTGTCTACCGCCACAGCTGCTCAGGGAGTCAGGATTAGGAAAGTTTTGATTGTGCTTACCCCACACCTTCGCTGGGAGGGGTGTCTGGCTTGGGGAAGCCAAAGGACACTGCTCCAGGGGTGGGAAGGGTAGTCTGAGGTCCAGAGAACAGATGGATTTGGTTTGGGGGTCCCTGGGCCTGCAAGGAGGCCAGAGTGGTCTGGTTCTCAGGCTCTTGGGCACCCAGGCACCAAAGAGCTGAGAACAAAGTGGGGGCCCGCAGGCTAGATCTAGCCCAAGGCCAAGGGGCAAAGAGGGGAGAGCTCTGGCTGGTCCCTTGGAAAAAGAGTCCTTGACTTGTCCAAAACTGACTTGGTTTTGTGGTGGCTGTGCCTGGGAGTGTAGAGAAGTCTTACAGGAGGTTAGACAGCAGCTCTTTAAGCAAAGGCCTTCTGCATTACTCCCCACAGATGATCCCAATGAAAAGAGGTAGTCCATGGCTTAAGACATTCATTGTCATTGCAGGAAGTGGAGGAATAAAATTGTACCCCATTTCTCATGGCGGGCCTGAGTTTAAATACCTTTTGCAGGGAGGAGTGTCTGGGAAGGAGAGCTTAATTGGCTAAGCCCTTCAGACTTTTAGGAACCTCATTAAAATGGTGATCGTCTTGAGCCTAGTGATCTGTTGTTATATCCTCTGCCTGTGGAGGGGTTTGGGGCATTGCCTTTACGTTACTGGTAGCCACAAATCTATGGAGGGCTGTGGCCTCTTGTCAGGAGCCTAGTGTCCAGGAGCCAGGCAAAATGTCTGCCGTTCCTTATGGTCACCGGGGTTTCTAGCCTTAGCTCAACCAGGAACCAGACTGCCTTTCATGGTCCCACACTTATACATATTTGTGCAGCACTGTGAAATATATATATAGTGCATGTGTAAATCTTGTTAAATAGAATATTTTCTTAAGATGGAAAATGAAACTGAATTGGCTTTCCTCATACCAAATAACTCTCTCTCTCTCTCTCTCTCTCTCTCTCTCTCTCACACACACACACACACACACACACACACACACCATGTCTGTCAGACAACTCCAAAGCTGCAGTTGTTATTGTGAGGGTCTTGATTTTTTTCTTCCCCACCATTTACATGACTCCTGTCACTGCTGCAGCTCTATTCTCTGTGACTTTCTGCACAGAAGTTCCCTTTGTCTTCTGTAGCCTCCAACTCCAGGAGATTTTTATGAATGTCACTGAGATTATCCGATGTGAGAGGGGATGACATTCTATTGATGTTCTCTTGGCTAATATACACATGTCCTCTGGGGAATATGGTTCTTATCAAATTGCTTCTTGTGTGCCTTCAAAGGACAAACAAAAGAAATTGAAACAATTATTCAGAAACTCTAGGCTTTAAGAGCAACAGCTGCTGATGATAATGAGGTAGGATTTTGTTCTGAACTGTGTCACCATTAATCACATTTCCTAGAAAAGTTCTTGAACCTCTGAGTTGGGCTCAGTGGAAGTGACAGTGAGCAGAATACCAGATCTGGGAATGTAAGAGACAGCTAATTCAGTAACTTAACAAATCAATTGAAGTTACTTTTGGAAGTTTAGCCACTGATTATAGAAGGTATAAGTGCTCACTTGGGGCACTTCATCTTTCTAATCATTTCAAAGTTAAATGATGGCTGTTTTTTGAGATTTAATGTGGGCTTTTTTCTTAAGATCTCTGAGTGTGTGTGTGTGTGTGTGTGTGTGTGTATGTGTGTGTGTGTGTGACATGTGTATGTGCATGCCTGTGTGTGTTTGTACAATACAGTAAAATAGAAAAAAATTCTGAAATAAGTATTGTCTGAGTTAATTTAGCTATTCTATAGAGAATGTTTGAGGGACCTCAAACTACTTTCTTTCTACTCTTTAGATAACTATGAAAAAGCCCAGAAACTCAGACTACCCAAGAACTTAAGAAGAAGGAACACCAAAGTATGGCTGCATTTGTCCTTCTTAGAAGGGGGAACAAAATACCCTTGAGAGGAGATATAGAGACAATGTGTGGAGCAGAGACTGAAGGAAAGACCATCCAGAGACTGCCCCACCTGGGGATCCATCCCATATACAGTCACCAAATGCAGACACTATTGTGGATGCCAAGAAGTGCATGCTGACAGGAGCTTGATATAGCTGTCTCCTGAGAGTCTCTGCCAGAGCCTGACAAATACAGAGGTGGATGCTTATAGCCAACCATTGGGCTGAGCATGGGAGTTCCCCAATGGAGGAGTGAGAGAACGAACTGAAGAAACTGAAGGTGTTTGCAACCGCATAGGAAGAACAACAATATCAACCAATCTGACCCCCTAGAACTCCCAGGGACTAAACCACCAACCAAATGTAGGAACTCATGGCTCCAGCCACATATTTAGCAGAGGATGGCCTTGTAGGGCAACAATGGGAGAAGAGGCCCTTGGTCCTGTGAAGGTTTGATGCCCCAGTGTAGAAGGATGCTAGGGTGGGGAGGCAGGAGTCAGTGGGTGGATGGGTGGATGGGTGAGGGAGCACCCTCATAGAAGCAAAGGGAGGGGGCATGCAGAGAGGGTTTCCCGGGGAAACCAGGAAAAGGGATAATATTTGAAATGTAAATAAAGAAAATATCCAATAAAAAAGAGAAAGAGCTGGAAAAAAAAAGAAAAAGAAAGAAAAAGTAGTGCCTTTCTGTTCCTTGGCATCTGCTAGAGCAAACAGAAGAGTGTGCATCTGCTTCCTCAATAGTTGGACCCATGTACACTCCAGTAAGAAAATTTCCATTTGTAGTCAGTCACACAGCAGCCACTTGATGATAAAATTTATGTGTCAATGGGAGAAAGGGTATGTCACAAACTGCCAAGTCAACACCTTCCAGGCCAGTTTGTTAAAGCTCATCCACTAGTAAGTTCTCCTTGCTTCTGAAAGGACAGGGATTGGGGGTCAAGGATAAGCCTTGAATAATGTTTTATAACTATTAAGGCAGCTAAATTGGAAAGAAAATGGGAGATATCAGAAGTCCATTTGGGTAACATTTTTAATATATAGATATAAAGAAAACCCTGAGACAACAGCTATCTGACTTCAATAAAAAAAATATTAGGCAAGTTTAAAGAGGTAAGAAAGATAGGTTTATATTTTAATGTGCTTTATAAAACTATTTGTATACGTTTGTGTCTGCTTGTAGGTTAATGCATGAGAGTAAAGCACCCTTAAAAGGTAGATTAGGATGTTGAAATCCCTGGAGCTGGATTTTCAGGTGGTTATGAGCTCTCTATCTCACATGGCTGCTGGGAACAAAAACCAGATTCTCTAAGGGCAATATGTATTTTCAACTGCTGAGCCTTTCAGCCCTGACTGACTGCTGAAGTATCTTCCACTTGGTAAGCCAATTCCTTGTCCCTGAAAAGAATCCAGACTATAAAACCCCATAATAATTATACAGAACCCATAATCTAGCCAATCCCATTTTTACTGTTCTCTATAAGTATTCTCATGCATAACATTTTCTAAGGACAAATTTTTTTTTTAAAAAAAATCAGTGACAATAACAGCAAAAAGAAAAAAAAAATCTGAGTAACTGTCATTTCAAGCCTCCTCTGAAGGAAATGACTTTGACTATTTGTTTTCCTGTGTTCACTCAACAAATGCTCAGCTTTTTTTATACTGCCAAGAATGATGAAAGTTCCAAACTTCAGTTGACTCACCAAGGACAGTTGTCACAAAAACATCTTGCAATGCACTTCATCCCTTGAAAGGGATGTGTCTGTCCACTGATATGTGGAGTTGTGTTTTACTGTCTCTGCTAACTCAATGTATCAGGTCATACACAGTATTATAAGTCTCCTTATAAATAGTTTTCATGCCTTGGTGTAGTTGGAATAAATGTTTGCTATTTCTTCTTCTAGGCAATATTTAAAATTTCATCTTCTCTAATCATTGTGCATCATCTCTGCTTCAGAATGAGATACACATACACAAGGCTCCCTACAAAATAGTGAGGAGTATGATTTGGTTTCCATGTCATGAAAAAATCCTCCCTAATATGTTTTCTCCTATTTAGAGCACTTTAAAACAATAACCACAAGAGTCTGATGATTTTTTATAAATTGAAGTGATAAAAATAGAAACACAGGGAGCTGGAACAGAGTAGGTATGATGTGGAATGAGAAATAACAGTGAATGTGTTCTATTTGCTTTGGAATAATAAGTGATGAATGACTGTATACCACATTCTTCTAAGATTTTTTTAATATGGATCTGTGCATGTCTTATGAAACAAAGTGCCCATCTGTCAATCAAGGAGATGACTCTGTTGTAAGCAGTGCTCTCTTTCAGCTGTTTTAAAGGAGATATTCCTCTAGGATTATTTTCTGCTCCTAATTATTTACCACTCTAATCTTTCTGCAAAATGTTAAGCAGCAAATTTATCATGCTCTAAAACATTTTAAGATGGTTATTAGACTAGCACTCAGTATGGCACGTGATCATTGCTTTTCATAGACTGGCACCCAAGTTGCCTTCTGTCACTAGATCTCTAAGGGCAATTTTTGTTTCAAAAGTGTTTGTTTCAAAAATAAAAAAAGATTTCAATAGAAATTTGCTTTGGTACAAGAACCTGTGGCTTCACAGACATGGAGGACCCATATCTATATTTTCAGAACCTAGTTTACTATTCATATAGGTATTTTTTTAAAAAAACCTGATTATGTAATAGATCACCCCATTTTCATTTAGTCATTAAGAAAAAAAATCTTCTATAAAATATACTTAGATTGTCACCACCAGAGAGCCAGTCCACACACCTGAGCACTTTAAATAAATCTTATCTACTGAGCTATATCTCTAACCTTCACATATATACTTGATCATTTAGTTAATGTATTGGATATGTATGCATTCAGATATTTCTCTGGGGTAGCTCTCTATTGTAATAAGTTTGATTTTGTGGTATGCTGGTTCCATCTTCTAAAATCAAAACTGCTCAAAATTAGTAACAAAATTGAAAATTATGTCCCATGCTGATGTTATATGATAACTTATAAAAGTAAAAGTTTGTGTATATGTTTTGAATTGTATGTTTTTACTTTTGATGAAGTTGCAATGAAAAGAAAGAAGAAAAGTGAGAGAGGAGAAGAGAAGGAAAATGAGGATATGGAGAAAGAAGAGGAAGAAGAAGAAGAAGAAGAAGAAGAAGAAGAAGAAGAAGAAGAAGAAGAAGAAGAAGAAGCAGCGGAGGAGGAGGAGGAAAAATTCATTTTATATACATTGCAGCATGAATTTTTGAAATGGAGGAGAGTATCATGCAATCTCCAGGTAAAGCCATGCATTTATTGTCATGCATCATTGTAGTGGCAAAATGGAGAGAGAGAGAGAAGCAGAGGAGTGATGGTAGAAGCCTGTCAGAGCCAGGACTTCATGGATAATTTCCGTTTTTGAAGATAAAGAAATAATAACAAGGCAAAGAATAAGGGGAGTCTTTAAACATTGAAACTTGTCCAGGAAATGATTCCCTCCTGTAGTCCTTACTGAACACAGCTCTCTGGACTCATTTTGATTCCCTTCTTCAGAACTACAAAGCAATAAATATATTAAATCACAGTCTTTGTTAGTTTTCTATAACTAAAGTCAGGGCATAATAAACTTACTATTATAAATATTCTATTAATTCCATTTCATTTTCAAACTATGAACTTGAAAAATGTTAAATTTAATGTTAGTCGGCATAACTTAATCATTTAGAACACCGATTACAAGTCACATTCCTTAGTGATGTACAATTCATGAAAAATAAAACAGTCAAAGTATTTAATTTGATGTTTTTTGACAAATATATAAACCCATGTCATTGTCTTGTCAAAGTATAAATTTCTTTACCAATTAGAAGATCTCTAAGGTAACCTCCTGTTAATTTCTCCTGGAATAGCAACAATTAATAATTTATCTTTCTATAGTCTATAACATGTTCTAATTCATAGAAATGAAATCCTTTTTATGACTTTCACCCAACAAAGTGATCTTGGGTTCCATCCACAAGTCGCATATAAAAGTGTTTTTGTTTGCCTCTGACCTTTGCTACTAGGGTTAAATGAATGTACTATAATTTTCTATTCATTTCTTGGGACATAATTATGTTAACTTAGTTATTGTGAGTAAAATGGCTATATGCACTCCTGCAGAAGTCCTTGTGTATAAGTACATGTCTATAACAATCTTTGTACTTAACATTGAGGAGTTCCTGGTTCACCAGGGATTCATTTGTAGCTGCTACGAAATCTCCATAAAGTTCCCCACAATGGTTGCACAAATGAATATATTCATCACTGTAGAACAGCATCCTTCTAGCCAAATCCTCATCAGTTCCTTGGATCTTAATCTCTTTAGTAGTAGTGACTTGTTGCTCAGGAGAGGATAGTTCGTGATTTCATTGTGCATTCCTCTAGCAATATTTACTTATTAATGGAATTGTTCTTATCATTTTTCTATAGAACCTTTTTTGTTTGTTATACATTTTGGTTCTGAATTTGTGTGTGAACAATAGCTTTTAAACTTCTTCTAACAGTTCTAAAACTTCTGATTTTAGTCCACATAGCACATGTATACACTTTTATTTAACTCAAAAAGCCTAAGATCTACCCAATGTATAGTGTGCTATTTACTTTTCTGATGGTTGTGACAGTTATCTAGCAAAATAAACAATTTAGGGAAGACTATCATTTGAGCAACAGTTTGAGGGGGATATTGTCCATCATGGCATGGAAGGCATGTGGTCACTTCTATAGTCAAGAATCACTGGAAGAAAGGACGTAGAGCAGGCTATAACACCTAAAGGCGTACCAGTGACCCACTTCCTCCAGCAGGACTACACAGTCTAAAAGTTAAAAGATCTTTGTCAACAGTGCCTACAAATTAGGACCTATGGGTAACAGTTCACATTCAAAACACAGCACATTGTTTACCACTATTTTCTCATTATCTGTATTTTGTCTCTTCCACTTTTAACTGTTTATATTCTTACTTTATCTTATTTTTGAAGATTTCTTTACTTTATTTACATCATCCCTCCTTGTTTTCCTTTTTGTCCAGAATTGGATACATTGACACTTGCCTAAGTTTGCTTTGTTACTTCAGCTTTGGACAAAATATAAAAATTTATTACCCAAACAAATGTGCTGTAGTTTACTTCTAATAGTCCTACAACTTCCAATTTTAAGCCATAAAGCACCCCTTCCCGTTTTCTTTACTACTTTTTGTTGTTGGTTTTTTGTTTTGTTTTCTTTTTCACTCAAAAAGTCTAAGGTCTATGATACTTGTCTTTTATAACTTAATGAGTATTGAGCTTCAGACTCTTTTTCTTGGCATCTAAAAATACAACTTTTAAACTTCCTAAAGTCTCATCTCATGCATGTACCATTCTTTTCTTTTTCTTTTTTTTTTTTTGAGACAGGGTTTCTCTGTGTAGCCTTGGCTGTCTTGGAACTCATGCTGTAGACCAGGCTGGCCTCGAACTCAGAAATCCGCCTGCCTCTGCCTCCCAAGTGCTGGGATTAAAGGTGTGCACCACCACTGCCTGGCATGCATGTACCATTAAAGAATAGCTCAAAGACTTTCAGGAAACATATGAAGATTTCAGAGTTTAATCCTTTTGTGGGCATTTTCTTTTATTAGATTCTCATATCAAAGTATAGCCATTCCTATAACTGGGGAAATCTTTGAATGTGGATTCAACATTATATTTTCATTTTAAAAATAGTTTTTCTTCTTTTGAATTTTGGCTAGCTTTGCATCCCACTACTATGCTTCCACATAACTATTTATATATTTTGTTTGACATTTATACTTGTTAATAGTATAAATGTAAATTTACGTGCCACTGCTATTCAAAGTAAGCATCCTCTAAGGAAATGTTTTAAACTAATGACTGAAATGTAAAACATAAGCAAAAATAAATAACTCATTCATTGCAAATGAATAAACCCTTAACTTATTCAACCTTTTCTATCTACTTATAAGCTTAAAGAAAAAAACAAAACCTAGATTAGTCAAACCACAAAGGAACAGGTAAATTCAAGTGTGCAGAGAGAACACTCCATATAACAAGAAATCTAATTTCTTTAATCATGTAAGGGCATTAAAAACAGAAATAAGATTTACATAATAAAAATAGGTTATGGACAAATACCAACCAAATGCCATAACTGTTTAGATTTTTAAAAGTCAATACCAGAGGATGTATTTGAAAGTACTAAAGAAGCTTGAATATCAACTGAGTATTAGATATAAGACAATGTATTTGTAGATATAACAATATTCTGAAGATATAAGTGTAACATCAGCAGCTAACAGGATATTCCATATTTTTTAAGTCAAGTGATACAGCATCAGAAAGACTAAATTATTGAGGACCATGGAAATCTTTAGGTCAACAAAAAATAATATTTATTTATGCTAACTCACTAATATTTGAGTGAGTTTTCTGCTATTTTTGTTGGTACCAACATTCATAATATCCCAGCATAACTTGGTTAATAAAGATTAAGTAGAAATGTTAACACTCATTATAAATAAGAGTGGTAAAAAATAGTATATTTTAAAAATTGTAAACTAATAGTGTAGCTGTTAGAGATAAGTTGGGTGCTGATAATATGTTAGACACTGTGTTTGGTAAGAATTACATTCTCTTGTGTTTGTGTAATAAACACAAGTTTCTGCGATTTAACTCATAAATCTAAAGGTTCCCAAATAATAATAGAAATAATTTTCTCAAGTTCACACTGGTAAGAAGCAAGGGTGCCAAATTTTGAAACAAAATCCACATATGTCTGAAGCCCATGTTTGGAACCACTGTGTTGAAATCTCTTTCAATGAAGTTTATCTTGTGGTACACATGATCAAAATGTTAACTCTATATTCTATTCAGTATCAGCTGATACAGTGAATAATTTCATAATGAAGTATAAGCAAGAGAACAATAAGTCCATCAAAACGACTTCTCCTTTTATTCAGGGAAGGTTTTTATTGTAGATACGAGAGGGAGAGAGACGGGGGGGGGAGAGAGAGAGAGAGAGAGAGAGGGAGGGAGGGAGGGAGAGAGAGAGACAGAGACAGAGAGAGAGACAGAGAGTGACAGAGAGAGAGACAGAGAGACAGAGAGACAGAGAGACAGAGAGAGAGAGAGAACAGGCAGACCGACAATTGCCAGACCAATTTCTCAAGAGCAGAGAAAATAGAAAGCCACAGAGGGAGACTTGTGCCAGGGATAAAGAGTTATGTTGCCAGGAGAGGATGGTGGGCTTGTTGAAACAGCCTAGAAACTAGCACAGTGGGAGAGGAGTGGGGAGTGGGTGAGAAGAGCTTTAAGGCTAGCATGAGAACTTTGATATTCATAAGAGATATGCATTACTAGGTAACAGAGGACCCTAAATGTTGACATGGGGTTTGATATGTAACCACAGGTATATGACCAACGAAGGTAGAACCCAATTTCACAGATTCTTAAGGAGTGCCAACTGTAGGCTTTTATATATCTATCATTGTCTCAGTTTGGGTTACTATTGCTATAATGACACACCATGACCAAAAGCAAGTTGGGGAAGAAAGGGTTTATTTGGCTTATGCTTCTACACCCATAGTGCACCATTGAAGTCAGGACAGGAACTCAAGGTGAGAGCCTGTACACAGGACCTGATGCAGAGACCATGGAGAAGTGCTGATTATGGGCTTGCTACCCATGACTTTCTCAATCTGCTTTCTTATAGTATCCTGGGCAACCAGCCCAGGTGTGGGCTGGGCAGGGGCTGCCAACCACCATCTCTGTGCCACTGCTGAACTCGCTGCCACTGTCACTGCTATCATCTTGGTTACCTGCGCTGCTCTGTACCCAGTCCGGTCTGGGGCTGCTGAAGGCTGCCTGGCCAGGGAGGATTGCAGCCGAGTGGCTGGTGATGTTTCTGGAGAGAGAACCTCTTCCCTAGTGTTACAGTTCTTTATGACAGAAATTCCCCGACGATGGAGTAATCCTTGAACACCCTTTATTCAACTATAGGATTCAGGATAGGATTTATATACAATTTGGGAGTGCTCCAGTGTTTGGCAGCAGGTACTTCTCATTGGGTTGGATTGAGAGCTTGGGGAAACCTTATTTACAGGTGGGGAAGCCTTGGTGCTGCAACTATGTGACTGACAGCTACACATCTCTCCTGCGGGGGGGGTTGTGGGGGCTGCAACTGCGACAGGGGCAGAGGTTGTGACTGAACTCCTCCCATCCCATGCAGGTGGAAGCTCCATCCACAAGGTTGTAGGTGGAAGCCATCCCCACCGGGTCTCTGGGTTCAAAGTCACTGCTCTACTTGAAACCAGGCTGCCTATGCACAGATCACCTCCTGACACCCAGGGACGAACCCACCAACAATGGTCTGGGCCTTCCTACATCAATTATTAGTTAAGAAAAGGCTTTACAGACTTGCCTACAGCCTGTAAATTGATGGAGTCATGTTTACAACTGGGGTTCCCTGCTCTCAGAGGAACTCTAGTTTGTGTGAAGTTTGCATAAAATTAGCCATTCCAAGCATCAATTCTTTAAAATTTACTCTGAGCTGAGGGGATCTGGACTTAACAAAAGGAAGTGAGAACATATCAGGAAATAGGATGGGACATTTAAAAATCACATTCTCCATGATTTAGCCTAGAGTTCATTGTGAGTTTCAAGTATATATTGTTTAGTATGGCATTTGTAAAAAAAAAAGTCACAGCTTCAATGAACAATGCATATGCAAGGGAGAGCTAGGAACATGAGGAAGGGATTCCCTACCCATTTGATTAGTTGTACTTTTTTTTTTATGAGTTTTGTGTCACAAGTACTGTAGTAATAGAGTGTAGCTGAACATTATTGAACACTTGATAGAGCCAGAGACTGTGATAAACATTTGCTATTTGTTACCCCTTTAGGATACAGGCTAGTTACATTAGTTACTGTTCTTGCTGAGATCTAATACCAAAGAAGAAGCAAAGAAGCAAAGGAGGATTTCCTGTGGTTTGTAGCTTGAAGGTGCAGTCCCCTCATGGGCAGGAAAGAATGATGGTGTGACAGCCCAGGTGATGGCAGCTTCAGTGTGAAGCCTCTGGCCCACATCTCCATGGATAAGCAAGCAGAGAAAGATGGACGCCAGAGCTCATCCATCTTTCTCCTTTTCCCTGTTTTATACAGTCTGGGCAACTGACTCAGGAGTTGGCAGTACCCATATTAAAAGTGGGTCTTCTCTGCTTAGAGTTAAATATTTTTGGTGATGGATGCACACAGAGATATGTTTCCTAGATGACTGTTTGGTAAACTTGACAATAATGATTAACTCCACCACTATTGCTGTCCACACTTAAGAGAAGAGAAACATGAAACGGAGGGAGCTAAGCTTTCACAGTCAGTTCTGGCCTCATAGTACTCTGGCTCTAGAGTATAGAGCAGAAGCTTAGTAGCACAGCATACTTGACTTCTCAGTGCTATGGAAATCACCAGAAAACACTTTGCTACAATTAGGGAGGTTATAGGTGTTAGCATTCTGTCTAAACTCCACCCCACAGTTAACTGGCAACAGACAGGTAGGCCTGACCCACTATAAAAGGGACTGCTTGCCCCCTCCTCCTTCTCTTACTCCTCTCTTGGTCTCTTGGTCTTTTGCCTTCTTGCTCACACTTTGTCCCCTTCTCACTTCCCCATTCCCTTCCCCCCTCTCTCTCCATGTGCTCATGGCCAGCCTCTACCTGCCCCCCTCTGCTTTTCACTGCCTCTACTACCCTCTTAACTCCCCTTCCCATGCTCTGAATGTACCCTGTTCTATACTATAATGTCTTGTGGCTGGTCCCTCATGGGGAAAGGATGCCTCAGCATGCGTCTGTGGAGACATCCCCTTCCTCCACACCTCACCACCCCTCCATAGAACATACCCCCCTTTTATCTTTTTATAATGCATCAATAGGGACCATGGAGAATGGCAAAGACTCTTGGTTTGTATCTGCTTAAAAAAAACTATTCTTTCCTTACACAAGAATAGTTGCTCCTTGGCATTATCTCTTAGATCAAATTTGTGGCTTCTGAAATTTCTAAAATTATGCCTGGGCTTCTGGGAGTACCTCAGTAGGATTAAACATACTTTAATACTTCAAAAGTAATAATAAATGACTTTTGAAGCACTGGGCCTCTGTTTTCAACTTGGGTTAATAAAATTAAGAACTAAATTAATAATATTATTTCCCCATTGAACTTGAGATTAGGCCAAAACACCATAGCATCTGTTGTCCAGTTCAGATGTTTATGAAAACTAAGTAGAAACAAGAGTAGGGGATTAAAATGTACCACCTATGACATGGCAACTCATATTCAGAAGACAGTTTATGGTATCATGAACTTCAGACATTTAGCTTTACAAACAAGAGAAGTGCTGTAAATAACTCACTATAAAGACATTCTCTTCACTGGAGATAAATGGTATGAAGAAACCCTCAGGTTAAACATTCAAGGATCTAGATTAGGGGAAAACTTCTATTATGAATAGTTAAATACAAAATTAGACAATTAAGCATTGTAATTTCCATCTCCATAAACCTGAAAAGTGCAAAATGTTATCCTTACAACACCCACTGAAGCCAATCACCAGTGTGTTATGGAATGCTTCTGAGATGCACAAGTGAAATAAGCCTGTCTTTTTGAAATACTTTTGATCCATTTTTATTATTAATTTGAAATGCATTTTAATTGAAATAAAATCACATTACTTCCCCCTTCTTTTTCTTCCCTCCCACCCCTCCCAGGTACCCTTCTTTGTACCCCTACAGGTTCTCTTCTCAAGTCCATAGCCTCTTTTCTTTTATTACAATTCTAATGAAAGAGACAGGAACTTAAAAATCAGACAAGCAATGAGATACATTCAAAATATGATGGTCGAAAAAATGTTAACAGGATGGTAGGAAGAGAAATAGGGAGGCTCAGCTAGCTACAGATTGTTAGGGGGATTATACCAGGCTGAGGTCTATTGAGGCAGGAGCAATGGCTTCTGGGAAGAATTCAGAAAAAAAAACAGAAATAACCTGTATCCACAGGAAATATGCATGTGTCTCTGCCCCACTACCAGACTAACAGAAAATAATCATCTTCCTCTGAGTTTACTATGCTCGGCATCTCTCAGTCTGCTCTTCAAATATAAAAATATTTACCATCATCTGCTTCAAAAGTTTTCAATTTCACCTTAATGCCTTTAATGCTTTTATACAGATGTCCATCTGGCCCAACTAAAAATCACTCACAAGACTCTAACCTTTTAACAACCACTAAGAGTATTCTCCATACATGTTTAATTACAGTATGTCTAGACTGATAAATCTAATTTCTGAAACAGACAAAGAGCTAGCATCTCCATGTGTGTTGACAGATGGAAAGGGATCGTCTAGTGCTCTACCCCTGGAAAGACTCTATGGTGATTCCCTGACCATCATAGCAATGGAACGATGACAATATTTATTTTGTGGTTCCAGTGCCATCATTAGGAAAGAACATGCTGATAAGAATTGCCAGGCACATAGTCAGGAAGCCAGGCTTCTGTCTTCACTCTGACAGTCATTTAACTATTATGAATGGGCCCTCTCTTCATGCCAGAGAGATTACAAGTAGAAACCAAAATGGTGATTGAGCTCTTCCTTCAAAGTCATAATATTCTCTGAGGTTGTAGAAAGTAGGTTTGTATATTATTCATAACAGTATGCATATATTCTTTCTAACATGTACATGTTAATTATAGCTATATATTCATGCAATTTGTGAGTGTACATGTATGTACACATAAGAGAGTGCTCATATGCATTTATGCATGCAGTGATCAGTGGCCATGTCATATATCTCTCAATAGCTCTCCACCTTATTTTCTGTGACAGGATTGTTCATAGAATCTGGCACTCACCAGGACATGTGGCCTGGCTTGCCAGCAAGCACCAGGGATTCTCCTATCTCTGCTTCCTCAGGACTGGAAATAGAAATAAGTACCACCACACACAGTATTATACAAATGTGCTAGAGATCACTGCAAACATTGTACCAAGTGAAACTCAGAGGGGCTTCCCTTAGGGATTATTTAATGTCATCCACAAAACCTTCTTTGGTATTGAAGAATGTTTCTCACAATGAAATACACTGGATACCAATCAAATTTTAAGCAGACTAGTAAAAATTGATTAAATAATCTTTCTTTGGTAATTTTCATCTTCACACTGGGCGGTGGTGGCGCACGCCTTTAATCCCAGCACTTGGGGGACAGAGACAGGCAGATTCCTGAGTTCGAGGCCAACCTGGTCTACAGAGTGAGTTCCAAGACAGCCAGGGCTACACAGAGAAATCCTGTCTCGAAAGAAAAAAAAAAGAATTTTCATCTTTACAAAAAATTACATTCCTTAAACTTTTTTTTTATTTTCTAAGTTTTTTTTATTTACATTCCAAATCATTTCCCCTTTCCCATTCCCTCCCTCCCCGAAAGTCCCATAAGCCCCCTTCCCTCCCTCTTTTCTCCATTCAACCCCTTCTCGTTTCTCTGTCCTGGCGTTCCCCTACATCCAGTCTTTCCAGGACCAGGGGTCTCTCCTTCCATCTTCTTAGAAATCTATTGATATGCGGATTGTGTCTAGGGTATTCCGAGATTCTGGGTTAATATCCCCTAATCAGTGACTGCATACCATGTGTGTTCTTTTGTGATTGGGCTACCTCACTAAGGATGATATTTTCAAGTTCTGACCATTTGCCTAGGAATTTCGTGAATTCATTGTTTTTAATTGCAGAGTAGTATTCCATTGTGTAGATATACCACATCTTCTGAATCCATTCCTCCATTGAGGGACATCTGGGTTCTTTCCAGCTTCTGGCTATTATAAATAAGGCTGCTATGAACATAGTGGAGCATGTGTCCTTATTGCATGCAGGTAAAGCCTCTGGGTATATGCCCAGGAGTGGTATAGCCAGATCCTCTGGGAGTGTCATGCCCAGTTTTCTGAGGAACCGCCAGACTGCTTTCCAGAGTGGTTGTACCAGCTTGCAATTCCACCAGCAGTGGAGGAGTGTTCTTCTTTCTCCACATCCTCGCCAACAACTGCTGTCTCCTGTGTTTTTGATCTTAGCCATTCTGACTGGTGTGAGATGGAATCTCAGGGTTGTTTTGATTTGCATTTCCCTAACGAGTAAGGATGATGAACATCTCTTTAGGTGCTTCTCAGCCATTAGATATTCTTCAGGTGAGAACTCTTTGTTTAGCTCTGTACCCCATTTTTTAATAGGGTTGCTTGCCTCTCTGGAGTTTAACTTCTTGAGTTCTTTGTATATATTGGATATTAGTCCTCTGTCGGATGTAAGGTTGGTAAAGATCATTTCCCAGTTAGTTGGCTGCCGCTTTGTCTTTATGACAGTGTCTTTTGCCTTGCAAAAACTTTGTAATTTAATGAGGTCCCATTTGTCTATTCTTGATCTTAGAGCATAAGCTATTGGAGTTCTGTTCAGGAAATTCTCCCCTGTGCCCATATGTTCAAGGTTCTTCCCTAGCTTCCTTTCTATAGTGTTAAAAACCGCATGGTATTGGTACAGTGACAGGCATGTAGATCAATGGTACAGAATTGAAGACCCAGAAATGAATCCACACTCCTATGGTCACTTGATCTTTGACAAAGGAGCTAAAACCATCCAGTGGAAAAAAGATAGCCTTTTCAATAAATGGTGCTGGCTCAACTGGAGGTCAACATGCAGAAGAATATAAATTGACCCATTCTTATGTCCTTGCACTAAGCTCAAGTCCAAGTGGATCAAGGACTTCCACACAAAACCTGACACACTGAAACTAACAGAAAGGAAGCTAGGGAAGAATCTTTAAACTTTTAAATGTATTACCACAAAATTGTGTATGCTATTTCAATCTTATAGCTAACCGTAATATCTATAGTAATAAATCACTATGCTGTTGTCTATGATTTATATTTTCTTTTTCATCCTGGATGGAAGTTTATAAATTTTATTGATCTTTCAAATATTTAGCTTTTAATGTAGTTAATTCATGATTTTTAAAATTATATTTATTTTATTTTACACGTGTGAGTGTTTTGACTGCATGCATGTCTATGTATCAGGTCGGTGCCTGGTGCACAAAGGGATATTGAATCCCATGGGATGGGAGTTGTAAACAATTACAAGCTGCCATGTGAGTGTGAGGATGCAACCTTGGGTCCTCTTGAAGAGCACCAAGTGCTCTTAACCACTGAGCCATCTCTCCAGCCCCTAGTAAATTCATTATTGAATCTTATTATATTATTACTTCATTTTATTTTAGATTAACATCTATTACACATATTATGAGGCAGGGTGTGATATTTCAATATATACATAGTATGTATACTGATAAAAATCAGGATAAGTATTATTTCTCTTTTTAAATAATTTCTTTTTATTTGTGTATATATATGTATGTGTAGGGAGCGAGTTTAACTCTGTATGAATGAGCATTCATCATATAAACATGTCAAGAATGCCATTGCCTCAGATCCATGGGACTAGTAAAACTTTACCTGGTTCAGGTTTAGGGAAGTGGCAAGTTCTTCCCCGTGTGGAAGTGTGGATATTGACAGTGTGTGCAAAAATTATTAGTCACAGTTTCCTCCTCTGGAGTGACTGCAGCCTCAGACTGCTCTCCTACAGTCATCCCCCGCAGAGATTAGCTAACTTGCCTCCTTCTTTATCCATATATAATAAACCCACCTCTTCCTTCAACTGTACATAATAAACTCACTGAGTTTTCAGGCCACAGGTGCATCTCCATCAGAGCCCATTGCCCACTGGATCCCAGATTTTCTGTAAGCGTGTCTATTGTTTCTTTATTACTCATCTTCTCAGGTCAGTCCTAAGTCCCACAGGTCACAGCATATGTGTGTGATGTGGTGCATGTACTTGTGCCTGTGAGCGTATATACATGTGAGGAGAAGGGAGAAGGGTATTTGGTGTCCTGATTCATCTTTCTGCTTTATTCCTTAGACAGAGTATTTAAATTGAAGCCAGGGAGTATGGGTAACTTTTTGTCTTCACTCCATACTGCACTGGAGCTATAGCCATGTCCATGGCTATGGCTAGGTGGTTTTTATAGGTAGGTGCTTAGATTTGAACACAGGTATTTGTGCTTGCATATGAAGCACTCTTACCCACTGAGTCATTTCTAGAGCCCTTCCTTACCATATCTTAAAAAAAATTCCCTTTACACCCCAATCACAGTGCTCTTCCCTCCTCTCTTCTCAGTCCCATCTTTACAATTCCATTCCCCCATTGTCCATTGTCAAGTGAAGGGGAGCCCCCCTACAGGTAGCACTCTACTCTGTGGCATCTAGTCCCAGCAGGACTAAGCACAACCTTTCCTACTGAGGCAGAACCAGGCAGTCCAGGTAGGGGGAAGGTAATGTTTTTATGCACTATATAAATATTATCCTTGTGTTATTTAAATGCTTATTTCTCTGCCCTCATATCTGGGCACATCATTGTAATGTTAAGAATCTCCTGTCTCAAGTTTTTGTAAACAATACTTACTATTTATTCTCTGGCTTGTACATAAAAGCTGTTCAGTCAATAGCTGGGCAGGAGAGAATAGAACAGGATATTACCTCAGTTAGTGCTCAGGAAAGAGAAAAGAGTAAGGCAAATTCAGCCAGGAGAGAGAAGAGGAGATAACAGGAGAATTTAGCTGGAGAATGGAAGGCCCTAAATGAAAGTATTATGGGACTTTTGACTGGGAGGTAGTCAGATTAGCTTAGATGATTAAAATAAATCAAAGATTGCCCAGGTATTGTGGTAAAGCTTGAGAGAAGAAAAAGAAATGAGGAGAGGAGAGGAGAGGAGAGGAGAGGAGAGGAGAGGAGAGGAGAGGAGAGGAGAGGAGAGGAGGGGAGGGAAGGGGGGGAGAGAATCTTTCTTTATATAACTGAAATTATCACAAGCATCTGAATGTAGAATCATGCCATACTCATTTAAACTAACAAATGGAAGAGTACAATTCAATTGGATGTAGGAAGTTGCTGGATATAGGCTCATTCAGAATTTACAAGAGACTATAGGTGAGAAGGCTAGGGATGAGAAATGTCCACAGCCATGCAGATAAGCTTTGGATTTTTCATTGGTAGCAATTTTTTTTTCTGTCCATGGCCAAAGAAAACATTGAACCTGTTCTTGAATTTCTGCCAGTGTTTAAGTTCTGTCTCCCACTATTCTTGGGGAGTTTTCTTCCTGATTCTACCCAGCATCATCACTCCCAGATGCTATTCATATACTTGATCCCTTTGTAGAGACATCACATTTGAACCCTAAGATGACTGTCAAGTTGGGCTGGGTTATAAAAATTTGTGTACTCCAGAGACTACATTTGTTTACTTAGATGGCTTAGTCTTAATCCATCCCAGAGAGCACAGATTGCCTGGAGAAGTTGTGACTGATTTGCAAACTGTGCCTGTATGGTCTTGAAGACAGATGAGGAACAGTCTCAAATCTTCCCAGCTTCTCCAAATTCAAAAGGCTCAGGCTTGCTAGACGCTGATCTTCCTCCATGAGACTTGACTCTGCCTCAGCTCTGTGCTTATCACTCTTCTGTTTTTTCACTCAACAGCGAAAGCATACTTTAAAAAGTTAAATCATTTGATGGCAGTTTCTGCTTAAAACTCTTTCATGAACCCATCTTCTACTAAAAGCCAAATCCTTTATCATGCCCCACAGGGCCTGCTTGATTAGAGTCTACAGTCCTCTCAGAAGAAAATAATTAGTATCTCATTGCTGTTTATTCAGTTTCTAAATACTGTTTTTCATTGTATATTTGAAATATACCAAGTTCATTCTCACCTAGTGGTCTTGAAACTTTCTACCTGCCTTGTCTGCAAAACCTTGGGGCATAGAGGATTATCTGCAGCATCTTCCTGTCAAACTACTATTATGTGTTCTGAGACACAATCTATGAGCATCCACCCATTCTCAACCTTCTTCCTTGGAGTTCTTTTTACCCTACTTGATCTTTATTATATTGTTCTAGTTGATTTTATCCATAACTCTTACCATACTTTCAAAGTTCCTTATTTCCTCCCATAAGTATAAATGGTCATGTTAATAAGTATCTTACATCTCCAGTCCATCTTGCTCAACAAAGAGGTTGACTCTATTTGTACTTCACTGGTCACTTCGTCTCTTTTTAGAGGCATATAAGAACTTGCAAGTTACTTCACCTGAGATCTTCCCTGTGGAAGTCTTAGATAAAAGTCCACTCACCCTTTCCTTCCTTATACTTTTATGTACATTTGACCAAAGGGAATTTCTAAATTCTATGCACCTTGTGCATGAAATAGTAAAAAAATGAATTCCACACTACTGCCGGCAAGGCATCAGTGGGGGGCTTTGTTCTCATCTTAGCAGACTCTCTGACCCAGAGCTCCGAAATCTTTGCACCCAGCCTACTAAGTTCCCACTGGTGGGTCACTGCCATGCCAACCCCATGCTTCCAAATTCCCATGGCTGGCTGGGGTGCCCTGCCACAGTACCCTTTCTCTGGAACTCAGTTGGGTTGCCCCGTGAAGGAAAACACCACACAATTTTAGTTTAGAATCAAGAGGCAACACAATCACTGGGTGCAACAACTAGCACCCTAATGTGTAAGCCATTCTAAGTTAAATCCTCTGGTAACAGATCCCAATGGATCCAACACCTAAACTCGGGGGGTCTCTGCTACCTACATCTTGACTCCATCTTCCTTCCTGTCCAAAAGGAAGTATCTTTCTCCTGCCTCCCCTCTTTTGCTCTCTGACCTGGAAGTCCTGCCTACTTCCCCCCCAGTGATTGGTCCCCTGAGGAGTATACTTGAAGTCACCTGAGTACTTGATTCATTCCTGGTCCCAGGCAGTACCTCTTGGGGAAGCAGAATTAGCATCAAATTACAAACAGCACCAGGGCTATTCACAACTCCCACCTCTACAAATTTAAGCAGAGTGGGCTTTTTATGTTCCAGTAGTCCATTTTCTAAACTTCTAGCCACTCTTCTTTTGGCATTTAGATTTGTAAGGAGTATTCAAATACAATTGCACCCTGCTCCTCAAAAAAAAAAAAAGGATAAAACTTGGGTTGCCTAAAAGCACCAATATTCCTTTGAGATGTAAGTGGAAGCATCTTCACCTCTCTTGTCTCAGTGGAGGAAGCTGATGCTCAAGTTCTTTCTCTGCATCTTCACTCCCTTCCTCCTTGGATCCTGACACTTAAGTATGCTCACTGAAGTGATGCTAAGAGATATGAAAGTGGACTTTCCACACAACACCTTTGAACTCTTCATGTCACACCTCACATTTTAGTTTGGAATTGGACATTTATTATCACAATACTTCATATGAAGGTTCCTTCCTGTATCACTTAGTAATTATATATACCCATAATTTCATCCAGGACTTTAACTATTTGTGTAGGCTGGGCACCATGGGCAAACCAAATAGAATTCACTGGAAGAAACCAGTTTGTGCCTGCTACTTTGTGCCAGGTTAATATCAAACTGTCTCCTCCTGCTAGAATTTATAAACTGTGAAAAAGATTTCTCTTTCTTGTTCATCACTGTGTATCCTTTGAGCGAGGGATACCTGGAAAAATTACCTGCAGCAAAACATATCAGTAAATTGATTGAATGGTTAAATATTAATATGTGCCAAGAAATCGTGCTTAAAATTGAATAGTAAGGTAAGCACATAAAGCCAGTTATTACTCTTTTTAAATTAAAGAATCAAGATCTAAATCAGTTAGAGAGGTTGTCTTGGGTTATGCATGGACAGTCTTTTTCAACTGAAATTAAAATCTAACGAATCTGACTCTAGGATACTTAACTTACTCTTTTAGACCACTTAGTACATAGCTATTCCTATAATCTATTCCTCTAGGGCTGGACCTGAGCCAAGGGCTTTGGCATCTTCTTATATTCTAACAAAGGAATAAAGCAGGTTACAGTCAACTTGAGGACAATGTGGCATCCACTTGTTGTAAAGTTTTAGGAGGCTCTAACTTTATTTGACCAGTGCACTTTCTAAAAGGTTCTGAATGATGGTGGCTTCTCAGATTACTCTGAAAAGATGCTTCCAATTTCAGGAGCTATTCCTAAAGATAAATGTACTCTGTAAGATTGTTTTTAGAAGGTGAACTTGTGATAGGAACAGAAGGAAAAGAATCAGAGAAGTCATGAAGCTGACTCTATCATAGTAGTGATTGAACAGATACTCTAGCTGGAGAGTAATTGACTTTCAGTATAAGAGTTAAGGAATCTGAATTAGAAACATTGAGCTCAATAGATATTGCTACGAAGAGGAATTGGAACTTCATGACATCTTACAGTAATAACTGTGAGAAGAACATGACTAGATTCATAAAGAAAGAGGCTAGCTGGAACCCTTGCAGGTTCATCCCAAGCAATGGTGTTCAAAATTCATAGTCAACTTACATACCCCCTTTTCAAAGATGTGACATTACTTCCAGAAAATAAAACATTGGTTCTATATGGATCGCTTAACACAGAAAGATAAATAGTGGTGATAGGACCCAAGATGTCTCGCTGATCCCACAAAGTCTTTACCATTTCTGAAATTGTTACATGTTTGGCAAATAATATACCAGACCGGTTAGACTGGGATCTGGTTTCTCCCACATTATAGACAACTTTTCCCCTTTATATATTGCTAAAAGATGTGCTATACACATGACTTTGGAATAGGCTGATGAATTGCTAAGCTGTCTATGAGCAATATGGCACAGATAGGACCAAATGGAAGTAGAAAAAGAAAAGAAAAAAGCAAACAACAAAAACCACAATTTAGGTCCATGCACAGCTGGGATTATAATTTGAAGGTGTCCTCGAGTTTGGAACATATGTAGTTCTTGGTATGTTTGCACTCTATCTTTCACTCCTTTCCTCAAATGCCAAACAAGCATTTTGTAATTGTAATTGACTTTCTGAATGTGCTTGAGCCATGAGACTGTGACAAACTGGAACGAAGTGTCTGCATCATGAATGGTAATCTGATATGGGTAAATGAGTTGCTGGATTGTATTGGAGTGTTGGCTCCAGAATCTTCAGTTCTAGACATGGTGTATGCTGGTGGTAACTTGCAGGCTCACTGAGGGACATTTAAACAAGAGCACCTGCCCTTCTCAGAATTAAGAGATCTCAGTAATCTCTTAGTTTATATGAAAAATAAACCTCAGGAAGACTTTCACATAAATTTCAGCCTGTTCTTTTCTACCAGAAGTAACTAGTCCAGTTTCTCAATTCATCTGTGAAAGTAGCAAGAATATTCAGAGTGGCTGCACAGAGAGTGTTGAGAGCAAACTACAAAATATTCAGTTTTATGTCCACACGTTTGAAATAGTATTTTCTCTGTTAAGTGAAAATACATGTTCCGTGAAAAACACAGCGATATAATGCAATTAAGTAAACAGAATATGTTGATGTACTCCTTTGTCTGTGTATTAATTACAAAGATATTTACTTGTATCCATGTGTACTAGGTACTATATTGATCTCTAGGCATCCTTTAACAAAAAACTAAGAACTTTCATTGAACATAGGGACCTTCCTTTCTTACTAATGATCTTTTCACATCAAATGCTAATATTAATATCCTGTTATATAGAGGCTTTTTCTTAACTCATGAATCATACCTACATTACATGATCATTTCAAGGTCTGTTCCAGGTCTATTTTCTTGGGATATAGGGCTGATGTCACACAGACCTGGGGCTACAAACCAGCTCCATCTTGTATTCGAATGTGACTCAGAGAATTTGCTCAATGTATGCAATGCTTCAGTCTCTCTATAACAAGGATAGTGATGATTGCTTAATCTTGCTCTTGTTGGAACTTAATACATTAATGCTTATTATTCCCTTCATGCAGCATCTGGCACACAAAGAGTCTCTGTGAATTATGGCTTAAAATTTTACTGGGTTGAAATAAACTAGTTACCAAAATAAGTAAATACTTTGTGAGTCCACATATGTAGTATTTAGCATAGTACAAAATGATAGAGACAGAAACAGAATAATCGTTATGAGAAGCTGGGAGGAATGAGGTGTGATCTATTGCTTCACTGGTAGATATTCAGTTTTGCAAGATAAGTATTTCTAGATATGGATGGTTATGATTGTTGAATGTATTTAACATTACTGGACTTGTAGTCTCAATGTTTATGCATTTTACTATAATAAAAAAAACTGGTGAAGCTTAGAGATTTTTTACTTTTGCTATACAATTATGTATAGGTGGAACTTATCTCTCCTCTCAGCAGTCCATCTCACACTTGTCGCCAAGGTCTGCTCTAAGGGCTTCTAAATAATTCACATAGCTAGAGGCAGGCTCAGACACAAGTGTGAGTATGATTTCAGCCTGCTCGATTAGAGTCCATTCCCATGCAGCAGTATGGGCTCCTAAGCACCCATAAATAACCCAAAGCTAGGGGAAGATCCATCCACTGTAAGATCCCCTGTGAGCTCGGTGGGGTGCTCCCCTGCATTAGCAAGGCCAAATGAATCAAACTCTACCTCAAGAAAATGTAGCCAGGGACAATAACTGCTTCACTTCCATGGTAGAAACCTTGCCTGGACCAATATCCCAAGAGCCCTACCCCCAATCTGGAGGATACTAGATGTGAAGCCCAAAGCACTCCGGACAGCCTGTGTGCATGTCTTTTGTGCTGGCGTTTAATAAACATTCTTATCCTGACCACTTTAGAAAAGTCACTTAAAACAAAACAAAACCAAAACCAAAACAAAACAACAAAACCAAAAGCAGGATGTAGAAAGAATGACTCAGGTAAAACCACCAGAATATCATGGGCTTCATGGGTAGGGCCTCATTGACAGTGCCACCGTTTCAGCTCCTGATGCTTGGAAACATCTGAAGCTCTCCAATGTTTCTATGAATTGCTCCTCTCTCAGACAGCACTTGCGCCAAGGGTAGGCAATATCAAGCTTCCCTCAAGCTGATTCTTTCTCCAGAATTGTATTTCTCTGGAGAAACTCACCACTTAAAATCTTAAGGCTTAAATTTCCAATTGATTCGCAAAGGACTTGCAGGATCTGACACATGACCAATGAAAGATTTTTTCCTCTTATGTCTCTATCTGGAATTTTTTGCTGGGTTCTACAAAGATGTCATCATAAAGTGCTAAGGGACATACATTAATTACCCTAGGGTTGCTGTAACAAATGTCATAAAGAGGAAAGCAGACAAAACCACAGAAATTGCTTCTTTCATAAGTCTGAAGATCAAGAGTGGACAATCAGTCATATGTGAAGTGATTCCATCTGGGCTTTAAGGGGGAATCTGCTGCATGCTCTTCCTCCTGCTTCTCCAAGCTATCCTAGTCTGTGGTTTGCAGCAGGTAATGGTCACTCTACCTCTTTGGAACATGTGCTTCTTCTCTAAGCATTTATTGTATGCCTCTGTGTTTCCAAGCTTCTATCTCCTCTGAAGAACACGGTCACCACAGTTTTGCTCTTCTGTCATGATCTTAAGTTTTGATTTTGTTTTTTGCTGCTTTTACTTTGGAGGCATATTAATATTTATTGCATCTGGAAAAACTCTTTCTAAATAAACTGTTATTGACGTGTACTAGAGTTAGAACTTCAATATATGTTTTCTTTGGTTTGATTTTTTGTTTGAATAAGAGGGGAGAGAGAGGGAGGGAGGGAGGGAGGGAGGGAGAGAGAGAGAGAGAGAGAGAGAGAGAGAGAGAGAGAGAGAGAGAGAGAGAGAGAGAGAGAGAATCTTGGGATGTGTTGTGTCTAAGGATTGTTTCAAACTCATGATTTTCCTGTGTCACAAACTATGACTGTAACTTGACATCCTCTCTGTACATGAAGACTTCCAATAATATGACTGGTATCATTAACTAAGAGAATGTTTGAATACTTATAAAAATGTAAATGCATTTATTATTTCTTTGTAACTTAATATTTTCCCATGTGGTTGTAGTATGATGTCATAATATCATGCCATTGATAAAATTATCATTTAAATATGAGATAGCTCAAAATTGGCACATTCAATATTAGAATCTATATTCCAGGAACTATCATTTGTTGAATTGGGGCATGATATTAAAATATATCAGCATTTATTTGTAATGTCTATTTCAATATGAGATTTTTTTCCTGTTTTCTATCTCTGTGAAGTCAAATTTTCTTCATATAATTCAATCAAATCAACTTATTGCAACAGACTAAATTCAAAGAAATAGGGAAATCCAAGCTATTAGTCCTGGACAAGTTTGAGATAGATTATCCCTTGATCATTGTCAGGTACACGTGACTCCCTGGCTTATGGACTAGAGTAAGATTTCTGTCTCTGTCCCCCATCTCCTTTTGGAAGATGTTAGAATTACAAATCCTCACACTCCTGAATCCAACTTGTAGATGTGTTCTGAGGATTTGAACTCAGTTTCTCCAAGCTTGTGCAGTAAGCACTTTACTTGCTGGGCCATCTCTCCAGCCCTGTTAACCTTGTTTCTTGATACAAAGCCTCCCACAGAATTTATTACTCACCAATTGACTAAAATGGCTGGCCAGTGAGCTCTGAGGATCAACCTGTCTCTACACCCTTGAAGTGGGAGTAGAGATGCATGCCACTGTGACCATCTCTTACATGGATGCTGGTACCCTGAATTCATCCCTTCATGCTTACACAGTTGGCAGTTTACTATGGATGTGTCTCCCTCGCCATCCATTTGTTCGCTCCCAAAACATTTAACAAAGCAATATAGATATTGTAATTTCTGTAAGTCTATAATTATAAATCCTTTAAAGGAAAGATCACTTAGATGTGTGAAATTTCTAGACAAAAAGAGATATTAAGAGCTATCAATGCATGGGGAAAACTATGGGACAAAAAAGCCAGGACTTGAACCCCACGGCTCTTCTGTTGAGATACTCCTTACCTTTGAGTCATATGGGAGTCAATGCTCCTTTAGCTAAATTTTGCTCTGTGTAGCTTAATATTTGGTAAACAAGTTTATTAGTATATACTTTGCAGCATCAACTTCAAGTTTCACCTGCACCACTGGGAGCAAGTGCTCTGATGTGTTGTTTTGGGGTACCTACTACCACCAAAAGCACTATAAAGGGTGGGTTTTCTTCCATTAACAGTTACAGCCTGCTAACATTTGGTGAAGTGTCAACAGTAATTACCTTCCTGTGATGGAAATAACAACATACTTATGGATCAGCTCAATCACGATGCCAAATATTTTTTTATCTCAACCCAAACACAAGCTCATTTGATTTTCATTATGCCTTTAGTCTTTGGAGATCTCAGAAATTCTGGCTTCAGATAGGGCCATTTTGGGCAAACACTTCTCAAATAATTAGCAGGTTTTGCATAGTGCAGAAAAACTCAGCAAGGTCCACAATGCCCTGCAAGTAATGAGTGCTCAGTTTCTGCATGAGCATCTACAACCCTCGAACAAAAGAAAGGGACCTTTGAACTGTTCTTCTACTAATGGAAGAACAGGATGTTAGCAAAAGAGGCAATGCTAGTGGCCTTGACCAAAGTCTCTTCTGAACCAAGAACCTCTCTAAAAATCTTCTTACATATGACCCAGGTTCTCGAATATTGCTAACCAATGTCTAACACTTCTCAAGTACACCAGCTAGTTTAATATCAACTTGACATAAGATAGAGTTATCTGAAAGGAGGGAACATCAATTAGGAATTTTCTCCATAAGATTTGGGATGTTGACATTTCTTTTTATCAGCAATTGAAGTGGGAGAGCCAGCTTATAGTAGGTAGGGCCATTCCTGGGCTGAGTTCTATCAAAAAAGAGGCTGGCCAAGTCAAAAGGACCAAGCCAGTAAGCAACACTCCTCCATGTCCTTGACATCAGCTCCTGTCTCCTGGTTCCTGCTCAATCTGAGTTCCTATTTTGGTCTCCCTTAACATATCATGATTCCGGATAAGTAAGACAAATAATGTCCCCCCCCAAACTGTTTTAGGTCTTGGTGTTTTGTCAGAACAATGGAAAAGTAACTGCATGTGTTGCAAACCTCTTTCTTACCCTGAACACTGATCTATCAAAAAATGCTTTGTGGTTGGGTTTTCTTTCTGCATTTCTAACAAGTTTCCAGCTAGTGATGGTAGTCAAATATCAGGCTTTGAGAATGTCTGAGCAAAGGTCTAACCACGGTTCTTCAAAGCTTGCAGGAGAACATGTTCTGAGTTGCTTGCAACTGACTCGCAACAGTGCCCATTCACATATTGAAACTGACTGGGTGCTGAACTGGGAACAAGACTGTGTTAATAGGAGAGCAGTGGTGTGAATAATCCCTCTGCCATGGATAATCCAAAAACCATTTCCACTTCCCTTTGGAAGGTGTTCAAGACAGATTTTAATTTTGCACAGCACCGGATTTGCCTCATAAATAGGTTTTGCTAAGGCCAGTGTTAAAATCCAGTGAGTGTGGTCTCAGTAAACATATGCGTTCCTCAGGAGGGGATGGGGTTTGGCTGCTGACTGGGCAGACAAGTCTGGCACTCACAACTCACAAAGCAGGCACATGATCTCCCCAAAGGATAATGGAGAGCTGAGTGCCCAGAGGACATTACAAACTGCAGTTCCTACAAATGTGCATCGAAGTTGGGGAAAACTGTTCTTCTTTCTATACATTCCCAGACTAATTAAGCTCAGACCCGTGAAGGTTAGGTGGTTTCTCCTGTATCCTTTGTTGACACCCAGATAAGACATAAAGAACTTAACTAAGAAAGTGTCACCATGTCAGGTAAGTGTTTACAATTTTGTCTTACAGAGATTATGAAGAAATAATGTTAACCAAAGCTTACATGCATTGCTATGACTAATAGGCCCACGAAAGTTTGTGGTTCAAGGCAGGTAGAGCTTGAAGATTGTTCATATGGGAAAAACTTAAACTTCGAGGAATACCTATCCCTTGCTCAGTGCTCCATGGCTTAAACCTGGTTGGCATGTGCCTTTATACTCCCTCTTTTTCCTTTTCTATCTCAGGATCTAATCTATCACACAGAAAGACACTTAAGGGCATACCATCATGTGAGGCAAGTTTATTAAAGACACTGTAAGCAAAATATTTCAGACAGAAATATTCATGAGACCATAAGTAGAGAAAGTAGTGATATTATGTCAGCCCCTGTGTCCTTGTTGTGGGGAAAACATGATATAAAATGTCTGACTCACAGTACTTTATATTTAAATTTCCAAATCGCTTTCACATGTTTTTTCCTTAGCCTTATTTTACATGTGAGAACATTGTGTCTCCAGCTACCTTGCAGTGGCAGCCATGTGCTAATTACAATAGCTAAAATTTTCAACATAAAAAGTTATTTTTACATTATATTTTGTTCAGATTCGCTCCCTTCCCCAAGCTCCTCCCGATCCTACTCACTCAACTTCATGTTCTTTCTGTCTCAATCTCAATCTCTATTTATCTAAAACCAAAAAAAAAAAAAAAAGAAAAATCCAGTAAGACACTATCTAGTTTTAAAATGCATCCTGAAAAGTAAGCTTGTACCTCACACATTACTTATGCATTATTTATGTGTTTCTTTAGATCATCCATGTATACTCTTTGGCTACTTATTCTAGCTCTAGTTACCAAAACAACCAGACCTAACATTTACAACCTCAGGAACCTCGAACTTCAAACTTGTGTGTTCTCTGTGCGCTGCTCACATGCGTTCTTGGGTCTCTCTCTGTATTTTCTACTGATAAGAGCTGATGAAAACTATGAGAAAATTAGTGCCTCCCCATGGTTATACTAGGAGCATTAGGTTATATTAGGGATATATGGGGTCATAATATATATAATATAACCCCATGGTTGTATTAGGAGCATGGTTATACTAGGGATGGAGGTATCAGCAGGGAATCAGATAAATGTCACCTCTCTTCCTTTGGGTGGACTCCCCTGGGCAAGCAGGAGAGTAAATTGTTCTACACAAAACCGTCTAAGATGGAGCTATCTGATCTCATATTTGATAGCAAAATAGTTTTTAAATTTATAGTTTAAAATTGTCATTGTTTTAAACTAGAGTGGAGAGCCTGGCTCCTGTTCTAAGTACTTGGCTGCAGTTGGTAGTACTATCCGGGGAAGTGTGGAATCACTGGGGAATGGAACCTTCCTGGCAGCTATAGACTACTAGGTTGGGGCCCATGAAGATAATGGTTGCCTCAATTTTAGCTTTTCTTTCAGGCTCCACCCCACAGTTACCTGGCAAGAGCCAGGTATGCCTGACTCAGTATAAAAGGGGCTGTTTGCCCCATCCTACTCTCTTACCCTCTTTTACTCTCATCCCTCTATATCCTTTCTCTTCCCATTCCCTTCCCCAACTCTTTCCACATGTTCATGACTTCTCTCTTTCTCTCTCTGACTTTCTCTGTCTCTACTCCCTCTTCAACTCCCCTCCCTATGCCCATGCCCTAAATAAACTCTATTCCATACTATATCAATGACTGGTACCTCAGGGGGAAGGGATGTCTCAGCATGGGTCCTCAGAGGTACCCCCTTTCCACTCCCCTCACACCATACTGTGCCTCTACCAAACATATTCCTGGTTCTTTCTTTTTTATAAAAACACAGCATCGAGTGTAGCCTTTGCTTCTAGGTGACACCAGCACATAAGGATCTCAGTATGCGTCCCCTGTGGTAGACATTCTCCCTGTGCACCCTTGCCGCTTGCACGGCACCTTCAGAAACTGAGTTGCTTCTGTTCTGTATTTTGCCACAACAAAGAGAAAAGTACCTCAGGTCCCTGTTCATGTTAATTCTTTGGTTCACATTTGCTGCCCTCCTTGGACTTTGTTTAGCCTCCTTGGAGCAGCATATGTATAAATGGTACCTCATGAACACCTTTGCTTATACTCTGCTTTACAGGAAGCTCGGGCTAAGGGAATTTGAATTCTTCCAGTCCTCCTGTAGAGGTGTTTTTAGCCCCTGAGAGGAGAGAGATGGGATGAAACTGGAGGAAAAGGGAAATACAATGGAATGCAGAGCTGGGGGCTGTCTCTTTAAAACCTGTTCCAGGAAAAAGCACTTCTTTGCTCTAATCCGTTGAGCACAAATATTGCCATGGCTTTTGTAAGCAAGGAGGGGCACAGTGGCAAAATAGAGAATAATGAATGGCTTGTTTTTCTTTGTTACAGGAGGATTCTTACTCTTTGTCTGCCTCCAGGCCTGAACAGAATTCACTGTCCTGGGAATCTGCTGGATTGAGGCCATGCCTTGTTAAAGAGCCTCCAAAGAAAGGAGGAGATGATTCTGCAGAAATGTAACATCAGAAACTAAATGATCTGCCCAGGTGCTATTGAAACCAAACAACCAAAGCACAATAAACCCAAAACAACAACTACGATGGCAACAATAACAACAACAAGCCATGTCTGTTTCCCCAGAAGTAAAGCTCTCTCTGGAAGGTGTGGCTCAGAGCCAGAGTTAGAAATGAACAGGTGTGCCTCAAGAGACAGGTTCCAGCACCTTCCCCAAGCAAACAAAATTAACATGTGTCATGTGTTTCCTTTCTCCTCTATTCTTGGAGAAATCTATCCAGTAAACCTAGAAGGAAAAAAGAAAAAGAAAACTCACAAGAAGGTAATTCAGAAATCCTTAGAAAGCATTACTATATACGCTGAAATGAAGAGTTGAAATGTGAGAACATGTGTTCTCTTCCATATGTTCATTATATATATATATATATATATATATATATATATATATAATCACCTGAAAGCAGATGTATGTACATGTTCAGTTCAACATAAAGACAAATGAAGAATGAAGAAAGTAGCAATGAGGGTGTGGAGGGACTGAATGCAGGTGACTGAGTGAGTTATAAAACAGTATAGAGCCAATTGGCTTCTTTCAGTTGTAATTCTCTCATTAACTTTTGGGAGGTGGCAGATAATTACATAAAATATATTTGATACTGAGTTATTAAAATTTAATGTGAAGTGTCACAGCTTCCATTCCAAATGCCTCTTCAGATTGTATGGTGGTTCATTGGATTGTGTAGACTTTGGGTCTGGTTGATTTTGGTGTGAGTTGTTTTGATTTGTTTACAGAAATTTTTAAATAGTGGAGTTTATAGATTCATTTTTTAAACGTGAAACATATGCCTAATGACTGATGTCCAAGTACAAGGGCCTCGGATCATTTTTCAGGTGAGCATAGTACTAGATGACTGTGTTCTCCATCACACACTCCTGTATTAATGCATTCAAATCAATGATGCATTTAATTCACCTGCATTCCCCATAATCACAGTGACCCACGTGCTGAGCAATACCTCAGATCACAAAACAGTTGCTAATGTGATTTCAGCATACATAGGATAAAAATAAATTCTACATACATGCATATGTATTTAAACTCAATATTTTTATGAATGAATGAATGAATGAGTGAGTGGTGGGGTTTAGAATGAATGATGAGCTACTATGATATTATGAGTCATGACATATATATCAAATATGGACAATGTGACAAAATCTTTGCTGGTATAACTTTGAGGTGTTATATATGCATAACATATAATTCCTACATCATTGAATAAACGCATATATATTAAAATCCCAGTGTTCAGTGAATTTATAGGCTAGAAGAAGATTGTGGCTTTGGTCAGTGCTGTACTAATACTTGCTAATATTTATTGAGTATTCACAATGGTGTTATACTTCCTTAGAAAGGTTATCTTGTTTAACTTTAGAAGGACTCAGTAAAATCGTAAAATCGGTATGATCCTTTTCTTTAAAGTGAGGGATAAATGGACTTGGATATTTCAGGATACTATTGAAGAAAACACCATAACAGAGATGGGAAGAGGAACAGGAAAAGTGGGAGGTTTGAATTAAGACATTCTTGTCTGCATGGGTGACAACATTGTGCTATCTTGTCTTGGTAGATAATCATTTGACATTCATAGTAACAGGTAAATAGGATAGCCACCCTATCCATGCAATACTGAAAACCAGAGACACAATAATTCGTCTAGTTCTGGGATAAGTACCTCTTGAGTATATGCTCTGCTTGATTTCAAGATTAGAGTTCCTTCTACCAAAACAGTATACTTGATGGGGCTCTGGCATTCCCTATTTTACTTTTATTTCTGATTAGTAATATTGTATTAATTATTATTATTATTATTCATTTTTATTTTATATGTGTGCATGTTTTGTCTGCAGGTGTGTCTGGTCTCCATTTGCATGCAGTACTCATAGAGACCAGAAGAGGGTGATAGATCCTGTAGAAATAGAGTTAGAACCTTAATAAGCCACTCTGTGGGTGCTGGGAATTGAACCTTTAGAAGAGTAGCCAGTGCTCTTAACTGCTTAGCCATCGCTCCAACTTCTGTGTTTGCGGTTTTTCACAAACTGGCTATGTGAGCTTGGTCTGCCCTCCACTCAGAATTGCCAAAATCTGTCATGGAATCCTGTGGAAAAAGAGCTTGGTAGAATCAGCAATTATTCTTCACCCTAAAGGCCCTATTTGAATATGCCCATATTCCTATAGCTACTTTTGATTAATCTACAAGAAACAACTAACAAGATCTACTGACCAGTTGTACTTCCTGAAGTATGTAGCTTTAGACTAAGAGACTGTGTGTTTCCTTCCTAAAGGCTCAGCCACATAGATACAGAATTCAGAAACTATTGCTTTAATTCTCCTGCAACTTGAGGAGAAGGCAATGACCCAGTGAGGCAAAAGGACCAAATAATTACTTCAACAGTTCAAGCGGATATGACAATTCATGATTATTATTGTGGAGGCTCATTTTTAGATCGACATAGAACCTTGCTTACTGTCTGACTGCCAGGTCTCAGAACCGCATATCCATATGAACATATACCATCCACTAACAAGAGGACAACATTCAATACTTCTGTACCAGCTTCACATTTTCAGTGTGTACCATTTTTACCTTGTACCGGGCTACATTTTCAGCACCAGCACTTTGGGCTGACTCTGTAACAATGGGGTATATACCAATTTCTCCCAACTCTGCCTGGGCAGAGTTAAACTTTAGAAGGACTTGGATGTGTACAGCCATGCTTCCCATCATGATGATGATGGACTGTACACCAGTCCCAAATAAATGAGTTTCTTTATAAGTGTTGCCATGGTCTTGGTGTCACTTCATTGCAACAGAAACTTCATCTACAACATGTACCTTCATAATTCATATAAGTCTTACTATGCCAATAGCATCAATCCATGGTATCCAGGGCATGTGGCTTACTTAGCATATGAGGCTGCACATACCTCAGCAATCACAGAACTCATTGCTATTTTTCTCTTGTTATTGATTTGGTAACTAGAAGTGAGGATAGAGGCAAATCTTGAGGAAGACCTGATTCTGTAGTTTTCTCTACAGATTAATGCCAAGCTTGAGGCAGGTGGCCGGTCCCCTGGGAAAGGTTGGTACTTCTCTGACCCAGGAAGACAGTGGGTCTGAAGATTAATCTTTTAAAAATTCATCTACCGACATATCAGTCCATGTCAGGGTTATATTATCTCCACCAGGTCCTTCTTTGCTGTCATGAATTGCCAGGTTGAAAGTTCAGGTTTCCTCTAAAAATACACCCTCTTCCTGTCTTTAGTTGCTCTGCCCTCCAGCTATATGGTTCTTTTTAAATGTTGCCAGGAGGATCTTTGACTCTCATGTATTACATTAAATTGATTATCAGTTCTTTAAGCTTGTCAGTTTATCTCTTCAAGTGTCAGTAGTGATCAGCACATTATCTTTACAGTTGGTCCTCTCGGGCATTTTTTTTAATTCCTTTGCCATTGCATGCATGGATACACTCTTCCCATCTTGCCCTGCCCTGGGGTCTCAGGTGAGAATCTCAGCTTATCTCAATCTCTGCACCCTCATGGGAGGACCACTGACAGTTTATCTGCATCACTAACAGCATCCTACCACTTGGCCATTGAGGGTCCATCTCCAGAATCAACTTCTTGCATCTGCTTCCTAGGACCACCGCAAGTGCCAAGTCTATCAAGCACATTTCCCAGTATGTGAAACTAGGACATGAGGTCAGGACTAAGTAGAGGTCTTTGGTGTCCTTCTGCCTAAAACAACATGATTCTTATCAGTGCTTCTTTCTATAGATCTACTTAACTGTCCCCGACGCAATTCTCTCTTATCCTCATGCTTTCTCTCCCCACCCAACATATGCCTACTCTTAGAATGACGGTCTAAAAAAAGTTACAGGCTATGGAGATGAATGGGGAGGTAGTGGGTAAAATGCTTGACACATAAGTGGGAGGACCCTAGTCCAAATCCCAGAACACACAGTCCAACACAGAAGTACTTAGCTATAATTAATATTCTTATCAGGAAATTAAAGGAGGAAAGAAGAGAGTCTTGAAGCTCACAGGTCAGCTAGTTGATGTGCCCAGCAGAGAAGAACAAATAGGTTCTGTCTCAGACAAGATGTAAGATGAGGACCAAACCCAAAGTTCTCTTCTAATCTCCATACATGCATGCTCATTTGCACACATAGACACATATATGTTCATTCTCATACAGATACTCACACATGTGTATATGCAAGTACATATATGTATACACATGCATGCACATATGTATATACACATGTACAGATATCCATATGTATGTACATATACACACAGAGATGCATATATATACACATGCATATACATACATGCACACATATGCACGTACATATACACACATGCATACATGTGCATACATGCAAGCACATACACAGACAAACATGCATGTACACATATACAAATCATGCAAATCCTTTATTGCCAAATAGCAAGCAATTTCTTGATTTTTTTTTCATTTCTTATCCCAAATTCTACATTTACAAAATACATCCTTGACTTGGCCATGGTAAAGTCAATAACCTCGGGTGTTAAGAGGGTTATGTGATAGAGTAAAAACACAACTTTGGTCTGTATAAGGGAAGTAGACAAGAGAAAAGGTTGAACAGACACAATAAACTTTTCTACTGGAGTTCTCATCTCTGACAATAGATCAGACAGATTACTGAAGTGAGAGAACAGCTTTCAAAGAACAAAAATGCTCCAGTGTTTTTTGATAAAATTTGCCTCTAGAGATGGTATGGCCTTATATGAAGATAAGTTGAATAAATGTTCCATGAAGACAGAAGCTGCATTGATATTGTTCAGTAATGTGTTTCCAACACTGATAAAAACACCCAAGTCATAGTTTCTTGACAGTGAATATCTTGAATGAGTGAATAAGTATCTAATTTCATACAGACACATTTTAAAGCTTTAGGTACACACACTGTGCGCTTCTGTTCCATCTGTAAAATGGGTGCAACAACTGCAGCTTTTCAGAAGTTTATTCTGAGGGTTAAAATTTGTCATGCTCAACATATTTTTCAAACACAAAGTAACCCAGCAGGAGATAGCTCTGAAACAGAGGGGAAGGATGCAACAATGGTTACCGAAACGTAAGGGACCTGGAATGAAGGTAAGTAGAACCTTCCTTGAGGAAGATGTGCTTTCAGGCTTTAGGAGCAATAAAATGATACAGGTGAGTAGCTAAATCAGAGCCAGAAGTGGTCATGCCTGAAAACAAAGACAAAACAAAAGCAAAAACAAAAACCAACCAACCAAAAAAAAAATCTATCAGATCCTTCACATGGTCAGAAAGGAGAAACAGCTAAAAACAGTTGCAGCAGCATGTAAAAATAAAGCTGTCTGCTGGAAGGCTCTTTGGACCCTTGCTCCCTGCCTAGCCTCCTGCATGAAATCTGCTGCCCATGTGGGAGAGCTTTGAGGAGAATCAAGCAACCTAGAGATGTTGCCTACACGGAGGAAGTCAAGTCTTCCCTGGGCCCCAAGCATGAGAGCAGGACTTTGAGCTGACAGTTGCTGGAACTGAAAGCACATCTCTCCTCCACCTACCTTTTAAAAGCTTTCTTTTTCTCTCCACCCCTTGCAAACAGCACAGATGGGGAGGAGAAAAGCAGACGACTCAAACTGGTACATTACGTGGGCACAGAAAGTTAGGGAAAAACATCTCTGCATGGTGAAAAAAAAATTCCACTCTTTTCTTGGACAATTTCTGAAGTGTGGGAAACCATGGCAACTAATATAAATGTAGCCAATGCATTGTACTTTCTCAGTCTGAACAATAAAAACACAAACTTAATCTGTTTTTTAAAAAAAGTTAAAAACAAAAAGAACTTGGACAACAAAGTCTGAGGATGCTTCTTATTCCCTGTAACAAAAGCGTCCAGGAGTGAACAACTTGAACGAAAAAGTACTTACTTGCTATTCCATTAAAAAGCTATATATGCACACATATATTACATATATATAATGCATATATGATATATATGGAGTTAATATCTAGTATAGTAATATATTTCATGCACATATTTATAGAACTATAAAGCTCATAATATTCCTAGCTCAAATTATTATTGAACAAAAAATTATATGATAATAAATGTATAGAAGTTTATTTAGATGTATGAATAGTAGCTTTTAACAACTCATCTATCTCTCCATCTTAATAAAGTATGTTTAAAATATGACAAGGAACTTAATTTAAATGCAGGGGTGGAAAATATTAAAAAAAACAACAAACAATAAGGTTGTGCCTTATGAGATCGTGAAAAAAAAGATCACTTTGTGCTTTGCTTAGGTACAGTTGTAAAATGACTCAGTGTGCAGAAAAGGGTATTCAGTTTTTAAAAAATAACAGACAAAAGCGACTAATTCCCTGTTGGCCCTTACTAGAAAAAAACTAGTAGAGGAACCAATTATTTTCATTATAGGAAAGGAAAAGATTCTAGCCTAACTATATTGTGGCATGGTAACATCTTAAATACATGGAGATTAAGATCAGAAACATTTGAAGATGAAACAAGTTACTTGTGGAGTCATCTCCTTAGAATTCAGAGGTGATATAATGAAGACATGTGACCTGTAGAAAAATGAAATTTAGATTGTGACGAAGCGTGAACTTTCCCCTCGCTTATGCAAGTCATATCATAAATGAGACTCCTGCTTAGGCTGGATGGACTCAATGTGCCAAAACATTAAAATCCCCTCCTTGCCCTCCTCCTTTTCTCTACATCTTGATTTTGCACTTGGAAGCTCAGTTTAAGCTTTAATCAAAATCCCTCACTCCTAGGAAGCACTACATAGTACATTGTTCTCCTGTAATGGAAAAGTGATCTGGTCTAGCTGTTCAGAGCAGACCTCATAACTTGGACTCTGACTTTAATTTATGAAAGAGAACTTTGCTTCCTGCCCTACATTTGAAAACTGAAACTCAGTGTTGGCTTGTGAAATAAAATAAAATAAAAACAGCAACTAAACTGTACACTTGAGAAATTATTCTCACGTTATTTTGAGGTTTTCACATCCCGAAGCAGCCTGTTTCCTACCTTTAATAAGTTTGAGTTTGCTGTGCTCAGCATAATTGGACACAGCTGCCTGAATTTTCTGCCAGGGTGTGAGGAAAAATGGAGTTATTATCAGCGCTTGGCACTGCAACCTGCCTGGCCAATGTAAATCTTAAGATTCAAGTGTTTATTGGTTGTGAATTTTCCATTGTGAGGGCACCCAGGAAGTCCCTTCACTAACAGGAGTATAGAGAAGGAGGCTGAAAAGCACCAGTATCCAATCACAAAATTAATTGCTTAACCCATCCACAATGTCAGAGTCAAGAATAGACCCATTAGACCACAGGAAATTGGGCTGTGCTCAAAATGAATAACTGCAGGGAGCAATTTTGAGGAGCCGTAATGGAAGGTGGTGATGCTTTTAGTTGGAAGATCTCATAGAAGCATAACTTCCTGGTGGAGGAGTTCTGAAATCAGTATTGGTTTGAGTTTCTTCAGCAGACTAGGTAAAGGATAGACTGGATCAAAGTGGTTTCTTTAGGAGATACTTGGAACTTATGTGACAATTTTTGTCTTGGGAAGACATGACTAAAAAAGTTTCCTCAACACAGATGAGAAAGAAACATTGGACCAGCGTACAGATACTACCAAAGTCCAACATGTTGAGCCAACGAGTTTTGTTTGTGTTATGTATAGGATATGGCTGAGGGGTTACTTTAAAATACCAGAAAAAGACTCAAAAAAGGGCTGCCTCACTAACACACATGCCAGCATGAGTGGCAGATCAGAAAATATTGGAAATCTAGCTCACACTCCATAGCCTCCGAGACAGTTCAACAGTTGGAGGGCATCCTTTCAAAGTGGCTCATGGGTCTGAGCCTCTTCCTGCAGTTCTGCCAGTCTCTGTGTATATAGTTCAGGGGTTCTCACCCTTTCTAATGCTGTACCCTTAGTGCACTTCCTCATGATGTGGTGACCCCAACCATGAAATTATTTTAGTTGCTATTTCAGAACTGTAATTTTGCTACTATAATGAATCATGATATAAATATCTCTGTTTTCTGATGGCCTTTGGTGACCCCTGTGAACCACTATTCTAGGATGTTTGGCTGGTCTTTGCTTCTTCCTGGCTACTGATCTAGTCTCTGATTCTTCCAGGTAGTTGGGACTGTTTGAGAGTCTTCCTTGAAACTTGGTTCACCTAAGAGTAACTCTCAACAATCTTGACTGCTTATATACTCTTGGGGATGGAGGGAATCTGGGGAATTGGGTCACTGTCAGGAATTTCCTGAGACACATTGAGCTATTCTCTCCCAGCCTGGATGCAGTTCTTCTTTAGAAGAGACTCTTGCACATGTCCCTAGAATGTCCTGTTGTTTCACTTCTCTGTAAACATCCTAAACCATCCACATCACGTCACTTTCTTTCCCTTCACATTCCATGACCTAAGAAGGGTTCCCTCCAAGATGGAGGGTTTTAACTCTGAAGGAAACTGCTAGACAATAGGACAGTGATAAAGGGAGAGGAAGGCAGCCAACCAACAGTACCATCATGAAGCCAGCTCCCATAAATAGGCCTTAGCCAAGTAGAGAAATAGAAGATTTTACTAAAGACTTGTAATCATCTTGCCCAGTAAGTAGGGGAGCTGAGGTGTTCACACACTGACTCCAGAGGCTATTTCTTTATTTTATTTTGTTTTTAAGTCCTTGGCATTTTTCAACATCTAAAAATAGAAGTAGGGCCATCTTTTATTATTTTGGAAAAAACCCTCAGGCAAAAGAAATACAGATATATGGCAATGGAAGTTGGATAGAAAGAAAAAAAAAGCTGGTTATAGGACACAGACTGAGACTGTCTTAAAACTCCTGTGAGTACAAGCTTATACAAGTTAAAATCTTTAGTCTCCTAGGTTAGTAGTAACTTCTAGGTTAATACTAACATCTGTTATATGGATGGAGAACTCAAAGCAGTTAGGAGGTGCTTTAAATAAGTACATTTCTGTGAGCAAATCAGGACAGAAATCAAAACAAGCACATTAATTGTCACCCTTAATCTTATGGGGTTGGCAGACATTTTCTGCAAAAGGCTAGATAGTGTTTTTGACAATTCAGCTCTCACACAGTCTCTGTCACACATTACTCCTAATTTTGTATTTGTTTGTCTTAACAATCCTTCTAAACTCCTAATCTTTCTTGGGTTGCATGCTATCTTATAATGGTGTGTGTGTGTGTGTGTGTGTGTGTGTGTGTGTGTGTGTGTGTGTCTGTGTGTGTGTGTGTCTGTGCGTGTGCACGTGTGCCTGTGCATGTGCATGTGTATGTCTGTGTCTGTATGTGTGTTTCTGTGTGTGTGCCTGTCTATGTGTGTGTGTTTCTGTGTGTGTGTGTGTATATGTGTCTGTATGTATGTGTGTCTCTGTGTGTGTGTGTGTATGTCGATTTGTTCCTTCAGTCAAGTTGGCAACAGTAAATTCCAATTCCATTTTACAGATAAATGATTTGAAGCTTTTGCCCATTAATTTGTAGATTCTGTAAAAAGTGGGGTCTGATCTTTTTGTTTAATTTGCTATTGTCAACATCTTGCTAAAAGAGTTCTTTGCGTATGCTCTTCATTTAATAATTTTTCAATGAATAAATAGTTCAAATAGCAGTTCTGGCTGAGAGAACACATCACATTGCAATTATTCATATGCATTGGTAATGGGTCCTTTGTCAGTTTTTATGTGCTCATGGTTTACAAATCTGTTAAGGTCTTAGTGATTCATAGAACCTGAGGAGAAATCAGATGTCCTCAGTGTATAACAAGCAGATGTAGGACACCACTAAGAAAAATGTGGCCTGGTTCAGAGGCAAGATAAATAGGACCCACGTAAGATTTTTTTTTAGAAGGATTGTTAAAACAAACAAATACAAAATAAAGAGCAATGTGTGACAGAGACTGTGTAAAATCTGAGTTGCCAAAAATATTTACAGTTCTTGGGGTAGAAAGAGAATTATGTAGTCAAGAAATTTGTCAATACATCTAGAAACAAGAAGAGTAAACACTTATAAAAGCTATGGTTGCCAATATCATACTACAAAATCATCAGCAGAGTGAGTGACACAGAGACCAAGGTTTGTTAGGCAAGAAGCCAAGAAGGTTGCATCTCCTACTGAGCTTTGCAAAATAGAGACAGATTCAAGGACCAGATTGATTACAGTCATCCTGGAAAGATGGAAATGTCTGTCCAAAGTAAAACACTACACCAAGTTAATGCAGAGTCACTCAGATGTGAGGTGTGCAATATGACACATTTCACTGCTTAAATCCCGAACACTTCTTGGGTTTTATTCTATACATTCAGAGAAAAAAGGCATTGATATATGGAGAGACTTATTTAACTATGATTAAAGTATATTGTTTTGGATCTTGTTGATATTGGGTTGTTTGTTTGTTTGTTTGTTATAAGGTCTTACTATATCATTCAAATGGGTTAAAGACTCACAATCCTCACGCCTCACACTTTCAAGTTCTGGGTACAGGCAAGGATTGCCGAATTACTGTCATAAATACTCATTACTGGAGTCTAGATCCAACCTGACTCTTTAGTGAACTTACATCAACAGTTTGCTATGGTGACAGACTGTGAATTAAAAATAGAAAGGTGGAGATGGCTTTGCCCCACAGTGTCTGGCCCTTTATCTGGGGACAGTAAATGACACAAATTTAAAACCAAGTAATATGGGGGGGAGATATAGGGGCAGGATTAAAGTGAGGAACAGGAAGAGGAAATGATGTAGTTATATAACACTCTCAAAAAAATAAAATGCTTTAAGCAAAAAGAGTTAAAAAATAGATACTTAGGGAGGTTTCCCTCCTAAAAGGAAAGAACTGAGTGGAAAGAAGTTGTAAGGTAAGGAAAAGGTATCAAGCATTAAAGACTAGATAAATAGAACCACGAGAACTGAAAATGTTAAAGAGAAACAAATTATTAAGAACCTGCCGTACTATGAACGAGTTGACCCAATCTTATCAGCAAAAGTGATGTCAGGTCCAGACAGGTCTGAAAACGTTCTTGTGTGTTTTATGGTAAGAATTAAGCTAGACAGTAATAAAGGCAGTGATGGCTCTTTTTTTTTTTTTTTTTGAGACACAAAGCTTCCTGGAGAAGGGGAGGCCTTCACTAAGTCCCAGAACATCCTCTAGATGAGAAGGAGGAAGCATGGTGCTGCTGTAGGGTCAACCTGCCATGTAAGCAACAGAGAATGACTCCTGGCTCTAATGCACAGTCGGCAAAGGAGCCACCTTGAAGTAATGGAAGTAAAGGACATGATCTAGTGTGGGCTGTCTGTACAAACTGGAAGATCACCAGACAGAATTTTCAATGTATGTTTGCCCCAAACTCAAGAGAACATTTATATGTGAAAATGAAGTCAAATTTTATTTTTGAAGAAAATATTCTAAAGTCAATGAGGATTATAGAGTTTCTTTTAATGTTGCCATAATTTAGAGCATTTTACCTCCCATATATTGAGATAAAATGTCAAGAAATTCATAGAGTATATAAAAGAATATTAACATGATAGGAAACAATGATAAAAGGGTGGATTATAATTCAAATCCTCAAATAGATGACACAAAAGTAAAGCAAAGACAACAAAATAGGAAATGATAGGAAACAGGGGTGATCAAATGGCTCAGTGAATAACAGAGTTTGCAAATAAGCTCAATGACCTGAGCTCAATCCCCAGGACCCACAAAGTTAAAGGAGAGACCTGAGTCTCACAAATTTCTCTGACTGCCAGAAGCGCATGTGCAATACACAGCACACACACACACACACACACACACACACACACACACACACACACACACAGCACACACACACACACACACACACACACACACGGAATATGTAAATGTAAAGAAGGAAAAGAAGTATAACAAGTGAGAGTTATTTCTTTGAATAAAGTCTGTTTCTTGGACATATACATTAAACTCAAGAAAAATTTAAAGGTCAAACCAAACCACAATTAGAATATAAAGATGCTGTCTCACTTTGTGACTATACTCTCGGTTTTGGGTGTAATCAGCTACATCTCTTATTTTACCAAGTAACTAGCCTCCCTAGTGAACATCACATTGACAGGAGGCATGGTAGCTCCCTTCCTCTCTGGGGACCAATATCCATAAGGGCTTATCCATTCCCAAGAGCATTCCTCCAGCCTAGAGAACTCCCTGGAGTGAGAGCACCTTGGCTGTGGCTCTCCTTTCACAAGGCATTGCTGCTGAGGGGTTGTTGTTTACAGTCTGGAAAGAGGACCACCTCCCTTCTGGGAGGATTGCTCATTCAGAGAACTGCTCTAGCTGTTTTAGTTCCTGCAGGGGACTGATGGAGGCAGAACTTGGCCTGGGTGCCCCTGGTTTGCTTGCATCTGTTACCCCACAAGTCCTGAGTTCCTAGTGTGGCCCTATTAGGGACTACCTGCTCTGCTGAGGAGTGCTGTCAAGAATGAGCTCTGGCCACCATTTCTTGACTCAGACACAGGTCATTCTTCCTGGACACAAGGCTCTGGTGGCATCCAGTTTCTGTGGACAACGCAGTGCCTCTAAAACCTTCTGAAATACTTCTGGTGTCTCCAAGGTGTTAAGAAATATAATATGGAGGGAGGGGGAGGTACCAGGCAGGCCCATCCCAAGGTGTATACCTGAGATATCACACCATGCAATTGACCTGGTACAGAAGGGGTTTATTTGGGGGAAAAGGAAGGGAGTGAGAGCCTAGAGAAGGGGTAGAGCAGAGCCATGAGGGTAGAAACACAGGGAACAGAGGACAGAATGGGAGGAGAGAGAGACTGGCCAGGAACACACAGGACAGATAGAGAAAGAAGGAACAGATTTCTGGGGGTGGGGTTAGTCCTTTTATATGCTCCTTATACCTGGTGGCAGGCAATGAAGGCAGGTGGTCACCAAAGACTTTACTAAGTCCTTGGGAGGAACCTAGCAGAATCTCTTAAAAGCTGACACAAGGTAACTGACAGTTCCAAGGGTGCAGATTTTTGACAAATCTACACTGGAATGCTTCTAAATATGATTCTCATCTGAAATGAGTCTTTCTGTTCTGTTTTTAAAAAGGCAAAACACACTGTGCATATTTGATGAGGTCTTATTGCAACTGCACAGCTACTGGTCACTATGATAAATCCAATAATGTGTGTATGTATGTGTGCATGGTGTGTGTGTGTGTGTGTGTGTGTGAGAGAGAGAGAGAGAGAGAGAGAGAGAGAGAGAGAGAGAGAACATAACAAAGCATATCATGGAACAAAGTTGAGCTGGAAAATGTATCAGATACACTTGAATCAAATCAAAGCAAAAGAAAATGATGATATTTATAGTGCTAAAATTGAATGTAAAATCAGGCCATTTAAAGGGGTCATTATAACCATTCCAATGGAGAATAATATATTATTAAAACATAGTAAGAAACAAACTATCAGAATTAGCGAGAGAGATTAAAAAGAAATACAAGGAAATATGAAAATGTAATGGAACCCGTGGGCTTTTGACTGAACATTCATGGAGAGTTGCTCACATAAACAATATGTAGAGAAGTCACATGCAATGCGCAATTACACATATAATGGATTTGTGCATACTAAAAATCTATCTCATTTTTAAAGATTAAAGAACATTACCTAAATTGGTTATATTCTGTGACGATAAAACCCTAGTTAGTTCTCCAAGGTAGAATTACATTCCATTTCCTCTAATAACAATTCAATAAAGCCAACATTAAACAATAAAAGTATATTTCAAAAACTAACACAAGAAAAATCTTAAAAGAAAAATGAAAACTATAATTACAAGCTATTTGGAAAATAATGGCATCAAAATTACTACAGTGCTGAAAACAGTTTACAGGCAAAAGAAAGAAATGTACACCTTTGAATTAGACTGATATTTTAAAAGAAAGAAATGTTGAAATACAGTAGACTTTTAACCTCAAGATTAAAAAAAACAGTATACCTGAAGGGTTCTAAAATAAAATTATTAATCAAAAAGTAATCATACATTATATATTCAAACAAAGGCCATGCATTGATATTTGTGTTTATTTTTTCAGAGAGGCACAAAAGACAGACTGATAAAATCAAAAGACCTTAAGAATAGAAGAACCACGGTAAAAATTACAGTGTGCATTTTGTGTTAGCATCCTTATCTTGTTATTAGATTTGGGATGAAGCCAACTGTATAACATAAGCTGGTTGATATGCATGTACAGAGCAGATAATATAAAACACAAAATATTTAAACAAAAAAAGACAAATTCTAGGAAAATAAAATTAACAGGGACCTATTGAAGTAGAGAAAACCAAATTCAAATCAATAACAGCATTACAAATACCATGGGGGAAATATTGAAGGCAGCTTCTATAATTAAATCCAGTTGTAAATATACAAGTACATTAAAATACTAAAAGATGAATTAAAGGACAATTAGCCTGTTTGAATCTTCAGTTCCCATACCCATTGCTTTGTGAAGTTGCATGGATATGATTGGTGTGTTTTCATTTCCTCAAATATAAAGTGTTAACACCATTAACCTCATGGAAGTGTCGTGAAAATTTCAAAAGTTTATATCCATAAAATATTTAGTAATATTTATTGAATGTATAACAATAAAACTTAGTATTAAGCACTCAGTAAATGCAACTTTTTCATTTTATTATTAGCCTTTCAAGGCAATTTATTTCAAAACTGCAAGGAGGATTTATTTTTACATGTATACTAACACATTTTATTGCATCAATGGATCAAAAGGATTTTGGAAAACTGTGATTATCCTAGTATATTCTGAAGACTATTAATGCAAAATAATATGTATTCCTCATAAAAGGCTGAGTTCCAGGAAATGAGAAATGTACAAGTAGTATTTAACAAATTGAAATTTTAATCATAGAATAAAAAATAAATCATACTTCTTAATCAGCTTTGCATTTCAACATGAAGTCATTAAGTGAACATTTCTATGTTCCTTATCTAAGAAATAATCTAAAAGCAACAACAAAATGCACTGCATTTTTTTTTTTGCTAAACAAAAAGAAAGCTATAGCTGTAAGTTTTAAGACCTGTTAAGAGGATGGACAAAATCCATGGAGTAAAATCAGAAGCCATGAGAGTAAGTGAGCTCAAGGCTCTGATCACAGCACTTCATGGACAGCACAAATCCCCCAGGTCAGGGTGGTCTGAGTCAATTCACAACCCAAATCATAGATTTACGTCAATCCAACAAGTATATATGTTGGCATAGAGTGTCTGCAGAAGCAACTCTGATGTATCCAGTAGAGGAAACAGCATATACATAAAAATTCACAGGAGCAAACTTCCAGTTCGCAAATCAGTGTGTCTTTGGAAGCACTTCATGTGGTATTCCCAATCATTATGTACATTATACCTTGTAGATGGAAGAAATAAAATCTAAAGCAAGGTCCAGATCAAAGGACAAATACTAAGATATCTGAACACTCTTTTATCAACTATGATAACAAGTTGGTCCTAGAAAAAGTATTTCAAAATGAGTGATTAAAACACACACACACATACACACACACACACCAACCCCGTATCTGTGCAAACTATTGCACAGAGTGAGGCACAGGTATCTGACCAATAACAAGTGCTACAGAAATGTAAGAAAGTCTATCCTGAATTCTGAAACCCAAGGTTGGAAATGAGTCTCAGGAGGATGAACTAAGACAAATTACAGCAAGATGGCAGAAAGATGTGAACTCCAAGCAAACATTCAGGGGGGGATAATAACAACAATCCCAATCACCCCAGCATTAAACAAAGGTAAAATCAGAATAACCAGGGACACTGTGTAAAACAACAACAACAATAAAACACTGAATTAGAAGCTAAGATAATATATTTAAAGGAAGCAAAATTATGTGGAAATAGACTAAAAGCATTTGAGAAAGTTCTTTGATAAATCATTCCATGTTGTAAAAATTTCTAAATTTAGAATAAAATTTATCACTGAAGATACCAAGCATAAAATAGCTTAAAAACAATAGCTTTAAAAGATTGATGCTAGTTGAAACAATAGAAACTGGGTAAGGTTACTGATGATGCCTGTAATCATCATAGTTTGCAGAAGGCTGAAGGAGGAAAACTGCTATAAATTTGACAGTTTGTGTCCACCCTGTCCTACTTAGAAAGTTTGAGAACAGCCTGAGCTATGACGTGAAGTCTTGACCCAGAAACAACAAAAACTATTGGCTTGAGAACTCGAAAACTGGGGGTTTTTTGTTTGTTTGTTTTTGTTTTTGCTTTGAATCATTTTGTTAAAGAGTCTGTTGCCTCACTCTCTGGGCCTAGAGAAACACAAGACCACCGCTCACATCTGAAATCCACAATGACATGGCATCCAGTGGGCAAGTCAGAGTGGAAGTCCAGTAGATTTGTGGATGATTGCTACACCTCACCCACAAACAGTACAAAGAACTGACAAGATGTTAGGCAAGACAAAATACAAACCGGAAAAGAAAACAGAGAAGTCACTGTGCCCCCCAGGCAAAGAACTCGCATTCAGAATCCAAGCAATGTCGATTTAAAATAGCTGAAGTCCAGCACATCCACTCTGGAAGAGTTCACATCCGTCTTTGATCATAGATGCTTCACAAGCAGACTGCTGAGGGCAATGACCCACAAGCATTCTGAAGTTATACTGCATGTGAGACTACAGGACATTGTGGGCAGAAATAGGGAGACAAGGGAATCAAATAGAAGCCACCTTTCTTATTTTAAATTAAACTGTGAATTTGGGGTGGGGGAAGGGGTAATAAGAAAGCTGTAGGGATAAAAGGAACATGGGATAAATAAAAAGAAAGGAGGGAGGAAGCTGAAAAAGGGTGGATGGAGGAAAGAAGGAAATTGTTCTAAGCCCCAGACTCACAGTTTCAGACGAAAGTTATACTATATACTTTAAAGAAAATCATTTGTAATATTATTTAAAGTTTTCCAGAACATAAGAAACTAAAAAAAAAGCATCCAAATAACTTTATTTCAATTTTCTCATTTCTCATAAAATTTTCTTTATTTTTATATTAATTTAATAATTTTATTTAGTCTTTAAAATTTTGTACATGTATACTATTTAACATGATCAAAATGCCCAACATTAAGAACTACAAGTAAGTAAGAAATGATAAGTGTGTGAGGAAATAGTCTTCCTCAGGAGAGAGACCACAGTTGCTTATCTAATGCTAAGTATTCAGTCCTGAAATCATATACATTCAAGTAACATTGTAAAGACAGAGCAGATTATATTTATGTTTAGAAATATATATTATATACAGTTCTTGATATTATATATATATAATATTTATTTATATTTGTATATAGAATATATATTTATATATTTCCAAATTAAAGAAAAATAGCCAGAAGACATAATTTGAGACAGAATAAGGGGGAAGGACAAAGGAGAAGGGTTCTAGGAAGGAAGAGAGAAAAAAAATTGCTGCAATTATATTTCAATTTAAAAATAAAGACAAATTTAAAATTGAAAGAGATGAAAGAAATGTTAATATTTTCACAAAAATGGAACATTTCTCCATTATATCTTCATAAGCTATTGAATAGAGATAAGGACAAAAATCCAAAGGAAGATAGATGTACTAGGAAAAATGAATCCATAGACAGGAAACTATTGATAATAACCAAAACATAAACGATGGTCTCAACTACACAAACATTGAAAATTGAACATTAGAATGCAATCTCATGTCACAGCTCTCAGATTTCAAAGTTTTAAAGATGATACATACCTTGATTTATTGTGGGGATGGGGAAATGTAAAACACACAGATGCATTGCTTCTTGGAGATTTAACTGTCAAAGGTTTTCACAAATAATTGTCTTAGTTGGGGGTTCTATTGCTGTGATAAGATACCATGTCTAGAGACACTCTTATAAAAGGACATCATTCAATTTTGGCCTGGTTTACAGTTCAGAGGTTTAGCCTACTATCATCATGATGGGAAGCATGAAGGTTCATGGGGAAATGTAGTGCTGGAGAGATAGCTGAGAGTTCCACATCTGGGTCATCAGGAGGGGGAAAGAGAGAGAGAGAGAGAGACAGAGAGACAGAGAGACAGAGAGACAGAGAGACTGGATCTTTCTTGAAATTCTACAATCCCAAAGCCCACCACCAGTGACACACTTCCTCCAATAAGGACACACCTACTCAAACAAGGTCATACCTTCTAATATTGCCACTCTCTGTTAACTAGCATTCAAACTTATGAGCTTATAGGGACTTTTATTATTCAAATCTCCACAACAATATAGTATTATTTATAGAAATTCAATTTTCATATTCTGTTTGAATGAGCCATTATTCTCCAGAAATTCTTAGATTCATAAAGTACGTAGTCAATGCTGTTCCACACAGTACTTTCTGTCTTACTTATCCAGACATTGCTATTCAGTGTCCACCACCCTTGCAGTGACTGACCATCACGGAGCCCACTTACCAGGTAAATATACTTAGGATAAAGAAATGGAAGATAGATAGAGACATGAAAAACAAACGATACAGGTGATTTTATATTTTAAAATCATATTATATGTCATAGGATGAATTATATTATGTGTAGTAGATAAACAGTTTATGAAAAGATTGACAGATGATAAAGACATTATAGGTAGATAAATATATAGACTATAAATAAATAAATAAAGTGATGATAGAAATTATAGTTGATAGACATAGATGATAGATAGATGATAGATGATAGGTTGATACATATATAGATAAATGATAAATATATAGATGATAGATAGATGACAGAGATTGATAGACCATAGATAAATAGGTGACAGATGATAAATATATTGATAGAAAGATGATAGGTAAGTAGCTAGATCTTAAAAAGAGAATATATATAAAAATATTAGAAGCAGATTGGTTTTTAGCATGTTATGATCCAAATTACTTAGAAAATATTTAATCCTTTACTTATAAAATTTATTTCACACGAATATTTGTTTTTCTAGTCCTGTATGAGAACTTTCTGAAGTGGTGCCTATGTGGAAAGATGAAAGAAGGGGTAGGATAGAAATCAGGAATAAGCAAGACCTAATCTCTGCTTGTGAGACTATGCTTCTGAATGCCCTGTACAAGAGGCTTTGAAATACCAAAATCATGAGGAAGAAGATAAGTTAGCACATTGAAGCAGTATATGAGAGAACTCAAGTGAATGGAAGAATTATGCAAAACAGCACATATGGGTCATGTCTATTTTGTCTGAGATATATAATGACTGCACAGAACAAAAGACAGACAAGCATTCACATCAAAGACATCTGCAGGCTAAGTGGCTTTCATTCACACTTCTAGTTTTCAAAGTTTCATTTTTTGTCACTAAATCCTTTGGTTTAATAATAAAATTAACAATAGCTGCTGAAGAAAGCCATTTGCAAAAGCACCAGGTAAGTATGAAAGACCACCTACCTTCAAAGTATAGCCCTCCACTTTCATGTGAAAACAGATGCTATAGTGCACTTGTCATATTCCAAGACCACTGTAAAAAAATAAAAATAAATTAAAGCATTTTGCAAGCTTGGTAGCTTCACAAAAATATTATATCAAAAAAGTGGGACTAAGTATGCTTCAGAATTCATATTTTTGTTTTAGTGATGCAATAATGTAGGATTAATATTGTAGGCTTGTATTTTCCAAAACCGACATTAATAAGTGTACTTACTCTAACCTCTCATCTAGTCCATCATCCACCAGAGGTAGTGGAAAGAAAAGGTTAATAGGGCAAAGGAGGATGTGGACCTATTTAGAAATAGTTCTGTGGAGCAAATCTAATATGTGTTGTAAGGATATCGTTAGTTCAGTTCACATGAATCAGCAGAAGTAGCTTGATCCAGTCGTGAATACCATTTATGAATCAGCAATGGCAGTTTGATCCAGAAGTAACTGCAAGGCTCTGTCAATTGGCCTGATTCTGCTGAAGCAGCAAGAAGTTACTGAAATACCACCAGAATTTCTTCGCTGCTTTTCTCTCTACAAACATTGACCAGCTAAGAGTGGCAAGGTGAACCAATACCACACAGCATTGTCCACTGTCTGTTGGGTTACATTTATACCCTTTCCAAACACCACATGTTCTCTCAAGCATCTGCTCTAACAAAACATCACATGTTCCTTTTCTAGGCTGCTTCCAGAAAAACACCATGTGTCTGTTCTCAGCAAAACATCCTCTTATAAGGCAGTTTCCAGAAAAAAACATCACTTGACATACTGAGTCTTCAAAGAAGACAGAAATTTCCACCTCATAATATATTATATATTTTCTCTTAAATGGCCATTTATATACTTCCTTAGTGAAATAATAATAGTCCTACTAATATGAGTAATTAAATAACAGCCCTACATCAGTACAGATTAAGATGTTAAATTACCTCATACTACACAGGTTTTTGCCACCAAGTATGTTAAAAAGTAATGTTCCTTCCAGAAGGATTTTTAGTATCAGATTTGTAGACAAATTCAGGAGGATAATCTTAGTTAAATGTTGAAAGTCAGAATAGGTAAAATCACCATCTTCACATAATGAAATCCTGAAACAAACAGGTCTGGGTGTTTCAAGAACATTGAGAGTAGAATTGATTCAGAATTGGTGGTTAGCAAATGCAAAGGAATAAAAGGAACCCTGCTGAGCGTGTATATGGAAACCAGGAAGAGAAACTTGGAATCTTGGGGAAGGAATGAATACTAAGACAGGGATCTGAATGAGTGAATGAGATGCTTGCATGAGTTTTCCAGGGAAGATATGAATGGATATCTATTTACCCAGACAAACTCTATTTCCTGGAGCCAGGCTGGCAAACCAACATATTTAAGCTGGGTTACCTATAGAAGCATGAATGAGGGTAACAAATTCCTATATAACCAAAGAAGAATCCCTTCCTTAAGTGATTGCTAACCCCTTATATACTCTTGTGGAGGCAAAGAGCTTCATCAACCTGGTGAAATCTCCTTTCCCATGGTGGGACGTGAGTAGGCTCAGTCATGTGTGGGGTCTCTGTCAGCTAATCACCACAGGTCACATTTTGAGATAGCAGCAGTTATACCATGCTAAGAGAAAGGAGTTCTATGAGAAGTGAGGGAAAATGAGATGATTGTCCAGAGAGGGAACTTTTAACCTTCTGATCTATGCACAGCATGAAAAATAAGGAAATTCATGATTCTGGGCTTTCCACAGAAACCACTGTCCACAAGCACTCTCAGCCATGCTTAATTGTGCGTATATCCTCCCAAAAGCTAACTCTGGCTTCTCCATTAAGCAAGGCTGTCAACTGTCACAGCTGCCAAGCCAACAGATGGTGTGGGCTGGTATCGCCTTCAGTTTCCAAATGTAAAAATATAGTCATTTAGAGGTTTTCTCTGCACATCCATCTCCTCATTAATCTTCTAAGAGCAACTGCAAATTGGTGATTTCTATGTGATGCTTAGTGGTGTTCTGGCTACCTTCATTCTCCCACTTCCAGACCACCTGTCATCTCAGCACCTTGCTGGAGCCAGGGATGTGCGAAGAACTCTGAGACCCCTCTTGTACAGATGGGCAGGACCTGCTTGCAGTGGATTATTTGTTATCTGTAGTGACACAAGGCAGTATGGCACACAAGAGTTAATGAATATTTTAAAATTGATTTTAAATCAAATCCAGTTTGCAGAAATATTCATGACTACCACGAGCATGCTCATAGGCAAATGAAAGCAAACTCAAAGACTGATTCTAAAACGAAGTATGTCTAATGGTAAGTTTTCACTACTTTTGCTTGCTATTACTCTTACAACAATTAGAAGTTATTGTCAATTTTCTCTCACCTTGAGGTAGAGAAATCTCAAAACAGAATCCATGGTAGCCGTACTTCCATTCTCCAATGCATTTGAAAAGTTCTTGCCAAAATAATCTCTTCAAAGCACATATCAAATCTCTCCAGCTTAAAATTCTAACAAGTTCCTATTATCAGCTATAAAGCACGCCAAGAATCTCCCGAGTAGCCCTTTTTCATTATCGGATCCCATATGTTTTCTGCCTCCACTGGTTGAAGCTTGGACATCTGGGGGATAAGTACTTTAAAATATTCCTATTGGCATTTATACAATGCTGCTTTTCTTGGAGTGTGTCAATAAGACCATAGGAGATAATCGATGGCTTTGTCACTTTGGGATTGTCTTCCATAAGGAGAAAATGGCATTACACAAAAGAAACATGTGGCAGGTTATGAAGAGAAGAGCAAGCTAAAGATTTTTCCTTTAAGTAATCTACTAAATAGGCATTGAGACTGTCAACTTTAAAGGTAGTATAAGGAAAGCGAATTGGGAAGTTTCTGAATTACAAACCAAAGTCCCACAATCCCAGTAATAACATCCAATTTTCCAGCTTTCACCTTGTCTTTTAATCCTGTTGGAGTTTGGAGAACTCCAAAGCCTTCTGGAAAATTCCATTGCATAGGCACTCTAAACTGAATGTAAGCCAGAGACGCATGCACCTGCATATGCTTGTAATTTTTGATTTCTGACTCCAGTTACTGCAATCAATTATCCCAGTCAGAAATGTCTAAATAGTCTCTCATCATCCTCATTCAAGGACGTTAAAGCCCTGAAGATTGACACTCAGGACACAAACTGTAAACTGAAAGACACGCAACCCACAACCTGCCTAGAGATGTAAACGTGTGTGATTTTGCTATGACCTACACACAGTTAGCCATTACACCTTTACAAAGTTTAAAACTCAGGATATCTTGCATGCAACTTTTGATGCTCAGTGTTTATTGAAAAAATCCAGTTTGGCAATGATGACTTCACACCCCCATAAAATCATAAATTAGATTGAAAAAATATGGACACCACCTAGAATCAAGGCAAAGATAACCACTTGCTAGATTATATTAATTCTACCTTTCCTATCCTTTACTAAGTAAGCTACCCCATATAGTCAAATCCATCTACCTGGTTAGTATAGAAACTACAATTTATGACACATGTTAGAATAACCTTTAGGTATCCATTCTTCATTTTCCTCTTGTCTTTGAATGCTTGCTCTGATGCTGAAAGTCCCCCACAGGCAGTGCACATGTATCGTGCTACATCAGAATCAGACAAGAGCTCATTTTCTGAGGCTCCTCCCCCAATTTTCAGAAATAATGTGCTTCTTTTCTATGTTCATTTATTAAATGTATTTTGTCCCCCTTAGGGAAAAATAAAGCTTTCCTTATCCAATGTTAGAAATATTTATGCCTATGATTTCTTCAGGAAGCGTTCAAAGTTTTATTGCTCATCTATGATCCAATTCAACGTTATTTTTAATTAAGTTAAAGTAATTAATTTCACATTTTTAAATTAGGGATACAAGGTCTTGGTTTAATTAGAACTATGAGATGTAATCTACCTCTAAAAAATATACTATTTTGAGGATATAGATTAATGGGATTTTGTGTTGCTGAAAGCAGTAGCTCAGACAAGGTATCAAACATTTCCATTGTCTCCAAAATTGACTTTGCAAGTCATCCTGCACCATTAGAGTTCAATGCTGTACATTGTTTTTTTCACAGTGTATTATCGTTGCTAAATTTAATGTAAACAAAATCATATGGCAAGTGCATTTTATTTTTCTTCTTTGACACAGTATGCTCTGCCCTCCATCTGTGCTGCCGATCAATACCTCCTTTATTTTATTGCTGACTATATTTTACTGACCAAATACACCAAAATGTGTTTGCAGTTCCCTTGATGAACATGAATGTTCAGTTTTGATCTGTAAGAAATCATGTTTTTGAACATGTCTAAATGTGAGTCTAAAAATAAATCTCGATTTGTCTTAGGTGAATATGTATATGAATGGAATTGCTAAGTCTTACTATAAATCTATTTTACATTATTAAGACACTGTAAAATAACTTTTCAAAATGGTTATGCAACTCTGCATTCCCATGAGCCATGCATGTGTCAGCACTCAAGCTCTACTTCCTCAACAGGTCCTTGATGTTGCTATTGTTTTAAAGGTTGGTTGATCTATTTGGGTACACAGACAACACCTCAGCTGGTTTTCATTGTATGTTTATTAATGACTAATTATTACATCTCAGCCTAGTAACACTAACCAAAGGAAACAAACTGAGCCTGTCAGGCAGTATAAAGATAATTGAAATTGACTATCATCAGGAATGTCAAAAAGATTGATTGGCTACTATGACAGGGTCCTACAAGAGCCAGTACTACTGCCTAGAAGACCAAAGGTTTGGTAGATATGGCAGGACTTACTGTCCCCTACTTACCACAGAGATTCTCAACCACAAGTTGGAGCATCATAGGTCTTCTCTACTACTCTCATAAAGTTCCAAGTGGATTAGTAGACTAGAAACCCATCTTGTCCCGTGGAAGAGACGTGTATATTCTCCATGGCACTGGAGTGGCTAGACTGAGGGCACTTGTCTTCTCACAGGAATCCACTACCACTAAGCACAAGAAGATGTTCTGTGGACCGCATGTAGTAAATGTTGGCGTCATTACCTAGTTACCTCTGTCCTGCTATCCCATGATGGTGAACAATTCAGAAGCACCTGACAGCTCCCATAAAGGAAGCATCTTCCCTTGGTAGACAATGCACTGAACTCCACTGAACTTATATGTGTCTTCATCTGAACTCTCTGGCCTCTCCCTGGTCAGCTTCCCTGGCTTGGCTAAAGTCAGAGAAACCTACAGGGAAATTTCAGGAATACAACATTGGGCGACCTACTTTTCTAGCAACCATACCCAATAATGTCAATCATTTTCCCAAATATGTTTCTTTTTTGGCCTCACATGTATTTTTTCATGATTTATGTGTCAAACATTTTGTCTAGTGCTAAAAGTAGGCCATTGAACAAAACTTGTCAGAGTCACTATATTGTGAATGTAATACTCAATGTGTCTTTCCACATTTTGCAACAAATATTTGTTAGAGTAAAAAAATGCATTATGTATTTTGTATATTGATTTCCTGGTCACATTTGATGAAAATCAATTGATCACGTATGTGCACATAGCTACAAAATATCTATATTATTCATATACCTGGTTGACTGATACTACAGGTTTAGTGTGCCCTGAAAGCAGGATATAGGATACAAGCAAGATAACTTGTATCATCACTTACAAACTGTTTGGATTCTTTAGAATGACCTTATTGTTTTTCACCAAAAAAAATCCATTTTGAATATAAACATCTGTTCAATTCCAGTATGGTAATAAATTATGTTTTGTGAGACAGAGTCCCACAATGCAGTCCTGACTGCTCAGCAATGCCAAACTTACAGAGAGATTCATCTGCCTCTGCCTCCTGAGTGTTAGAATTAAAGATATGGGCCAATATGACCAAATAGAAATGAGGGCTTATTATTGAATTTCAAATTAAAAAAAATGGATTATGCTTCTCAAATTATCCAGGCCCTCTTTAATTTCTCATAGTAATGTTTTAAAACTTTCAGTATAAGGAATTTGCCCATATTTGGTAACTTTTAATATTTCAGATGCTAGTTTAAAAATATTTTTATTTCTCCTAGCATATGGAAATACAATTTTATGTATTTGAATTTGAAATATTTTTTTATTGAACACATTCTTCATTTACATTTCAAATGTTATACCCATTCTCGGTTTCCCCTCTACCCAAAAACCCCAACCCATCCTCCCACCCCTACCTCCAAGAATATGCTCCTCCTCCACCCAACCCACTTCCATGACCCCAACTCGATTTCCCCACACTGGGGCCTCTATTGAGCCTTCACAGGACCAAGGACCTCTCCTCCCACTGATACCCGACAAGGCATTCTTCTGCCATTCTTTTGGCTGGAACCATGTGTACCCCTTGGTTGATGGCTTTGTCCCTGGGAGCCCTGGGGCGACTGGTTGGCTGACATCATTGTTCTTCCCATGGGGCTGCAAACCACAACCCCAGCACCACCAGTCTGCCCTCCAACTCCTTCATTGTGAACCCTGCGCTCAGTCCAATGGATGGCTGCTACTATTCGCCTCTGTATCTGTAAGGCTCTGGCAGGGCCCCTTCAAAAGACAACCATAACAGGCTCCTTTTGGTATGCACTTCTTGTCATCCATGGTATTTTTGGGGTTTGGTGACTGTTTATAGGATGAATCCCCAGGGAGGACAGTGTGTGGGTGGCATTTCCTTCAATCTCTGCTCCTCACTTTGTCTCCATAGTTGTTCTGTGATTATTTTGTTCCCTTTCTCTGAGGAACCAAAACACTCCCACTCAACCCCTTCCCACTTCCCTGTCCTGGTATTCCCCTACACTGCTGCATCGAGCCTTTCCAGGGCCAAGGGTCTCTCCTTCCTTCTTCTTGGGCATCACTTGATTTGTGAATTGTTTCTTGGGTATTCCAAGTTTCTGGGCTAATATCCGCTTATCAGTGAGTGCATACCATGTGTGTTCTTTTGTGATTGGGTCACCTCACACAAGATGACATTCTCCAGTTCCACCCACTTGCCTAAGAATTTCATAAATTCACTGTTTTCAATAGCTGAGTAGTATTCCACAGTGTAAATATACCACATTTTCTGTATCCACTCCTCTGTTGAGGGATATCTGGATTCTTTCCAGCTTCTGGCTATTATAAATAGGGCTGCTATGAACATTCATAGAATTAGAAAGAGCAGTTCTCAAATTCATTTTGAATAACAAAAACCCAGGATAGATAAAACTATTCTCAACAATAAAAGAACTTCTGGGGTAATCAGTATCCCAGACCTCAAGCCGTACTACAGAGCAATAGTGTTAAAAACTGCATGGTATTGGTACAGTGACAGGCAGGTAGATCAATGGAATATAATTGAAGACCCGGAAATGAATCGACACACCTATGGTCACTTGATTTTTGACAAAGGAGCTACAACCGTCCAGTGGAAAAAAGATAACCCTTTCAACAAGTGGTGCTGGTTCAACTGGAGGCCAGCATGCAGAAGAATGCAAATTGATCAATTCTTATTTCCTTATACTAAGCTCAAGTCCAAGTGGATCAAGGGCCTCCACATAAAACCAGATACACTGAAACTAATAGAAAAGAAACTAGGGAAGATCCTTGAGCACATGGGCACAGGGGAACATTTCCTGAACAGAACACCAATAGCTTATGCGCTAAGATCAACAATTGACAAATGGGACCTCATAAAGTTACAAATTTTCTGTAAGGCAAAGGACACTGTCAAAAGGACAAAACAGCAACCAACAAATTGGAAAAAGATCTTTACCAACTCTACATCAGACAGAGGACTAATATCCAAGATATACACAGAACTCAAGAAGTTAGACTCCAGAGAGCCAAATAACCCTATTAAAAAATGGGGTACAGAACTAAACAAAGAATTTTCACCTGAGGAATATGAATAGCTGAGAAGCACCTAAAGAAATGTGCAACATCCTTAGTCATCAGGGAAATGCAAATCAAAACAACCCAGAGATTTCACCTCATACCAGTCAGAATGGCTAAGATCAAAAACACAGGAGACAGCAGGTGCTGGCAAGGATGTGGAGAAAGAGGAACACTCTTCCACTGCTGGTGGGATTGCAAGCAGGTACAACCACTCTGGAAATCAGTCTGGCTGTTCCTCAGAAAACTGGGCATAATGCTACCAGAGGACCCTGCTATACCACTTCTGGGCATATACCCAGATGATTCTCCAGCATGTAGTAAGGACTCATGATCCAATTTGTATACCTTTGATGTCCTTTTGTTGTCAAATGCTCTGGCTAGGACTTCAAGTACTGTATTGAATAGATAGGGAAAGAGTGGGCAGTCTGGTCTGGTCCCCAATTTTAATGGAATTGCTTCAAGTTTCTCTCCATTTAGTTTGATGTTAGCTACCGGTTTACAGTATATTGCTTTTACTATGTTTAGGTATGGGCTTTAAATTCTTGAACTCTCCAAGACTTTTATCATGAAGGGATGCTGAATTTTGTCAAAAGTTTTTTCAGCATCTAATGAAATGACCATGTGTTTTTTTTTTTCCTTTGAGTTTGTTTATGTAGTGGATTACATTGATTCCCATATATTGAACTATCCCTGCTTTCCTAGGATGAAGCCTACTTGATCTTGGTGAATTATTGTTTTGATGCATTCTTGGATTCGGTTGGCCAGAATTTAATTGAGAATTTTTGCATCGATGTTCATAAGGGAAATAGATCTGAAGTTCTCTTTCCTTCTTTGGTCTTTGTTTGGTTTAGGTATAAGCATTATTGTGGCTTCATAGAATGAATTGGGTAGTGTTCCTTGAGTTTCTATTTTGTGAAATAGTGTGAAGAGTATCATCGGTGTTAGCTCTTCTTTGAAGATCTGATAGAATTCCCCACTAAACCCATTGAGTCCTGGGCTTTTTGTTGTTGTTGTTGTTGTTGGGAGACTATTAACAACTGCTTCTATTTCCTCAGGACTTATGGGACTATTTAGAAGGTTTATCTGATCCTGTTTTAACGTTGGTATCTAGAAAATTGTCCATTTCATTCAGATTTTCAAATTTTGTTGAGTGTAAGCTCTTGTAATAGGATCTGATGATTTTTAGAATTTCCACAATTTCTGTTGCTTTGTCTCCCTTTTCATTTCTGATTTTATTAATTTGGGTAGTGCTTCTGAGCCCTCTGGTTAGTCTGGCTAAGGGTTTATCTATCTTGTTGATTTTCTCAAAGAACCACCTCCTCGTTTCGTTGATTCTTTGTATAGTTCTTTTTCTTTCTATTTGGTTGATTTTGGCCCTGAGTTAATTTCCTGCCGTCTACTCCTCTTGGGTGTATTTGCTTCTTTTTGTTCTAGAGATTTCAATTGTGTTTTGAAGGTGCTAGAGTTTTCCTCTTAACACTGCTTTCATTGTGTCTCATAAATTTTGGTACGATGTGTCCTCATTTTCTTTAAATTCTAAAAAGTCTTTCTTTATTCATTTCTTCTTTATTTCTTCCTTGACCAAGCTATCATTGAGTAGAGCATTGTTCAATGTCCATGTGTATATGTGTTTTCTGTTGTTTTTGTTTGAACTCAAGACCAGCCTTAGGTCATGGTGATCTGATAGGGTACATGGAATTATTTCAATATTCCTGTACCTGTTTAGGCCTGTTTTTTGACAAATTATATATTCAATTTTGGAGAAGGTACCATGAGGTGCTGAGAAGAAGGTATATTCTTTTGCCTGAGGATGGAATGTTCTATAAATATCTGTTAGATCCACTTGATCTATAACTTTAGTTAGTTTCATTGTGTCTTTGCTTAGTTTCTGTTTCCATGATTTGTCCATTAAGAAGAGTGGTGTGTTGAAGTCTCCCACTATAATTGTGTGGGGTACAATGTGTGCTTTGAGCTTTAGTAAAGTTTTTTTTTATTATTTTATGAATGTGGGTGCCCTTGCATTCAGAGCATAGATGTTCAGAATTGAGAGTTCGTCTTGGTACATTTTTCCTTTGATAAGTATGAAGTGTCCTGCCTTATCTTTTTTTACAACTTTTGGTTGAAAGTCGATTTTATCCGATATAAGTATGGCAGCTCCAGCTTGTTTCTTGGGACCATTTGCTTGGAAAATTGTTTTCCAACCTTTGACTCTGAGGTAGTGAGTGTCTTTGTCACTGAGGTGGGTTTCTTGTATGCAGCAAAATGTTGGGTCCTGTTTATGTATTCAATCTGTAAGTCTATGTCTTTTTATTGGGGAATTGAGACCATTGATATTAAGAGATATTAAGGAAAGGTGATTGTTGCTTTCTGATATTTTCATTGTTAAAGGTAGAATTATGTTTGTGTGGCTATCTTATTTTTTGTTTGTTGAAAGAAGATTACTTTATTGGTTTTTCTAGGGTGTAGCTTCCCACCTTGTGTTGGTATTTTCCACCAATTATCCTTTAAAGCACTGAGTTTGTGGAAAGATATTGTGGAAATCTGGCTTTGTTATGGAATATCTTGTTTTCTCCATCTTTGTAAATTGAGAGTTTTGCTGGGTATAGTAGCCTGGGCTGACATTTATGTTCTCTTAGGGTCTATATGGCATCTGCCCAGGATCTTCTAGCCTTCATAGTTTCCGGTGAGAAGTCTGGTGTAATTCTGTTAGGTCTGCCTTTATATATTATTTGACCTTTATCCCTTACTGCTTTTAATATTCTTTCTTTGTTTAGTGCATTTGGTGTTTTGATTATTATGTCCTGGAAGGACTTTCTGGTCTGGTCCAGTCTGTTTGGAGTTCTGAAGGCTTCTTGTATGTTCATGGGCATCTCTTTCTTTAGGTTAGGGATATTTTCTTCTATAATTTTGTTGAAGATATTTTCTGGCCTTTTAAGTTGGAAATCTTCACTCTCTTCTATACCTATAATCCTTAGGTTTGGTTTTCTCATTGTGTCCTGAATTTCCTGGATGTTTTGGGTTACAGGCTTTTTGAATTTTGCATTTTCTTTGACTGTTGAGTCAATGTTTTCTATGGTATCTTCAGCTCCTGAGATTCTTTCTTCTATCTCCTGTACTCTGTTATTGATGCTTGCATCTATGACTCCTGAATTCTTTACAAGGTTTTCAATCTCCAAAGAGGTCTCACTTTGTGATTTCTTTATTGTTCCTACTTCCATTTTTAGATCCTGGATAGTTTTGCTCAGTTCCTTCACTTGTTTGTATTTTCCTGAAATTTTTTAAGGGATTTTTGTGTTTCCTCTTTAAGGGTTTCTACTTGTTGACCCATGTTCTCCTGTGTTTCTTTAAGTGATTTTTGTGTTTCTTCTTTAAGGGTTTCTACTTGGTGACCCATGTTCTCCTGTGTTTCTTTAAGGGATTTTTGTGTTTCTTCTTTAAGGGTTTCTACTTGGTGACCCATGTTCTCCTGTGTTTCTTTAAGGGATTTTTGTGTTTCCTCTTTAAGGGCTTCTACCTGTTAACCCATGTTGTCCTGTATTTCTTTAAGGAATTTTTGTGTTTCCTCTTTAAGAGCTTCTACCTGTTGACACATGTTCTCTTGTATTTCTTTAAGGGAGTTATTTATGCCCTTCTTGAGGTCCTCTATCAGCATCATGAGATGTGATTTTAAATCCAGCTCTTGCTTTTCTGATGTGTTGGGGTATCCAGGATTTGCTGTTGTGGGAGAGAACTGGGTTCTGATGGTGCCATGTTGCCTTAGTTTCTGTTGGTAATGATCTTGTGTTTGCCTTCTGCCATCTAGTTTTCTCTGGTGTTAGCTGATCTTGCTGTCTCTGATTTTGGCTTATCTGTCCTGCAAGCCTGTGTACATGTACTTCTGGGATTCCCATTCTCTCTGTGCACATAGGTATGTAGGCTCTTCTGGGGAGTCCAGCTCTCCTGTGCTCCCATGCCTCTCTGCACTCCAAATGACCAGAGTGTACCTAGTTGTCTAGGAAGTATCAGGAGATGATGTCTTCACTGTGGCAGACCTGGCAAAATTTTGCCACAGCAGAAAGGGCAAATGCCCTGTGTGGCTGTTTCTCAAATGCCCTAAGTGGCTGGTTCTCTAGGAAGTATCAGGAGATGATGTATTCACTGTGGCAGAACTGGCAAGATTCTGCCACAGCACAAAGGGCTGGTGGTAGCAGAATGGGAAGAAGAATGAAAAGGGGACTGCAAATGCCCTGAGTGGCTGGTTTTCAAGTGCCCTGAGTGGTTGGTTCTCTAGGAAGTATGAGGAGATGGAATCTTCACTGTGGCAGACCTGGCAAGATTCTGCCACAGCAGAAAGGACTGGAGGCAGTGGAAGGGGGGAAGGGAACTGCTATTCAGAAGGGTGGGGCTTTTGGTGGTTGCTGGGTAGTAAGTCCTGCCAGACTCCTGGCAGCAGTTCTGGGCCTCCAGAGGTGGTGATGGGGGGGGGGGCTCTTACCAACTGCCCTGAGTGGTTGGTTTTCTAGGAAGGATGAGGAGATGGAATCTTCACTGTGGCAGACCTGGCAAGGTTCTTCCACAGCAGAAAGGGCTGGTGGTGGTGGAAGGGGGAGAAGGATCGGGATAAATTTGAAATTTTAATGGCAGAAACTCTATTTATGAATTTAATATCACTGATAATTAAAATAGACATTTTATTTATGTTCAAATCATCTTGAGTAAATTGTATCTTCTAAGAAATTTGTGTCAGGTGGTGGTGGCCCTTACCTTTAATCCTAGTACTCAGGACTCAAAGACAAGTGGATCCTTGAATTAAAAGCTGGCCTAGTCTACAGAGTAAGTTCCATGACAGCCAGGGCTACACAGAGAAACCCTCTCTCAAAAATCAAACAAAAGATTTTAATTATAATAATATTCTGCAATACATAGCATTAAGTTCTTCCTAATGTTCTCTTACTGTACATATCACATTGATAGGAGTGAGGGGGCAGAGATACCATTCCATCACTGATATCCCAGAATCCTGAAAAGCAACCTTAATGTTTTAGTAACTTTGACTTGAGTAAACCAAGAATTTATTAGTTTGATGGCAGAAAAGAATGTCAGAACTAGCCAGCTGAAGCAGACTTGGGGCTTAAGGCAGGTATTTTAATAAAGCTGAAGCACAAGAATTTAAAGAAAGATGGGTTCTTAGGAAGAAAATCACACCTCAGAGCATGGGTATAACCTTCTTAAGGAGGCACTGCAGTTCACTGTTTCTTATAATATAGTTCCATTTTATAGGACTTGGATGAATTTAAAACTATTATTTGCTATTTTAATTTAAATATAACATTTTATTAACTCTTTGGGCATTTATACATATATGCAATGTATTTTGAGTATATTCACTCACCATCCCCTCCTATAATTCCCTGATGTTCACCTCCCAACACTTTTCCAACTTCAAGGCCTTTTTAAAAATAATTTACCAAATCCAAATTGTGCTGCCCTCATACTCACAGGGTTTGGCCGTCCACTGAGCACTGTCCATCCACCATTTTGCTCTGGTCCTCTCCAACCTCTGGCTTAAACAGTCTATCAGGCTCTCTCTTCCACGCTGGTCCCAAGTTTCAGCAGGGAGGATGTATGGTGTACATGTTCCATTTGTGGCTGAGCACTACGCAAACATTGATTCTCTGCAATTTGGCTAGTCTTAATTACTCTCTTAACTACTGTTCACTGTACAAAGAAGCTCCTCTGATGTCTGAGTGCAGCACTAATCTACGAGCACAGAGACACAGATTTAAAGAATAGTTTGACCTCATGCCCATTTAGCAAAATAATATTAATAGGTTAACTCCCTGGAGTCTAGGACCTCCCAATCATGGATTCTTGGCTAGATTTACAGTACTGGCCAATTGTTTTCTCCTATAAAGTAGGTTAGTTACCTCCATAACATTGATGCTATTATTGCATTAATTGGTAAATCTTGCCACACTCACCATTACTTTAGCTTACAGGGTTCACAGTCAGGTAACACTGTTGACAAATTTTCCCTGAATTCTGCATAGCACTTCCTGTACTGTGTACTAGCAATTATAGTAGCCAACAGAGAGGAAGCGAAGCTAGTAACTTAAAAGTGTAGCTGAGGAACACATATGAGATTGCAGATTATTCTTGAGAGATGCCTGCCAAAATTACTATTGATAAAGTAAAAATATAGTTCACAGGGGTGAAGGAAGGTAAGATATCTTTTCTGTAAAGAACATTCATGGTCTTATTTGAGATGCCCAGAAAAAAAATGTCTGGAGAAAAGAATTAATTCTTTTTGGATGTTGTATACACTCAGGATTTAAGCTTGGGATCATTATTATTTTAGTGTAAAATATCTATAGATGAAAGGAATACCATTTCTGTATTGGTAATGTTTACACCAAATGTTATTGTGCTTACTCCATACTTGCAAGCTAGTGAGAGTTCTCCCAGACTCCAGGGTGAGGGGCCCCTTTACCTCTCACATCCCCATCACTTACCCTGTCTTTCTTTTAGCTTCAATATCTGACAGTAACAATTTATGTTGCTTCTTTTATATTCTTAAACTGTAATCACTTTCAGATTACTGATTTTTTAATTATTATTTACAAAAAAGAAACTCATCTTCAATTTCAATGATTTTCTATATTTCTACTTTCTGCCCCCCAATTTCTACCTCCTATCACTTCTTTTGTTTGGTTTACTACACTTTACTATTTCTTTTATAAGACCTTAGAAAATTATTGTACTAATGTTCTACTTTTCATCATTCTTTGAAGGTCTATGGCTTCATCCTCCTAGTTCACAATCTTTACCCCACCACACAGCCTTGCCTTTTTCATTGGAGATGTTGTATTTTTTTATTTCTAAACTTTGACTATTTTCAATTAGTTTCAAGGTGTCCTTCTCTAGGGAGGTGACAAATATCTTCAACAAAGTCTCTATTCAGTCTCACTGAGATGTGAATGCCTCTGAGACCTGGGAATTACTCTGGGAAGCTTGGCACTTCCTCAGTCTCCTTATGTTTCACTTGAAACCGTAAATGAGTACTGCTCCTTAGCTACAAACATACCAAGGTGCCCACAAGGTAGAGTCTGGAGCTCTCTATGCCCTGAAGCTTCCTCCTCTGTAACTGTCTCTGCAAATTCCAGGTGCTCAGCTTCCCTAACCTTCAAACTATGCCTTCCCATTTCAGCTTTGTGGGGCCACTATTCTGGGCTTCTGTTGACACAGACTAGTAGTCTATGGTGTAGATGAGGTAGATCCCAGCAGAAAGCCAGGTTAATTGTAGCACTCCATTCATCTATGTCATTATTTGAAGAATCAGTCCTGTGCTGATGATGCTACAGAACATAAGTGAAGGTAGCTATTTAATCTTCAAGTTATTCATAGTGGAGGTGAAGCCCACTACTGCCTCATCATTGACAGAAGCAAGGTACACCTATAAATGTATACAGATCTCCATTACAGAATTTATTACATTGTTTACCAATAATTGCTTTGGTGTCTCTCTCTTTTGTTAGACTTGGGCCTCTGAAGGCACTGAATTGTACTCTAGGGCTCCATCATAGACTTTGGTGCATCCTTGTCAGGGAATTAATATGAAAGATGAACATTACATGTGCACATTGTTGTTGCATAATGTTTCCAATCCTCCACACATAGATGTGATTAGCATTCTCACATTTTTCATTGAAATAAAATAATTTTATCAAGAAGACTCCGTTAAAGGAGGGGCAAGCATTACCCCATGAGGCATATAAGTTCCTGCACACAAAACTTTGTTTCCTATGAGGATCAGAAAAAGTCCTGAGCAAATGTGTAAAGAGATGATAAATTCCTGGGTGAATGTGTATTGTGGACATGGACATGTACATATCAGGCCTCAAATCCTCAGGAATTCGGCAAAGTCTTTTCTCTCCAGTCAAGGTCAGAAAGGAAAAGCCTTTTTGTGATTCCAATATAAGTGTTCATAAACATTGACCAGTGTGTACAAAAACTAGCAACTATAGCTTCTTTCTCCCTGATGTTATAGACTGAGAGTTTTTGCCTATGGAGAGCTCCTACAGAGACTAACTAACCCCTTTCTCTCCCTCTCCCTCCCTCCTTCCCTTTCCTATCCAGGCTATTATTGAAGCATATAAGTACTATCAGCCTCATAAGTACATAAAACTGAATAAATGTGCCATTGTGCCAGATTATTTCTCCTTTTAATTTTTCAAGCTTATTTACCTTTTAAATCTAATTTTACTCTTGATGCATGATTGTTTTGCCTGCAGGTATGTTGTGCACTATGTGCTCACAGTGCCCATGGATGCCAGAAGAAGGCATCAGATCCTTGGGAACCAGAGTTACAGATGGCTGTGAACTTCCATGAGGGCTCTGGGAATTAGCCCATGTTCTTTAGAAGAGCAGCAAATGTTCCTAACTGCAGAGATATATCTATAGTACAAGCCTAAACACTTTTTAAAACTACACAGAAAAAGTGATGAATTACCTCCAAAATCAAGCCAGATTAAAAACTTCATGTTCTCCTATGTATATAGTACTTTATATTTATCCAGGTATGCAAATATAAGTCTTCTTAAAGAACTATTTAATCATTACGAATTCCCCAACCTTAATTAAGAGTTTATTATAAGCTCCCCATTTATAATATGCACTCATAAAGTGTGCACATATATCCTTTAAAAATGAACTGCACTAAGTCATGTTTTCAAATTTGTTAACTAGTAATATGCCTCCTATTTTTTTTGTAATTTGAGAGGAACTTATCTTTGCCATTCTATCCATTTATTATCTTAGCAATCTATAATCTTATCTTATGTGTCTACTTATTTTATGTACTCTCCTGATAAGAAAAATTTAGAGGGTCTTAAATACTTCTTGTATTTTTCTTTTCTGGGCAAAGGGGCAAAATCTCTTTGCTTTATCCAAGCTCAGACATCAAAATGACACCACAAAATTCCATAGCCCAATGGTAACATGAGTTTATTCTCCCCTAGAATAAAAGAAGAATAGCATTTGCCTTATATTTTGAAGTCCATTTCTCATAGTCTAACCAACAAGCTGTATAAGAAGTCATGACATTCCACTTGTTTCAGTTATAAAGTAAGAAGAGTGATGAGTCAATTCTGAAAAGATCAAAGCACTAAATTATTGCATCCTAGATGCTTTTGTGCAATACTAAAATTCTTTCTAAAAGGTCTTTCCAACAGAGACAGACACTAATACCCACAAACACACACATCTGTCTTTCATGGTGACTTTACCATGTATTATCATTTGAGTCAAGGACAATGACTGTATATTCTTGCTCAGTAATCAATACATTAGGTTTATATTTCCCTTTATCTAGCCATATATATTGGGCTGTACATTGCTAAGATCTAATTTACCTGTCAAATAGGTTGTTCATGGAGATACCTATAACAAGTAAAAGGTTTCAAACTGGTGAAAGGTTTATACCTCTTTCAATCTGCTCTTAACTCATTCCAGCCCTCCAAAGCATCATTGTATACCCTCAGCAAAGGGATGTCCTTCTTTTGTTACAGCCTTCAATACTAATCCCAAGATTTTCAAGTCAAACTTCACACTTAATCTAAAACAATTGCAATTACAGGTCACCATACAGACACACACACACACACACACACACACACACACACACACACACACACACTGCCTGGCCCAGTCACACATGCTCCTGACCCACTGAACTATTGTGCGCCTTCTTGAAAAACATATCTGCTTCCAGTTTCCATCTGTGCCTGGAGTTGAACCTGTGCCACAGCTCTCCATACCTGAGTACCACTGGGAGAGAGCTGGTCTCTCAGGAGTGCTAACATACCTGTGAGCACAGGTAGGACCACCACTTCTGCTCCGAAGGATGCACCCGGAGCCCTCAGAATACAGGGACCAAGGAGCACCCTGGGACAGGATCCTTCTGGTTTCCATGTGCTCCTGAAGCTGACCCTGTGCCACAGCTCTCTGTGCCCATATCCCACCAGGAGAAAGAAGATCTCTGAGGAATGCTGACACACCTGAGTGTACAGCTCTCCATACCCAGACCCCACCCCAAGAGAGCTGGTCTTCCAGGAGTCCTGACATATTTGAGAGCACAGATGAGACTACCACTTCTGCACAAATTCCTAGCCCAAGGGGAATACCCAGAGCCATCAGGACACAAGAACCAAGGAATGGCTGGGGACAGGGTCCTTCAGTTTCCATCTGCACCCCAGAGCTGATCCTGTACCACAACTGTCCGTACCCAAGTTCCTCCCAGAGAGAACTGGTTTCCCAGGAGTGCTGACACACAGGCTTGCAGGAGGGACAAGAAGCCACAGTCAAAAACAGCTAGACCAGCTAACACTACAGATAACCAGATGGCAAGAGGCAAAGGCAAGGACATGAGCAACAGAAACCAAGGCTAGTTGGGCTCATTAGAACCCAGTTCTCTCACAACAGCTAGCCCTGGTTACCCCAACACACCAGAAAAGCAAGACTCTGATTTAAAATCACATCCCATGATGATGATAGAGGACTTTAAGAAGGACATAAATAACTCCCTTAAAGAAATACAGGGAGTCACAGCACCTGGAACTGATCTTGTACCACGGCTAACCATACCCAAATATAGCCTGGAAAGAGCTGGCCTCCAAGGAGTGCATACACACTTGAAAGCACAGGCAAGACCACCATTTCTGCTCAAATTCCTGGACCAAGAGTAACCTGCCCTGGGTCATCAAGACACAGGAATGAAGGAACAGCTGCAGACAGGATTCTTCTGGTTTCCATCTATACCCTGGAGCTGACCCTGTACCACAGATCACTATACCTAAATTCCTCCCAGAGAAAACTGGTCTCCCAGAAGTACTGACACACAGGCTTGCAGGAGGGAAAAGCCACAGTCAGAGACAGCAAGATGAGCTAATACCAGAGATAACCAGATGGCTAAAGGCAAGGGCAAGAACATAAGCAACAGAAACCAAGGCTACTTGTCATCATCAGAACCCAGTTATCCCATGAAGGTGAGCACTGGATACCCCAACACACCAGAAAAGAAAGACTCTGATTTAAAAATCACATCTCATAATGATGATAGAGGACTTTAAGAAGGACATAAATAATTCCCTTAATGAAATAGAAGAGAACACAGGTAAATGGGACAGAAGCCTGTAGAAAGGAAACACAAAATCCCCTTAAAGAATTACAGGAAAACACAACCAAACAGGTAAAGGAATTGATCCAAACCATCCAGGATAGAAAAACTGAAATAGAAACAATAAAGAAATCAAAAAGGGAGACAACACTGGAGATTGAAAACCTAGGAAAGAGATCAGGAGTCATAGTTGCAAGTATCACCAACAGAATACAAGAGATAGAAGAGAGAATTTCAAGTGCAGAAGATTGACACAACAGTCAAAGAAAATGCAAAACGCAAAAAGCTCCTAACCCAAAACATCCAGGAAATCCATGACACAATGAGAAGACCAAACTAAGGATAATAGGTATAGAAGAGAGCAAAGATTCCCAACTTAACAGTCCACAAAATTTTAGAAGAAAACTTTCCTAAACCCTCTTAACCTAAAGAAAGAGATGCCCATGAACATGCAAGAAGTCAACAAAACTCCAAATAGATTGAACCAGAAAAAAATTCCTCCTGTCACATAATAGTCAATATACCAAACGCACAAAACATAGAAAGAATATTAAAAGCAATAAAGGGAAAAGGTCAAGTAACATATAAAGGCAGACCTATTAGAATTACACCAGACTTCTCACCAGAGACTATGAAAGCTAGAAGATCCTGGGAAGATGTTATACAGATCCGAAGAGAACACAAATGCCAGCCCAGGCTACTATACCCAGCAAAACTCTCAGTTACTGTGGAGGGAGAAACCAAGATATTCCATGACAAAACCAAATTTACACAAAATCTTTCCACAAATCCAGGCCTACAAAGGATATTAGATGCAAAACACCAACACAAGGAGGGAAACTATACCCTAGAAAAAGCAAGAAAGTAATCATCTTTCAACAAACCCAAAAGAAGATAGTCACAGAAACAACATTCCACCTCTAACAATAAAAATAACATGATGCAACAATCACTATTCTTTTATATCTCTTAACATCAAAAGACTCAATTCCCCAATAAAAATATATAGACTAACGGAATGGATATGTAAACAGGAGCCAGAATTTTGCTGCATAAAGGAAATGAACCTCAGTGAAAAAGACAGATACTACCTTACAGAAAAAGGCTGGAAAAATTTTCCAAGCAAATGGTCCCTCAAAATGAGGTAGAGTAGCCATTCTAATATCCAATACAATTGACTTTCAACCAAACGTTATCAAAAAAGATAAGAAATGACACTTCATACTCATCAAAGGAAAAATCTACCAAGATGAACTCTCAATTCTGAACATCTATGCTCCAAATGCAAGGGCACCACATTCCTAAAAGAAAATTTACTAAAGTTCAAAGCACATATTGCACTTCACACAATAATTGTGGGGGACTTTAACACCTCGCACTCATCAATGGACAAGTTATGGAAACAGAAACTAAACAGAGACACAGTAAAATTAACAGAAGTTATAAACCAAATGGATTTAACAGATGTGTCTATAGAACAGTTCACCCTAAAATAAAAGAATATACCTTCTTAGCATGGTACCTTCTACAAAATTAACCATATAATTGGTCACAAAACAGCCCCAACAGATACAAGAAGATGGAAATAATTCCATGGGTCCTATCAGATCACCACGAACTAATGCTGGTCTTCAATAACATCAAAAACAACAGAAAACCCACATACACATGGAAGATGAACAACACTCTACTCCCCTACTCAATGATAATTTGGACAAGGAAGAAAGAAAGAAAGAAATTAAAGACGTTTTAGAATTTAATGAAACTGAAGGTACAACATACCAAAACTTTTGGGACACAATGAAAGCAGTACTAAAAGGAAAACTTGTAGTTCTCAGTGCTTCGAAAAAGAAACTGCAAAGAGCATACACTAGAAGCTTAACAGAACACCTGAAAGCTCTAGAACAAAAAGAAGCAAATACTTCTAAGAGGAGTCGATGGCAGGAAATAATCAAACTCAGGGCTCAAATCAACCAATTAGAAACAAAAAGAACTATGCAAAGAATCAACAAAACCAGGAACTGGCTCATTGAGAAAATCAACAAGACAGAAAAAACCCTTAGCAAGACTAACCAGAGGGCACAGAGACAGTATTCAAATTAACAAAATCAGAAATGAGAAGGGAGAAATGACAACAGAAACTGAAGAAATTCAAAATATCAACAGATTGTACTACAAAAGCCAATATTCAACAAAGATGGAAAATCTGGAAGTAATGGACAATTTTCTAGACAGATACCAAATACTAAAGTTAAATCAGGATCAGATAAATCAGCTAAACAATCCCATAACCTCTAAAGAAATAGAAGCAGTCATTAAAAGTTTCCCAACCAAAATAAGGCCTGGACCAGATGAGTTAAGTGCAGAATTCTATCAGACCTTCAAAGAAGACCTAACACCAATACTCTTCAAACTATTCCACAGAATAGAAAAAGAAGGAACACTACCCAATTTGTTCTATGAAGCCACAGTTACACTGCCACCAAAACCACACAAAGACCCAACAATGAAAGAGAACTTCAGACCGATTTTCCTTATGAATATTGATGCAAAAATACTCAATAAAACTCTTGCAAACTGAATCCAAGGACACATCAAAAGGATCATTCACTGCGACCAAGTACTAGACTTCATCCCATGACAGCAGGGATGGTTCAATATGTGGAAATCCATCAACATAATCCACTACCTAAACAAACTCAAAGAAAAAAAACATGATCATTTCATAGATGCTGAGAAAGCATTTGACAAAATTCAACATCCCTTTATGGTAAAAGTCTTGGAAAGTTCAGGAACTCAAGGCCCATACCTAAACATAGTAAAAGCAATATACAGGAAACCAGTATGTAACATCAAACTAAATGGAGAGAAATTTGAAGCAATCCCAGTAAAATCAGTGACTAGAAAAGTCTGCTCGCTCTTTCTCCCTATCTATTCAATCTAGTACCCAAAGTCCTAGCCAGAGCAATTAGACAAAAGGAGGCCAAAGGGATACAAATTGGAAAGGAAGAAATCAAAATATTACCATTTACAGGTGATATGATATTATACCTACATGACCCCAAAACCTCCACCAGAGACCTCCTATAGCTGATAAACAACTTCAGAAAAGAGGAAGGATATAAAATTAACTCAAACAAATAAGTAGCCTTCCTATACTCAAAGGATAAACAGGCTGAGAAAGAAGTTAGAGAAACAACACCCTTCACAATAGTCACAAACAATAAAAAGTATCTTTGTGTGACCCTAAACAAACAAGTGAAAGATCTGTATGACCAGAACTTCAAGTTTCTGAAGAAAGAAAGAAAGAAAGAAAGAAAGAAAGAAAGAAAGAAAGAAAGAAAGAAAGAAAGAAAGAAAGAAAGAAAGACTTCAGAAGATGGAAAGATCTCCCATGTTCATGGATTGGCAAGATTAACATAATAAAAAAGGCCATCTTGCTGCAAGCAATCTACAGATTCAATGCAATCTCCATCAAAATTCCAACTCAGTTCTTCATAGAGTTAGAAAGAGCAAATTGCAAATTCATTTGGAATAACAAAAAAATCCAGGATAACAAAAACTATTCTCAACAATAAAAGAACTTCTGGAGTAATCACCATCCCTGACTTCAAGCTGTACTACAGAGCAATAGTGATAAAACCTGCATGGTATTTTTACAGAGACAGGCAGGTAGATCAATGGAATAGAATTGAAGACTCAGAAATGAACCCACACACCTATGGTCACTTGATTTTTGACAAAGGAGCTAAAACTGACCAGTGGATAAAAGACAGCGTTTTTAACAAAGTGTGCTGGTTCAACTGGTGGTCAACAGGAAGAAGAATGCAAATTGATCCATTATCTCCCTGTACAAAGCTCAAGTCTAAGTGGATCAAGGACCTCCCTATAAACAGATCTCAAATAAACACCAAATCTCATGTACAGAACACCATCAGCTTATGCTCTAAGATCAAGAATAGGCAAATGGGACCTCAAAATTGCAGAGCTTCTGTAAGGCAAAGGACATTGTCAATAGGACAAACTGGCAACCAACAAATTAGGAAAAGATGTATATCAACCTTACATCTGATAGAGGCCTAATATTCGATATACATAAAGAACTCAAGAAGTTAGACTCCAGATAACCAAATAACCCTATTAAGAAATTAGGAACAGCATTCTCAACTAAGGAAACTCGAATGACTGATAAATATCTAAGGAAATGTTCAACATCCTTAGTCATCAGGGAAATGCAAATCAAAATAACCCTGAGATAACACCTCATACCAGTCAGAATGTCTAAGATCAAAACCTTAGATGATAGGAGATGCTGGTGAGGATGCAAGAAAGAGGAACAATCCTCCATTGCTGGTGAGATTACAAGCTGGTACAACCACTCTGGAAATCAATCTGGCAGTTCCTCAGAAAATTGGACAAATGATGGCCCAGCTCTACCACTCCTGGGCATATACCCAGAATATGCTCCAGCACATAATAAGGACACATGCTCCACTATGTTCATAGAAGCCCTCTTTATAATAACCAGAAGTTGGAAACAACTCAAGTGTTCCTCAACAGATGAATAGATACAAAAAATGTGGTATGTTTATACAATGTAATACCACTCAGCTCTTAAAAACAATGACTTCATGAAATTCTCAGACAAATGGATGGATCTAGAAAATATCATCCTGAGTGAGGTAACTCAGTCACAAGAAAACACACATGGAATGTACTCATTGATAAGTGAAGATTAGGCAAGGAGCTTGGAATACCCAAGATACAACTCATGGACCACATGAAACTCAAAAAGAAGGAAGACCAAAGAGTGGTCCTACTCAGAAGGGCGAATAAAATGATCAAGGGGAGTGGAAGGTGGGAAGAACTTGGGAGAAAGAGAAGAGGGGGAGGGGAAAAAGAAGGGCAGAATCAGGTATGGGAGGGGATGAAGGAGATGGGCAGAGGGTCAGGAAATTGAACAGAGGTATATAGCAACGGGGGCTGGAGAACTGTGGGTAGAAACCAGAAAGTCCCAGATGTCAGAAATGGAAGAGCTTCCCAGCACCCCACAGGATGACAATAGCTGAAAAACCCCATAAAGGGGGAAGGAGAACCTGTGGAGACCATATCTAGAGGTTAGTCATAGCTCCCTGGTTGAGGGATGGGGCCACCCACCCATCTCCAAAATTTTAACCCAGAATTGCTCCTGTCTAAAGGAAATACAGGGACAAAGAGTGGAGCAGAGACTGAAGGAACGGCCATCCAGAGTCTGCCCCACCTGGGGATTCATCCCACATGCAGACACCAAACCCAGACACTACAGTGGATGTCAAGAAGTGCTTGCCAACAGAGCCTGTCTCCTGAGAGGCTCTGCCAGATTCTGATCAATACAGATGCGGATGCTCACAGCCAACCATTGGACTGAGCACAGGAACCCCAATAGAGTAGTTAGGGGAAGGATTGAAGGAGATGAAGGGACCTTATCTGTCATCAGTGGGAGGGGAGACCCTTGGTCTTATGAAGGCTTGATGCCTCAGAGCAGAGGAATACTATGGAGGTGAGGAGGGTGTGGGTAGGTTGTTGGGGGAGCACCCTCATAGAAACAGGATAAGGGGAAATAGGAAGGGGGCTTTGCAGAGGGGAAACCAGGAAAAGGGATAACATTTGAAATGTAAATAAATAAAACATCCGATATAAAAAAGAAAAAGAAAGACATATCTGCCCGCTTCACACACCCAATGCACAGAAAACAAATCCTCAGCAGAATTACTTTTCTTTCTATGACTGAATGTAAATCAGAAACAAATCACTAAGCGTCTCTCTTCCCTTTTCATTCAGCCACTTCCTCTCCTGTAGGTACATTCAAATTTCATCAATTATTTACTATACAGTGGTTAAGAAAATTATCTTCCTTTATAATCCTGTCTTGCAATGTCTTTCTTATATGTGCCAAGAGAAGGGCTGGGGCCATGGCGGGTGGGACAGTAGTTTTGGAAACAGGTGATTTTAGGCAGGCTGCAGAGAGGGATACTGCCCAGCTGGCAGTGTCTGAATAGCCAGGTGGGAAGTCTGCTGTCATCATCAGAGCCTGCTGGCTCTTGTCCAGAAGACTGGGAAGAATTTAATACCAGAATATGTGAGCACAGGAGGTGAGCTATTGACATAGACAGCTGGATGGAAGCCAGGCAGAGTCTATGCCAAAGTTGGTAGACTGAGAATGAACAGAGCTTGGTGGTCAAAGGGAAAGAGGAAGAACAGAACTCTAGTGGTGACAAGCAGCTATAATTTGACACCTAGGGAATAAAGTGGGGGAGGAGCACACTCTGCTGCAATAAAAAACACATAGGATTTTAACTAGCAGACTTGAATTCAAGCACTGCTTCACCAGCTTCAAAACAGGCTTTGTTTCCTTACATGTCATTTTCTGACTATTCCTGGTCAAATAAAGGACATTCATCATTTAAGTTTGCTTTCAAAGAACATTCAGTGGCAAACCATGGACAAATGCTGGGTAACGAACATGGTGTTATAAGCATAAGCTGCTGTAGCTGTCAGGGGTAAAGGTCCCCCTTAAAAGAAGGCTCTAGGAGAAATAGAGAACTCAATAACAGCTACATACATAGATATTCCACTTTCAGTAAAGAAAACTACTAAATCAAAATCAATGAGTAACTGAGCATTATTAGCCAGTCCTCTAGAGAGCACTCCATTAAGCGGGAGCAAAATAAGCCTTCTTGGTGCCCATGGAACAAGTTCCAGAACAGCTAACATTGTAGGCCATAGAATAAGGAAAGCGATGTCAATAAATTTGAAATTAGATAGAGTGTATCCCTGACCACAGTGGAATGGAATTAGATATCAGTAACAGAAGAAAATTTGGAGCCTTTACAACTGTAAAGCAATGAAATCACTCACTTCTAAATAATGGTGGATCAAAAAAGAAATCACAGGGGAAATTAGGAAATAATTTGAGATGAATGACAATGGAAACATAACATATCAGAGCTTAAAGGATGCAATCAAGACAACACCCAGGGAAAACACAATGTGGTGCAAGCCTACAATGAAAAGAAAGACTCCACATTATTAAGTTTAAGAAAGTATAAAAACAAAAAAGAAAGACAGATGAAACACATAGCAAAAGTAAAGAAAGAAATAAGTTCAAAGAGGAAAAAGATTAAGTAGAAAATAAGGAGACAAAAGAAAATCAACAAAAAAAAGGTGGGTTTAGAAAACTGGCAAATGGCTAGACTTATGAAGAAGAAATAAAGACAAAGACAGAAATCACAAATTATAAAAATCAGAAATGAAAGAGGAGGTATTGATACTGTTACCAACAGTAGAGAAATAAGATGGTCAATACTTCATAGTTTGGTTTTATAGAATTGCATTATATAGTTCCATATACCCTAGCAGTTAAGACTCTTGGAACTTACATTTTAATCCATCAAAGTGATAGCATTCATGTTTAAATTCTGAAGAAAATTCTGACCAAAACCATAATTAAAAAGGAAATTCTTATCCACAACAGGCAAAAGTGTTCGACTTATGTAGATATGATTTACAGCCAGTGCATATTGCTTTCATAATGTAAGTGTATTTTCATGAAATGGTGATTTTTGAGGATATTTATATTTTGTACAACTATAACAAATACATTATTAGTGTCTTTCTTTACAGAGAATGTAGAATGGAGGTCCATGAGAAGGACACTGTTCCAAGAATGCTGTCCTGTGAGTAGAGAACTCTTTATTACCTGGAGACTCAGTGTTGACCCAAACAGCATGGAGCTGTGTTGGCTCGTAATCCAGACATACTCTGTGTAGGTTTTCTAGCACTAATCTAGGAAGATTTAGACCAACCTTGTAAAAAAGACTTTCACACATGATAGAATGAACATTTTTAAGGACACAAAAGTTCATAAAAACCAGTAATCGAAGACTTCAAATAAGACAAGACACACTGGCACTTACAGATGTAGCCTAAAACATATCTGTACAATACTTTTAATGGGCAGACTCTTAAACATTATAGCAATGAATGATTACTACTGTGGCTTCAACTTAATTAAGTTAAGCTTGATTTCATACACTGGACTTGGAAAAATTTTGCAAACCTATGCAATCAAACATCACCCATTTCATTTAAGGAGACCACAAAAATATTAGGAATTATTCAGTTATTTATTTAGTTAGTATTAATAGATATTAAAAATATTAAGATTATTTCTCAATTGCTGACAAACCAATGAAGTAAACATAATGAACACATAACATAACATATAACATTTAACAATAACATGTGTAGAGCTGAATAAAAATGAGAAGATAACAGCCTCAAATTTATGCAATGTAGCCAACAGTGTTTAACAGGGAATGTATATCACCACATGCTTTATTTAAAGAAAACAAAACAAACAACAACAACAAAAACACAAATAAAATTGATCATCTGGGCTTCCACTTTGAGAAGCTGCAGGGAAAACAGGTAAGCTAACTCTATTTTAGTAGAAGGAATCATAGGATAAACAGAAAATATATGAACTCTAACTCAAGAAAATCAGTGATTAAAACCAGCAAGGCAACAAAGATCAATGAAACTAGTAAGGCATTGGTTTCACTGAATAAAACCAAGAAAGATGGTAGACAGCCAATGTCGACGAGACAAAATTTCAGATGTTTGAGATGGTAAGAGAGGCTCTCATACATTATCATGCTAATGGTACCATGAGTCTAAATGTACGCAGAGTAGGTGCTTTCAAATTCTTGTAGTAAAACAAAAGAATACAGTGTCTTTGAAAAATACCATGACAGTTTCCTTATAAAAATAAAATATGATTATTAATAAGATCCAGCAATCCCACTATAGGGCATTTACCTAAGATGAATGACAATATATGATTGAATAAAACCAGATGCAACTCCTCAGGGAAGCATTATTGAAGTGGGCACAGAATGCTACCAGAATAAACAGATTGTTGGGGGATACCACGGAATACTACTATGGAATAAGAAGATACTCGATGCTGAGCAGTGCAATGCATAGTCTATATGATTCTGTTTATAGGAGAAGGAAAAGGTCACATGCTAGTGACAAAATGATCAGTTGTTATAGGATGGCCTGGGATATAGGAGAGGACTGATTGCCAAGGGACACGGGATTTTAGGAGTTGATGCAACTGTTCCCTAATTGTGTTCTTGCAATAATTGCATTACTACACTGAATTATTAAAACTCAATTATACATGTGTTGTTGATCATTGTAGCATGTACATAGTGTGTACACTATAAACACAATAAGGTAGGCTTGTAAATCACCAGAGAAAATATATTTCTTTAAAAAGATTTTATATTTACAAGCAAAAAGAAGTAAAGTATTTTGAAAACAATGGGATCAAAAATTTATAAAATTTACAAATAATGTCAAAATTGCTGCCTTAAAATTATATTGCTAAAAATTTAATTAAAAGGCCAGAGATATTAATTGCCATAACTGGAAAGCCTTTTCCCACAAAATTGCAGTGAGCCAAGTCTGTGTAATATTAAAGTATTGTGGTTCCATATAGATTTTAACATCATTTTTTTTATTATTATTTCTGTAGAAACTAGTATTGACATTTTTATAAGCATTGCATTGAGATTCCTAGAGGCTTGCTGGTAATAGAGACATCCAATTCTGCCTTGATTCCCCTGAGGCCTGTCAGTTCTCCAACCCCCCACCCCACCCCACCCCACACACACCCAATGCCCTGACTGCAGGGGTCCCCCTGGGGCAATCTCAGGTGAGCTGCTTCCCATCCCCTGAGCTCCTCCTTTTTCATGCCCACAGCTCTGCCTGCACTCCTTAAGGCCTACTGGAAGCAGAGACATCCAGCTTTGCATGCATTCTAGGAGACACACTGGCACCAGGGAGAACTAGGCCTGCCAACACCTGGGGACAACCAGGTAGGACTCCACCTTAGGCCCCATATCCACAAAGTCCCCCTAAGTACACCCTGTAGCAGCAAACTGTGCCCTGTCACCTCCACCAACACACAGGCTCAACAAAGAAAGGGAATTTCAGGCTGATTTTCCTTTATGAACACTGATGCAAAAATAGTCAATAAATTATTTGCAAACAGAATCAAAGAACACATCAAAAACATCCAACATGATCCAACATAATCCAGTAGGCTTCATCCCAGGGATATAGGATGGTTCAAAATATGAAAATCCATCAATGTAATCCATTGAATAAACAAACTGAAAGAAAATAATCACATGATCATATTATTAGATTCTAAAAGCCTTTGACAAAATACAGCACCCATGATAAAAGTCTCGGAGAGACCAGAAATAAAAGGCCCATAACTAGACATGATAAAGGTAATAATTAGCAAGCCCATAGCCAACATCAGATAAAATGGAGAGAAATTTAAAGCAACTCCACTAAAACCAGGAACAAGACAAGACTGCCCACTCTCTCTTTAGCTATTCAATACAGTTCTGGAACTAAAGGAGGTCAAGGGAATATGATTAGAAAGGAAAAATTCAAAGTATTGCTATTTGCAGTGTACATAAGCAACCCCCAAACTACTACCAGGGAGATTCTATGGCTGAAAAACACCTTCAGCAACATGGCTGGATAAAAAATTACCTGGAAAAAAAATCAGTAGCTTTCCTTTATGCAGACAATAAATGAGTTGTAAAAGAAATCAGAGAAACAACATCCTTCACAATAGCCACAAATATTATAAAATAGTTTGGCATAACTCTAAACAAGCAAGTGAAAGACCTGTATGACAAGAACTTCAAGTTGTTGAAAAAGAAGTTGAGGAAGGTATCAGAAGATGGAAAGATGCATCTTATTGAAAGCAATCTATAGATTCAATGAATTTCCCATCAAAATTCCAACACAAGTTTCTACAGACCTTAAAAGGACAATACTCAACTTCATGTGGAAAACCTGGAAAACTTAGTATAGCTAAAATAGTCCTGTAGAATGAAAGAACTGGAAATATTTCCATCCCTGATATAAAGCTGTACTACAGAGCAATAGTAATATAAACCTCATGATATTTGCACAAAAACAGACAGGTTGATTAATTGAATAAAACTGAAGACCCAGAAATAAATCCACACATATATGGACACTTGATTTTTGACAAAGAAGTCAAAACTATACAATGTTAAAAAAAAGAGACAATCTTCCACAAATGTTGCTAGACTAACTGGATGTCTACATGTAGAAGAATGCAAATAGATCATATCTATCACCCTACACAAAACTCAAGTCCATATGGATTAAAGACTTCAACATAAAACTAAACACACTAAATCTAATAGAAGAGAAACTGGGGAATAACCTTGAACACATTCATACAGGAGACAATTTCCTGAACATAACACCAACAACTCTGGTAATAAAATCAACAATTAATAAATGGTACCTATCGAAGTGGAAAACCAATAAGATAAAAGACACTGTCAAAAGGACAAAATCTACAGTCTCTAGAGGACTAATTTCAAAAATATAAAGAACTCAAGAAATTAGATACTAACGAACTAAATAATCCAATTAAAATTAGAGTACTGATCTAAACAGAGTATTTTCCACAGATGAGACTTTAATGTCTGAGAAGCACTTAAAGAAATGTTCAGCATTAGTTACCAGGGAAGGACAAATCAAATCCACAAGATTCCATCTTATGGCTAAGGTAACAAACTCAAATGACAGCTCATGCTGGCAAGGATGTAGAAAAGGGGGAACTCTCCCCCTACTGTTGGTAAGAGTATAAACTTGTACAAACCCTTTGGAAAGTAATTTGGCATTTTATTCAGAAATTTCAGAATATTTCTACCTCAGGACCCAGCTATACCACTCCTGGGCATGTTCCCAAAAGATGTTTTCCCAACCTACAAAGATATTTGCTCAACTATATTAATTGCAGCTTTATTTGTAATAGCTAGAAAATGAAACCAAACTAGATATCTCTCAATAGAAAATAAAGAAAATGTAATTCAGTTACTAAGTGGAATATTACTCAGTTTTTAAAAACAAAGACATTGTTTTTAGGCAAATTGGTAGAAATATAAGATATCATCCTGAGTGAGGTAACCCAGACAAAGAAACACACATGGTATGGACTCATTTATAAGTAGCTATTATCCAAAAAGTACAGGATAAACTTGCTGCAATCCACAGACCCAAACAAGCTAAGTAACAAGGAGAATCTAAGGAAGGATACTTGAATATCACTGACAGAGGAAATAAAATAGACATCAGGTATGGATGGAGGCAGGGAACTGAATGGGAGAGGGAGTTAGGAGGAGAACAGGAGAGACAGAGGAAGAGAGAACTGGGAGGAAGGACTGGGTTGGGGGACTGCCATCTCTGGGACAAAGTAGAAAACTAGGACAAGAGAAATTCCCAGGAACCTATAAGGGTATACCTAGCTATAACTCCTACCAATAGGTGATATAGAATGTGAAATTGCCACATCCTGTAACCAGACAAGACTTCCAATGGAGGGATGGTGATACCAAACCTTCCAAAACACCTTTGACTCACAATTTGTCCTGCCTACAAGATGTGTAGGGTTAAAGATGAAACAGAAATTGAGGGGATGATCAACCAATGACTGGCCCAACTTAAGACCCATTTCATGAAAGCAAGCTCACCCTTAACACTATCAGTGCTATTCCCCTATACTTACAGACAAGAACATAGCATAACTGTCTTCTGAGACACTTCAGCAAGCAGATGCTGGAAACATACAGAGACTTACAGTCAAAGATTAGGGGGAGCTCTGGGAATGTTTTTAAGAGGGAGAGGAAAGATTGAAGGACCAGGAGGTCAAGAACACTGCAAGAAAACCCACAGAATCTACTAACCTGGACCCATGGGGCTCACAGAGACTGAATCACTAACCAAAGAGCATTCATGGGACAGATCTAGGCCCCCTACATATATGTAACAGATGTGCAGCTAGGCTTTCATTCGAGACCCCTTAACAACTGGAGCAGGGGCTATCTCAAACTCTGTTGCCTGCCTATACTCTAAATCTAGTAATTTGAAACAATAGTAGAAAGCTATATTAAAACTGCATGATAGCACATAAATAGACATGTATACCTATGGCACAGAATAAGTCTTAGAAACAAACCAGTGCATCTATGGAGACCCAGAGGATGGTGAAGAATAGCCTCAGGAAAAAAATGATGCTGAAGAAACTGGATACTTACAAACATAACCAATTTATCATGAATTAAAACCCTAACCCAGAACTACTAAGCTAGCTCAGTGAGAAAATGTGTTTATTGCCAAGTCTGATGACCTGAGTTTCATCACTGGAATTACGTGGATAAAAAGGGAATAGATTCCAGAAAGTTTTCCTTAAAGATTTCCGCATACATACTACATGTAGCATGTCCACAGCAACAAATATAGATACACAACACAAATTGATGAATATAAAAAATTAAACAAATAAACTTTAAAAACCTAGTCTGAAGAACAGAAACCACCAAACTACTGAAGAAAAGTGTGGAAATCTTCTGGCTATCCTGGACAACAGTGTCTGGATATGACATAAATGTCACATACAACTAAAGTAAAGATGTCATTGGGAATGCATATGACTAAAGAGCTTCTTCACAGCAAAGGCAACATTAGTAGAGCAGAAAGGCAACCCTTGTCATGGCAAGAAGAAAGAAAAAGTGGCTGCAAACCATGCATTTGGTAAAGGATTAAAGTCTAAAATATGTGTAGAACCAAAACTAATATATTCAAAAGAACAGTCATCAACCAATTAAAAAGTGAGTGGAAATCATAAATAGGCAATCCTCAAAAGGAAACATGTAAGTATCTACAAGGTAAGTGGAAAAGGCTCTCAACATCACCGAGCATCAGTGAGTGACAAAAATCACAATATTTCATCTGACACCGATTAGGACTGTTGCCACGAAAAATACTCCAAATTTAATAAAGACTGACAAGATTGTGAAGAAAAGGAATCCTTTACACACTATGCTCATCAGCCCACTGATAACGATAATGTAATACACATAAATAAATAAACACACAGTAGGACATTATTCAGCCCCCAAGAGAATAAAATCATGTCATTACAACGTGAACAAACAGGAAGGACAATTATACTAAATTAAAGGGGGGAGGATAGTCTGATACAAAAAGACAAATTCTATACAAGTCTCTCTTGAATATCTAATGTAAAAAAAATTCTAACATAGAAGGAGAGAGAAAAGAGGCAGTTACCTGGACCAGGTTCTAGAGAAAATGAAAGGATGGTCAAAGTTGATAGGTTTCAAGAACAAAATAAATCAGTTCTGAAGGCTCCAAGTATAACATATTGATCATATAGATAATGATACATTATCTACTGTAATACTTGAAATTTACCAGGAAAATAGATCTTAGGTGTTAATATCACATGGTAGGGTGGAGAAAAGAAGAGGACGGAGAGAGGGAGGAAGAATGACTGTCTGTGGTGATAGACAACCTCCAGTTTATTACAGTAATTATTGCACAATGATTATGGATATTAATATATTAATTGTTTACCTTAAATGTGTATTTTTATCCAGTATGTTCCAGTGAAGCTGAAGACGTAAGACTAATAATTTTTGAAAGACATTGATTGAACCAGAGTTTTACAACATCCAAATATACATCATCTACAGATTTAAGACACAGGATAGTCAAGTGAGCAAAGAAAAGTTTGAATTTTGTTTTGGCATGATGGCAAGGTTGATTGTATAGCAGTTAGATAAAACTACCTGAGTGTCCACACCACCATTATAAGTTACTCCTAACACTAGTCAATCAGTACCTATACCAAGATCATTGTAAAGGACAGTGAAGTAATGGGATAAAATTGAAAGAAAAAAGAGAGTCTTCATTTTCACAACAAACACATATGTTATTATCCAAAATATAACAAGTCAATAGTCAGCAACCACTTTTTGAGTAAAATTGAGTCATGTCAATGAGATAAAATATATGTTTACAAAGACAGGGATTTGGGTCAGATGACCATAGCTTATCCACTGCAAGTGATATCCAAGCTGGTCTTTGAAGAACTCAAACACTCCAGGTAATAAATAGAAATTGTAAAGACACAAGAACAAACAGATATCAGGGAAGTCAATAAGAAAACATTAGGTCAAGCCGGGCGGTGGTGGCGCACGCCTTTAATCCCAGCACTTGGGAGGCAGAGACAGGAGGATTTCTGAGTTTGAGGCTAGCCTGGTCTACAAAGTGAGTTCCAGGACAGCCAAGGCTACACAGAGAAACCCTGTCTCGAAAAACCAAAAAAAAAAAAAAAAGAAACAAAGAAAACATTAGGTCTCTACTGTAATGTATATTAATTGGATCTATCCAACACATGTTAATCAGTCCATCAAATAGTATCAGAGCATAGTTTATTCTTAAGTATACTTGAAACATTCTCTTAGGAGAGTTGAGGGATCCACCTCATCTTAAACATCATTTCTCATGACTAAAAGAAGGATGCCACACTGCCTTCAGTAGAAACTCACAAAAGCCAACGTGATTTCTGGTCCTCCATGCTGTATAAGTAATAAGTCAAGAAACAATCACTTCCCTTGCCCAGGACCCCTAGAACTCTGTGTCTTATAGTTATCCTAGTTTTTCCTCCTCAGAGAAAAAGAGTTAGCAACAAAAATTAGTGTTAAAAACAAGATGAAAAACGTAAAACTGGATTCACTGAAATCCTTACAGATCACAGACCCAAAGTCACAAAGGGGAAGACACAAATGGGACATATTCACAACCTGGGAAATGCCCTATCTTCTCTGTGTTCTTTCTAGCTCTTCGTAAAGAGACATTTTATCTATGCCACTTACCAAGCAAATCCCACTTTTACACATCAAGGAAAGTGGCCTTTTAAAATTAATTAGTTAATTAATTTATTGAAATAAAAGAGAACATTAGCTTTGAAATAAATCTTTCTGGAGTACTGTGTCCTGTTTTATAATCATGGACACCAGTTCTCATCATTTTCTGCCATGCCTGCTTTTAGTGAAAAGACTGTGAATTCCATGCCTTTGAAGACCACAAAGTGTCTAATTTCCACTCAATGTGACAAAGACCACATCAGCTTCAGGATCATAAAAATTTTAGGCTGCAAAGATAAGGAAAATTAACCAGAATATCCTAAAACAATGATCAGAACTAGAAAAATGAGCCAAGGGATGGTTTTTAAATATGTTTAGACATTCATTTTATTAAGCTGGAAAGTAATTGTCAAATCCAACAGAATGAGAGAAAGGGGTTGAAGGAGATTACAAATGGCTTTAGCTTACTCATGAGGTTTACTACATTCTTAGTAATGATGAAAACTTCTACCACTCCAACCCGTGTTCAATTGCATTTTCTATAAGGAGCACACCTCAAAGCCCACCCATCCCCAAGGCAACATGAACATCTCTCGGGTTTCCAGATTCAAAGTCCAAGGAGGATCAGGGTCCATCTTTTAAACATTCTAGCATAGGCCATGTGAGACAAACAGATGTTGACCTGTAATTTAAAGTGGCAAGCGTCTCCATACCAGATGACATCAGAATACAGATGATTTACACAAGAGAAAGGGCTGAAGGAATGAAGCCTTGAGGATTAATCCTGAGATGTGTTTTGCATGTTGAGTATAAAGGTAACCAGAGGGACATTAGAGGAGGAAGAATGGTAACCATGGTTTTCATGGAAATGCCATGATTCTGGAGTTGTGCAGTAAGAAGTAACTGTAATAGACTATTAGTGCAGAATAAATCCCTGTGTGTATGACACACGGACACTCTCAAAAACAGGGAACTCAAGGGATGGATCAAATTATTGGCATAGTTGTGTAAGAAGCTCAATATCCTTTAACAAAAATACTTGAACATAAACCACTTTCTGCAATTTCAAAACTAAAATCATGTTTTGGTAATAGAAAAACACTCCTCAGGGCTATTAGTGGAGACACTTTAAGCACACCAAGTCCATTTAAAACTCTGAGTAAATCATGAGCCCATTACTGGGAAAATTCCATTTGTGTTTGAATAGGCAAGATGATTTACATTTGTGTTTACTTTTAAGAGATAATTATTGCCTGTTTCATATGGAGTTTGCTTTATTATTAATTGAATTATTGAGTAGTGCCATATACAAGAGTCAAAGACTAGATTTGCTCTGCACAATATGCTGGCTTCCCACTTGTGGAACAGAATAAAATCATTTAGATTTTTCTTCCTGCAGCTAAGACATCAATGAACTGCATCCTAGAAAGTATAGACAGTAGTAAAAATCAGTAGATACTAATGGGCTGTGAAACCCTCCTATATATTTTCAAAACAGATATGGAGCAAAGAGAAGTTACCATGAAAAAATTATTGGGTGTGAAATGTGTGGGACAAAAAAATTTTTTTGAGAGTTATTGCCTTGTTATTTTTACCATACACAAAATAAGAAACGAAATGACAAAGTTACCAAATATACCTGACAAAGACCTGGTTGAGTTTACAGGATATTATTTGCCTTTAATCTACAGAGGTATGGATAACCCTATGTCAAAGACAGCTATATATCATGCATAAATGAGGACCATGTTAGCAGAAGGTTACAAGTTAATAATTACCCATGAGATGATTCTGAGGTTTGGGGGAAACTGGTATCTATTTTTAAAAAAAAAACATAAAAATGTTAAATTACACATTATTTTTCAGTTTATCTTAAATCTTCTGATTTTATGATTCTCCCAAGGTATCTGAAACATTCTGCAATGTCAGATGCTTCTTCCAGCTGCAGGAAATTTATCCTTTATGCCCTAAACAACTTAGTATGTTTACATCTGTAGAAACACTATCTGTGTGTGGATGTCCAGCGCCCAAGGCATGGGTATTTCTGTACACTGCCAGACTCTGTCAAAGACAGCATTGCTAAATACTGCATGATTGGCTTTTAGTATAGGGCCCAACATTCCCAGTCTGTATTATGCATACCAGTCTGGTTTAGTTCATCTTCCAAAGACACTCCGGATCACATTCACCTCATTATCGTTATAGTGCTTGATGAATGGGTGGCACATCTGCTCTTGAAGTGGTTTATTATCTGTTCGGATGAGATTTGGGATGAATAGGAAAATAACGATGGAGGAGACAAGCGCACTAGTTCTACCAGCTGTGAAGCTCAATCTCAGCCCTGCTGCCTCTCAAAGAACTTTTTGGTATCTCACTTCCACTGAATGAAGAACTATTAATTAATGAGTTGATTCATTTATCATAAAAGACAAAATGCAAAACAGGCATAAAGCAAACCCAAACAAACTCACAGAAACCTGCAACAGGACAAAGGCCTAATGAAGACCTTACATTGTTCATTCAATTTCCAGCTCGTCCTTCCAAAAGAAAATTTAAATGTCTGTAAATATTTTATCAACAATATAACATATTTCTAATCTAAGACAAGACTGTGTAAAAAAAAATCTGTTGATTATGAATCCAACAGCAGCTTGCAGCTCTTCACAGGCAGTTTACAGTGGTAGACTTAGATTTTTCAAAACCTATTTTAATAAGGATTCTTAAACACTTCAACCTCCCTTTTAGCCCACTACCCACCAGAGGTAATGGTAAAGAAAGGTGAATAGCAAACAGGAGTTGTGGACCTGTTCAGAAATAGTTCTTTGGGGTTATCCCAATCTTCTTTGTCAGTAGTCCAGTCCTCTAGCAGAATAGCAACATGAATCAGCAACAGCTCAGTTCATTTGGCAGTCACCACTCACAAATCAGCAAAACTGTAGTTTGATCCAGAAGAAACCACAAAGCTCCCTCAGTAGGCCGAAGTCCATGGAATTGGCAAGAAGTTTCGGGAATATCACAAGAAGTTCTTTGCCAAATCATTCTATATGAAGTCATGCAAGGCAAACTAATGCCAGAGTGTCCTCAGTGAAGACTAGCAAGGCAGAGTAAGGCAAACCAATACTAGCCCCTCCCGCCACTGTTAGTTGGGTCATTTATAATCTTTCTAAATGTCACATGTCTGCTTCAGCAAAATATCCTCTCTCCTGTGTCTGCTTTAGCAAAACAGTCTTTCACCTATGCGCCTCAGCAAAATATTCTTTCACCTGTCTGCCTCATCAAAACATCATATGACATAACTGAGTTTCCAAAGAAAGCAGAAATTTCTAGTTCATATAGTCAATCTTTTCAGTTCCTCTTAAGTCTTCTTGATCCATTTTAGAGCCAGCACTAATTGTACAGCTACCTGAGAGAGCCTACATCTTCATCTCTAGTGAGATATCCCTATTTTTCAGTTTCTACAACTCAGTCAAGGAGGTTAATCCCACTAACAAAATACCTATGCATAGTTCATTTCTGCATTATGACCATTTATCTCCTACCCCCTTTAAAGTGAAGATTTTCAAAATGCTTGTTGTCCAATGAAAAGCAAAAGAATAGAGAAGTCAATGTCTAGCACAACATTCACAGATGAGATGCTTCTCCTATGTACAGAGAAAATGACAACCATAATAGGCAAGATTTTCAGAGTACAAATAAATTCAGCTTGTGTGGATGTAAAGATGAGTCATTCCATTTAAAAGAGGAATCTATGAATCTTCCTCCATGCAGCTCTTTTGGTTGTGTATATATATATGCAAGTTGAATGACAGCTTGTCCATATAGAACTCACTATAGATAACTGATAATATGAATACATTTTGAATATTTTATATAATCATTTTGCCAACTAAAATATCCCATTGTACACACAAAAAAAAAACTAACAAATACAACAACAACAAAAACAAAAACTAGAAATAAAAAATGTACTTCAGAACTTTTGGAATCCCAGGAGAAGGCTAGGAATATGCCTCAAGATATTTATCTACATAAACTTCTAAAGTGGCCAGGGGGAGACAGAGGTTTCCAAAAATTTGTGTATAGCAGAACAAGTTATGACTGTCGTCCTCACTGACAAAAATTATGAAGCATGGAAGTTCACTTCTGCTATTTTCAGACAGCTATTGTATTTTGAATTTTTCATTAGTAGAAACAAATTATTATAAAACTGTTAGGCACATATATTGACTCTGTTGTGGGATATAATACTAAAGCCCTAGACATATTACCAGTAAGTTATTAAGGCCACAAAAAACATGTGAATACTACTAGTTCACTCATACATTGGAAGTTGACATATAAGGAAATATAGGGAAACTGGGTTCAAACTCATCATTGGTTCTTCAAGTTCCTTATCAAATTCATTTGATATTACTCAAGCTAGCAATTATAACCAGAGTGGTCTGCTTAACTAAATTTACTGTATTTATACATTGTATAGTTATTATGATCTTCAAGCCAGTGAAGATTGAGTTCCCCAATGCTCAGCTAATTTCTGATTGCTTTGAGCCTTTAATTACTCAATGGATGCCAGGGGTCTCATTTCAACTTTCCATTGCTGCTCCTGTCTTGCTTTATTCACATTGAGGGAGGGATTTTTTTTTAAAGCAACATGTTCCAATAAAGTTATCTAGGGCTGAGTTTACAAAATGATCTCAAAATCAAGGCTGCATTCTTCCATAAGTAGTAATTATCTGTTGTTTTATAATAAAGGTAAATGAAATCCTGGAGCAAAACCAGGATGTCTTCAGAGCCTTCTTTGATGGAAAAAAATCCCATGTTCTATTGTGAGTAGCATCACCCCCCCCAGAAAGGCACTAGCAGCGTTTGTGACCAAGATGGCAATGGGGGACTCTCAGCAGAAACTGCGTGTTGATTTGTATGAAACTTGTCCTTGATAAAGAATAACAATTTGGCAAGATTGTATTCAGTGAGCCATGCTATAAAGGTGCCCGGGACACATGAGCAATTCCAAGTTACTACTGAAATGTTTTTGGTGAAAAATGGCCATACTTAGGATTGCCTGGTGACCAACACAAGTCCCAAAAAGAGCTGCCTAGAACAGTTCAGCAGTGGCCATTGTACAGCCCAGCTCTTTAGTGGTGAATATTATTGTTCCATATATTCAGACTATGGAGATGTTGACAAGAAGCAGAGAATTAGCCAAGTAAATTATATCTTGATGTGGAAATTATGAAAAACATTATAAATAAACTATGAGTTCACAATGATTTAGGATGAATAAACGTTTTATTCATCATTGGTTAAACCACATACAAGCTGTTTCTAAATGAATCTAATCAAGTGTACCCTATTTGAAAAAAGGTAGAGATTTTTATAATATCAAGCAAATTAATTTAAAATGGATTTGACATGAGGAAAATATGAAAAAACCCTATCTTGTACCAACTGTCTGTAATCTATATTTTATCAGTTCAATATTACCTAAATCAACACTATCCTGAGAAAGAGACTAAGTTTCTCCATAAATATATTTTTGAGGTCATTTCATTTAACAAAGATTGATTTAGAATCTAATATGTAGCCTAATACCAGAAGGAGATGAACAAGTAAACAGTCTCTACCCAGTGTAATAAGAAAATTGAAAAAAAAGGCAAGTGTGTTCTTCAGTCCATACTTTGATGGAGTGACAGACAGACTTGACTTAATGATACATGTAAAACATGAAGAATAGAAAAGGGAATGTGAAAAGTCCAGCAAGTCAGAGATCCTACATATCCAGGGTCACTGAAACATCCTGGCCAGGCTAGAATAAACAATCCAAGTGGGCAATGGTCTAAGAAGAGGCTGGAGGAAAAAAAAAAGCACTTGACAGACTCTGAAAATGGTTGAAGAGCTTGGACATCATTCTGACATAGCCTGAGAAAGATACTAGAAAATACAAAAGGCCCAGCTAATTTTAAATGAACTTTAAAAGTTTAGTGAATGACTTTTAGTACAAAAAGGTTTGTAATATCCCATTGGAAATATTCAGGCTGAAAAATCAAAATAGTTATTGACCTGAAATTCTAAATTTATATTGGTACTCTTGAGCTTTATTCGATGAATCAAGCAGCCATTGACTGGAAAGGGGAAAGCAATCTAACCAGAAGCCATTGACTGGAAAGGGGAAAGCAATCTAACCAGAAGAGTAACATGGTATAGCCTGAACATTGAGAAGTTACTGATGTTTGTGATATAGGTCACTAATGCATTCTTTTTGTTTTTCCTTCTTTTTTTATTATTTTCTAAATTTTTTTATTTATATTCCAAATGATTTCCCCTTTCCCGTTTCCTCCCTCCCCGAAAGTCCCATAAGCCCCCTTCCCTCCCTCTGTTCCCCATTCAACACCCTCCTGCTTCTCTGCCCTGGTATTCCCCTACATCCAGTCTTTCCAGGACCAGGGGTCTCTCCTTCCATCTTTTTGGAAATCTATTGATATGCGAATTGTGTCTTGGGTATTCGGAGATTCTGGGTTAATATCCCCTTATCAGTGACTGCATACCATGTGTGTTCTTTTGTGATTGGGTTACTTCACTACGGATGATATTTTCCAGTTCTGACCATTTGCCTAAGAATTTCATAAATTCATTGTTTTTAATTGCAGAATAGTATTCCATCGTGTAACTATACCACATCTTCTAAATTCATTCTTTTTTTAGGCACTTAAGATGTCCATCTCTGGCACTCATTTTATGTAGCAGACTAAGATTTAGATAAGGAAAAAACTTCACAATTTGAAGTAAAATTAAAGGCATCCTCTTCATTTTTGCCATATAACTTTTATTTTGATTCTTAAGACAATAATTAACCCTTAAGGTTTTAGTTTCCATGTTTAGCTAATAGAAAAACAGTATATATAATGACTAAATGAATTAATGTCTGTAACACTGAGAGGATGGTCCTGGGATGGAGAAAGTATCTTCAAAGCATCCAAAGCATCAACTTGTGCTACAGAAATTGTTGACTCTTTTTTAATTATATAGAATTATCCTAACTTAAATAAATTATTCAAAAGGCAAGAGTACATAGCATTATTATAAATTGAGAGCCAATTACATCTGTCAAAATTACAGAAAGCTTTAAAAATATGTATAGAATAAACATATAATGATGCTTAATTTATTCCTTGACAAAACAACCATGAACCATGCATTTAAAATTTTACCGCCATGTTTTATGGATGAAGAAGGTAAGACTCAGAAGTGATTTAACAGGTCTTAGGTCAGAGAGCAGTAAAGACATACCTGGTGATGTTATCTTTGTCCACTGATCCCCAAATATGGCTTTCTCAAATATAACCATGGTTGCTTTATCACATGACTTTTGCACATAAAGGCCACAAAACCATGGACTTTCAATTATTCTCAAAATCATGTAGTCTAGTCTTTCCTATCCCTAAGCCTTTCTTTGTTGTTGCCTGTTTATCTGTTCATCTCTCAGTTTATTTTCTCTGTTAGGAAGGGAGAGTAAGCTGAACAAGGTCAGAATTTTCTAGTGGAGCTCTATGCCAAAAGTGGTGAACACCTGCTCAAGAGAAGAAATATGAGTAGATGTATTCAGGTATATGCTTATGGTTCACATAACCACCACATTTATAAATCTCTGCTTGTAGCAGAACTTCAGAGTCCAATACCACTTTTTTAGCTTTGGGTTTGTTTTTCATTCCCAAGTACTAGATGTTCCCTCTTCTCTATCCCCCATTCCCTCCTGTTCCCTCTCTCTATTTACCCTTCTCTCCATTGATACTCTTGACATAAGCAAATTAAGGAGTGGGCTACATCACCAAACAATGCAAAGTTAAACAAATGTTACAAACACCAGCTCAAAACATTCACTTTTGTACCACCAGAAATCACCTTGATAATATACTTCAGAAAGCACTGTTTCAGACCTAAGCTTCCCCATTTGGTACTGGTTGTGGACACCACTATGATGAACAAATATGTGCTTTAGAGGTAGGGATGGTAGGGAAATGGAGCAGTGCAAGCACTCTGGAGAGAAGTAGAACTGGAAACGTATTGGTGGTAAAAGATGAGAGACAAGAATGACCTGCTGTCATTGCCCAGTTGGCGTTCTATGGTGGTGTGCAGCAGCCTCAAGCTTATACAGATGCAGAGTAAGTCCAGGGTCATGCTACTCTGACTCTGAGCAATGATGGAGGCCTGAGATGAGGAACAGTTCACTTTCTGAGTTGGAGCTCCTCAAAGGAACACAATGGTTTGTGATGCCAATGGAGGTCATGTTGGTATCGGGGGCCCATGATGCTGCCCATACCATGTGAAGGCCCATGGTTCATGTAGTGGCTGAGGGCTATGAGTGGGTTGGTGGTCCTGATATGAGGACCACCTTGTTGGTGGACCGCCTTGTTGATGTCTGTGACCCATGTTACCACCCAAGTCCATGCAGATATCTGTGCTCAGTGCCAACACCTGAAGACATGTTGTATGAGGTCCTGCTGTGGCAGGAGTCTGGGTTTATGTCTATAGCCTGTGTTACCACTGAAGGCTATATGGGTATCCATAGTCCAGGGTGCCTTGTTGGGCCTTGTGTGGGTCTGCAGTCCATCTTCAACTGAGAGGCAATGGTCATGTCTCTGCTGTCATCAGAAACTATGTAGAAGTCCATGATTCATGCTACCTCTGATTTAAAGACCACGGAAGCTACTTATGCAGTGATGTCGATGACTACAGATATACAGTTGTTTAGAAACAGGGATATGGAAGTCTTCTGTGACAACCACTATTACCCCAACCTCTGCTCTCACCCCCTCCAAAAAAATGAAGAATAGCAGCATAAACAGAAAGAAATCCATCACAGAGAACTCTTTAAAAGTGTAGTAAGGATGCTGAAATGTAGGTCTGCACAAGTGGTGGCTTCTGGTAGGGTTCAGGATGGAAGGGACTCAGAACTGAGAATTTTTATATCAATTTTTATTTTAAATTTTATTTATTTATTTGGGGGAAGAGGCAGCCATGTGGGTGTGGGGACAGACATGGAAGTATTGAGAATTGATTGTGATCAGGGTGCATGATATGAAATTTCCAAAGAATCAATAAATCTATTATATTGGCAAAAAGAAACCATTGATCTGATAGGCCGAAGATGTGGTATATCTACACAATGGAATACTACTCTGCAATTAAAAACAATGAATTCGCGAAATTCCTAGGCAATCTTGAAAATATCATCCTTAGTGAGGTAACCCAATCACAAAAGAACACACATGGTATGCAGTCACTGATAAGGGGATATTGACCCAGAATCTCGGAATACCCTAGACACAATCCGCATATCAATAGATTTCTAAGAAGATGGAAGGAGAGACCCCTGGTCCTGGAAAGACTGGATGTAGGGGAACGCCAGGACAGAGTAACGAGAGGGGGTTGAATGGAGAAAAGAGGGAGGGAAGGGGGCTTATGGGACTTTCGGGGAGGGAGGAAACGGGAAAGGGGAAGTGATTTGGAATGTAAATTAAAAAAAATAAAATAAAATAAATAATAAAAAAAATTAAAAATAAAAGAAGACCAAAAAAAAAAAAAAAGAAACCATTGATCTAAAGAATTGCATCCTGAAAGCTAGAGGAATAAGAAGTGAAGAGATAAAGCCTCTGCTGTCTTTCATTGAGAGTGCAGTGCATCCCCAAGCAGCTGTGCTGATGACCAAGGATGAACCTTTTCTTTTTCTATGGCAGGTCTTTTTACATGAAGTGATGATTTATGTGCTTGCCGAAAATACAATGCTCTGATAAAGCATGTACACAGACGTACCACTGTTTAGTTTCCCCTGTTGATTTGCCAGACTTTAGAAGTCAAGACAGCTCTCATAATGATTTTGATAAAGAAAGGTGATTCATACCTGGATGACTGCAGAGAGCATTTAAAATACAAAATCCATTTAGTACTGATTAGCGTTAGGACATTATTTATGTAATCTGTCACAATGGCAGATATTAGAAAGAACATTTTTCTCTTTCCGTTGGTAGAGTTTATCAATCACCCTAGGTCCTGACAAGCCCTTAGGAGGAGAACATTTATCAGAGTGGATTAGAAGACTAAAAATAAAAGCTGAAACTGGTGTTTATACAGAGAATACAGGCTGATTACAGAGACTCGAGAAAAGAATGCTTTGTCTCCAGGTGACTTCAGGCAACTCAGAAGCCAAGCTCTCAGAGATGCATAGGTGGGGCTCTGAAATAGGGAAGAAGACTCCTGCAGGGTTCTCAAAATGTGTGGAGGTGACAGAATTATACAATGAAGTGATTAATACCTGGTTTCCAATTCATAACCTGAAATGTATTGATAATGTGATGTTTTTGAAACTTGCAAATGTCACAGAATTCAGGTTGCACAGTGGAGTCACGCAAGTAATAAAAGCCTTCTTTGAGGAATGATAATACTTGGCACTGCACATTACTGTGTTATTCATCTTGAAAATGGCAAGTGAACAGCAGCTTTTAGTTAGAGCAGCAATCTAGACGCCCTCCTCTCCAGTCAAAATTGTCTTGGAAGGTCCCTTCATGTCTCCAACACTTCTATTTCACTTTCGAGAAAATGGCTTCTAAATGTGGCCTCCTGGGGCCTGTAGGAAAAGGTTATCAAATACTGCCAGCAAATTACTATTACATTAGAAACTACAAAACAAACAAAAGGATTGCTAAATATCTCCCCAAGTTAACAAGTCTCTTGTTAACATTTTATGAACATATGTTAACTATATAAAGCAAGTATTATTGTAATCTCTAAATGTATGGCTATAAAATACGTTGATCACATTCAACCCCTCCCCATTCTACTTTCTTGTCCTCTAAGTTTTATTGGAGGTGGTGGAAGTCAAATATGCAGATGTGAATGGTTTAAGTAACTTTATTGTCCAAGCAAGGGTTGAGAATGAGTGGTTCAGACTAGTAATTCTCATATTTGTTCCATATTAGGAAATTTAATGAACTCAAATGTGGGCTGTAAAGATTTCTCAGTGCTTGTCCTGCAAGTGACCAGGACCCATCTAATGACTGGGCAGAACTGGTGACTAATTGAAGTCCCAGTACTTGGGAGGCAAAAACAAGGGATCTCTGAGATAAGCTGCCTGACAGACTATCTGGGATCTGCAAGCACCATGTTCAGTGAGAGACTCTGTCTCAGTAAATAAAGTAGAAAACAATCAAAGAAGACAGTCAAAGTTAAGTTCAGATCATATACATGAGCACACATGTATACTCACAGACATTCACAGAGACACACACATGTACAGATACATACACATACAGACACACACGGACACAGATGTACAGACACACAGACATACCATACACACACACACACACACACACACACACACACACACAGACATACAATATATACACAGAGACATACAGACACACAATCATATCATACAAACACACAAACACATACACACATATACACACCTACACACACAAACACATATACACAGAGATCCACATGCACACACACTCTGCTCTGGTTACATTGTAAATTAAATTACAATTTCTGATGATGAACCCAAACAGATCTCCAAATGGTAGCTGCATGGAGTCACTCCTTTAGTAAAGTATTCTAGAACCCTGTATCTCTGACTTCCTGGGCCTCTTTTTAAAATGCAATTTACCCTTCAATACTGCACCTTATGCTCTCCATGTCTTAACCAGGTCCTGAGGACTAAGGTTGCTTATGTTTCATAGACTGCCCTTAGGGTAGCAAAGAAAGTCCTGGAAAATCAGACATGAACTTCACACTGGAGCAGAAATGCCCTCCATGTTCATCAGAATTTGGGTTATCACAGCCGCAACCTTTTTTTAATGTTATCCCCTTTTCCAGTTTCCTCCCGGATAGCCCCTATCTCATCCTCCCTCCTTTGACTTCTATGAGGATGTTCCTCTACCCACCTCCCTGACCTCAATTCCCCTACACTGGGGAATCTATCGAGCCTTCATAGGACCAAGAACCTCTCCTTCTATTGATGCCTGACAAAGCAATCCTCTGCTACAGATGCTGCTGGAGCCATGTGTACCCCTTGGTTGATGGCTTAGTCCCTGGGATCTCTGGGGGGTCTGGTGGTTGATATTGTTGTCCTTCCTATGAAGTTGCAAACCCCTTCAGCTCCTTCAGTCCTTTCTCTAACTCCTCCATTGAGGATCCCGTGCTCAGTCCAATGGTTGGGTGTGAACATCTGCCTCTGACAGCTGCAACTTTTAAATAACTTTTAAATAACGCATACAGGCCCTTAAGTTTTTCACATTATCACTTCTTAGAAAATAGTAAAAACAAAAAAAATGAGTACTGTGAGAGTGATTTGAAATTATTGTTTGGTGTCCAACTTCTGTCTGTGTCCATCTACCAGCAGAATGATATTAGCAAGAATGTCATACTTTACTCATGAGGGAAAATATTATGCACTCTAGAGATTTAAGCCCAGGGAGCTTCAGCTAGCAATAACCATACTGTGAGTCTCCCACAGCCCAAGTGTCAGACAAAACCTAGTTCTCTGATGGATACACTACAGTAACAGTGAATCTGGATGTCAAAAGTCTTTAGAATGTGTGAAGAGAACATCTTCAAGAATTTTGCTGGATGTTTTTTGTATCCATTGAATTCTAGTTGACATTCATAATGACTCTCTTGGTTCATAGTTTGCTAAGCATAGTTCCCATCTCTAGTCCCCATGCTACTCCATTTCATTGTCTAAATGGCTATGCAAGTAATATGGCTAAACTGTGGCTTTTATTATCGTGCCATATCTGAAAACCATCAGTAACCCCAAGTGCCAATTAAATAACAAAAATAAAATCTTGATAAAGCCAGTGAGGCAATATGAGTGGACCTCACAGTTATGTCCTAGAGAATAAAATGTATGGCTTCAATGCAGAGATCACCACTTAATGCTGGATTGAAGCTTCTGAGAGTTCCAGGCTATGACACCCAGAAGCAAAAAGTAAGCTAAGCAACTGAACCTTGGCTTCTAACATCCTTCTCTAGGCTAAGATTATATACAAGCAATCTTTGACTTCTTATACGAAAACATTACTATCCAAATAGCACAGAAAAAGTGAACTGAAGCAATTAGAATGTATAAAAGTAAGAGACCACTCAACAAACAAAAGGATGTAGTTGTCAAGGGAACACGAGACCAGCCGGAAAAAGTTTCTAATGATTAAAGGTGGAACAATTGAGTAACAAATATAAAAAAGACACCAAGGTATGAACCAAATATAGAAGCACAACATAGAATTCATTCTATTACAAATAAACACATAGGGAAATGTCAAATTTTATTCATATATATATATATATATATACATGCATACACACATATCTATATCTATCTATACTATATCTATGTGTATATATATATATATATATACATATATATATACATACATACATGAATATATTCCAGGAAGTGAATCTTAGAGCTAGCTCTTTTTGCTCTTGGTCAGTGTAGGTTGGACTTTATGATATCATTTCACAAAACACAGTACAACACAGTACAGTAAGAGTTCCAAGAAAAGTAAGAGAATCTTGTGCATATTATTTGGGCCACATGATCAGCATTGACATCAACCATCAGAAGTTAATAAGGACTGGGTGAGATGACTCAGCTGGTAAAGAGACTTACCATCAACCCTGATGCCTGGAGTTCAATCCCTGGGACTCCCGTGGTAGAAGGACAGAAATGACTCTCACAAGTTGTCCTTTGGCCTCCACACCAGAGCACATGAATGTGTTACACACACACACACACACACACACACACACACACACACACACACACACACCCTACATTTAAAAAAAAAGGAGTAGTCAATGATTTATATTAGCACACTGCAAATATGAACTCTGAGGTGATATAATCAGAAAGGCAGACTGTCTCTGTGACCTTCCTGAGGTCTCATCTTCCAGTATAATGAGAAATATAAGAAAGAAATTGAAGAAGATTCCATAGTGCACTTTGCCAGTCATTCTTAAAACTTAATAACAATGGTTAAGAAACTGTCACAGACCACAAAAGACAGTGAGTGATACGACAATCAAATATACACAGGCTCTTGAAAATGAGCCTAGAAGAATAAGGTAGATAGTAGCATGAAAACGTGGAAATGTGGATGAAGTGTAGGATCTGATGTCTAAGAGATGTTTTCTTCTTTTCTTTTTCTTTTTTAAAAGATTTTTATTATTTATTTATTATATGTAAGGACACTAGCTGTTTCCAGACACCCCAGAAGAAGGCAGCAGATCTCATTATGGATGGTTGTGAGCCACGATGTGGTTGCTGGGATTTGAACTGAGGACCTTCGGAAGAGCAGTCAGTGCTCTTAACTGCTGAGCCATCTCTCAGAGATGTTTTCATAGTTAGCATAAGATGCTAACATTAGGGAAAATTAAAAGAGGTACATATAAGAACTCAGTGCTATCTTTGCAGCTTGTCTCTAACTATAAGACACCTTTTAATTTCATATGTATGTATGATGTGGTTTGTATGTGTATGTTTATAGATGTTTGAGTGTAGGCATATACAGGGTGGTACCCATGCACATGTTTGTGTGCAATGGAGGTCTGAAGTTGATGTCAGGGATCATCTCCAATTGCCCTTCCATCTTATTCACTGAAGCAGACTGTCTCAGTCAAACCCAGAGTTCACAGACCTGGCTAGTCTGCTGTGGTATTCACTGTCTCCATCTTTTGAGGCTGGAATTATAGCCAGCTGCTTTGCCCACCCAACATTTATTTGGGCTTTGAGGAACTTAACTACAATCTACATGTTGTATGCCAAGTTCATTAATTACTGGTCCATCGCCCCAGGCCCCTAAAACTATTTTAAACCATTTTTTATTGAAAAATTCAATCTATGCAATACTCTATTCTGTTCCCTTTAATTACTCTCTTTCTGTTCTGTGCTCGACTCTGAAGTCTGTTATAAATGTTTAAAAAAAAAACAGGAAAATGAGAAAGAGAGAGGGAGGGAGGGAGAAGGGGGAAGGGAGGAAGGGAGAGAGGGAGAGAGAGGGGGGGAGAATATTGTTTTCCATGTACACAGTTTGGTATGTATTTGTGTAGAGGTTGAGAAAATAAATAAGATAATATCACCTAAAATTGATGCTTTTCATGAGCAAAATAATATAAGATACAGGAAGACAAGACACAAAGGTGGTGTAAGAGAAACAACTATACCCAGAGAGTGAAAACAACATCAGCCATCTGTGAAGATACAGAAATATCTGTAATAACTTGAGGGGCCACATCTATTATTTCATACATCCTCACAAGAATGTCTGGACAGATTTGAGAATTTCCATTCCATTGCCGAGGAGACTTGGACACAGCAAGGTTAAGTGCTTTGCCCGGGGACTCCTCATGGCCTTGAGCAACAATTGCAGCAAATAACGGTGAAGGTGAATTTGACCTACAGCTTTATCACCCTTATGGATGAAAATGAAATAAAAATCTCCCTTGTCTAACACCTATGAGTTTATTAATTAGTGAGTGTAGAAAAGGACAGATTGTGTTGATCAAACAATGATGGGCAGAATATATAAATCATCCAGCCAGTAGAGATCATCAGCACAGTGCAGAAATTCATGAACAACTTATAAAAAAATGAGAACATAGATACCTAATAAGACAGGCTGAAAACCCAGATTTATGTCCAGCTCTTCAGCCAAAAATTATAAACTTTTCCTAGTGATAAATTCAAACTCGAGAATTAGTAAACCATACTGAGTGTCCCTTATGCAACAAAGTGCCTGGGAGCAGAAAGGCTGCAGATTGGGGATAATTTGGAAGATTTGCATAGACTCTACTGGGTGAACATTATAATATGAAACAGTCTAAAATCTGAAAAAGGAAAAGGGGAAAGTTTACTGATGAACCACCTGCCTTCATTTTTTGGTGGTGACCATGTCTACCTAGTTACTGAAGCCACCATCCTTCACTGATATCAAACTGCAACTTCTCAAGCCTTTTAATGTGTTAGAGGACCAGCAAGTTCTCCCTGACTTCCATAGCAGACCAGACAATTGAGGCATGCAGTGTCATGATCTGAGCCTACCAAGTACTCAGCCTCTCCAGTAAAGAATTGGCTGGTTATGGACTATCCAGCACATATAATATAATCAAATCCCATTAATCCACTCTCAACATATATGTTCATTATTTTGGTTCAATTCCTCTGGAAAGCTATAATCATTACAGATAGGTTTCTTTTTTTTTTTTGAATTTTTTTATTGTTTTCTACATTTTTTTATTTACATTCCAAATGATTTCCCCTTTCCCATTTCCTCCCTCCCCGAAAGTCCCGTAAGCCCCCTTCCCTCCCTCTGTTCCCCATTCAACACCCTACTGCTTCTCTGTCCTGGTATTCCCCTACATTCAGTCTTTCCAGGACCATGGGTCTCTCCTTCCATTTTCTTGGAAATCTATTGATATGTGAATTGCGTCTTGGGTATTCCGAGTTTCTGGGTTAATATCCCCTTATCAGTGACTGCATACCATGTGTGTTCTTTTGTGATTGGGTTACCTCACTAAGGATGATATTTTCCAGTTCTGATCATTTGCCTAAGAATTTCGTGAATTCGTTGTTTTTAATTGCAGAGTAGTATTCCATTGTGTAGATATACCACATCTTCTGAATCCATTCCTCCATTGAGGGACATCTGGGTTCTTTCCAGCTTCTGGCTATTATAAATAAGGCTGCTATGAACATAGTGGAGCATGTGTCCTATTGCATGCAGTGGAGGCCTCTGGATATATGCCCAGGAGTGGTATAACAGGATCCTCTGGGGGTGTCATGCCCAGTTTTCTGAGGAACCGCCAGACTGCTTTCCAGAGTGGTTGTACCAGCTCGCAATCCCACCAGCAGTGGAGGAATGTTCCTCTTTCTCCACATCCTCGCCAACACCTGCTGTCTCCTATGTTTTTGATCTTAGCCATTCTGACTGGTATGAGGTGGAATCTCAGGATTGTTTTGATTTGCATTTCCCTAATGACTAAGGATGTTGAACATTTATGGTGAGCTTTGAGAGATGATTTGATTATGAGAACTCTATATTTTTCAATGGATTACTCAAATGATAAATATATAGTTGGGAGGGTTATGAGAGTATGAGGCCTAGTTGAGGGAAGTTAAGTTCTCTGTACTGTTACCATGTATGCTCAGTCATCTGATCTCTCTGATTCCTGGCCTAAGATAAACAGCTGTGGTCAATTGTACTAACACCTTGATGGTCTGATTGTCACAGACACACAGTGATGACATCAAGGGACGATGCACTGAAATGTATGTGAATTCAAGCCCAAACTAGCTTTCCTTCCTTTTAAGTTGTTGGCATTAGATGTTTTCTCAGAACATTGAAAAACAGAGTGACACCAAAACCTAAATAAAACACCACAGATCTGTCTTACTGTTGCTGCCTTCCAAAAGAGGTTCTTTTCACCTCCTATTTTTAACTTTTAATTTTCTTATTAGCTATTTCAATATAATGTTGAATGTGTCCCTGATAAAGTATGCCTTCCACATTTATCATTCAAATCTGTGAATATTTTAAAGACATTTATTTTTAATTCTGATTTTACAAAGGAAAAGATCTTTCTTGGATTCATCTATGGGACCTGTGTGAACGTAAATCATAAGCTGGAGTAGTGTGTCTACTCAGTGAAGAGCAAAGGTGTTTGGTTGTTATTTTAGGCAAGAAGAGACACTGCGTATATTTGTGGGAAACAGAAATAACTGGTATGGATGGAAAATATATTGCAACAAAACAGGTCATTATAGTTGTTGACGTGTGGCTATTGTAAAAGAACCTTAGGGTAAGCTTCTTCTTGTTTTTCTTTTTTTAAGTACTCAAATGAAACGGCATGAGCCAGCTGGTGTTCTTAGTAGAAACATGTATGTGTGTGTGGGCACACGAATGTGCACATTTCAGTCCAAGTTTTTGACAGGTGAAGAAAAACAATTTTAACCCTTATCACAAGTTATTGCAACACATTGCAAGCAGAAAGAAAATCCCAAGTTTCCCTGATGCTTTTTTCTTATTGCTAAGTACAACTAAACTGTGTGCGCCTTCATTTATATCCCATGTTCTCCTGGTCGTAAGTCTAGTAGAATGTGGAAACCCCTTGGTGGAAAAGGCTGGTCTGTGTACTCAGGGATGCTTATCACCATGCAGTTTGACTACTTCTAGTAGATGTTGAAAGAGGCAGTCCAGATCTACTGTCCTTTCCTGCTAGTTTTCCTGTGGTTTTTTTGGTTTCCCCCTGAGGTCTGCTCCCTGAGCTATATAGTAAAAATCTAAAGAGCTGTGTTAAACAGAGTGATTTTTCTATGTGAATTCTTCACTATGTTTACTGGTTAAATTTCAGATTGGTCCTTATAGAGATTTTGTACAAAGAAAAACAAGCAGAATTTCTCCACCAAAATTGATCAATATCTAGCAATTGGAAACTGTCAACTTACTTTAAACACAAACACACACACACACTAAAAATTATTTTATTTCATAGTTAAAATTGGTCTGCTGGGGTAAGAAAGATGAGACACAATAAAAGAACATGGATATTTTATGCCTTAAAACATTAAAATTATTCTGACTTATCTTTGCAGGTAACTAAGGGTGCCCACAAAACACATCGTGTATGCCAACTATACACTAACACACAAGTTGGGGGACTATAGCATTTCATTCAAACACACATTCTCTGTTCTAAGCCTGCTTCTCAGCTCTTGATTACAGTATGTAGTTCTAAAATCTGGCAATGTGCTATGTCACTTGAAGACAGTGAAAAACATTCACATAATCTTTGTGGAGGAAAAAGTAAAACTAGACTCAGTATCTTTTTTACATCACTGATAGTCTGGATATTCTTTGCAGTCACTGAGCAAGACAACTATTCTAGTTACTCATAGGGCCCTCTATAAAGGCAGGTGTGGACTATATTGATGGAGTGGGTGGTCCTTATCTGAGCAAGCTTGAGTACCTCCTGCTTCACCATGTCTTTTTAGAATTCACAGCTTCTCTCTCTGAATCTGTTGCTTTTTCCCTCCTCTAGTTTCCACATTGATGCCAATTGTGCGAGGCTTTATCTCTTGCATATTCATCTCTAAATGCTTTACCCATAAACCCAGAAGTGAGCATGAGATTAGTATTTTCACAAATATGTTCAGGCTCCAGCTACTTCCTTCTATCCCAGTCTTGTCTCATAGCCCTGAAAGTAATCTTAGTATTTAAAGACACACATATAATAAATAAAGCATGTTTACATAACCTATACCATCTACTGTTGTTTCATTGCCAAAAAAAAATAACCAAATAAAAAGTGGTATTTCCAGAAATTTAGAAAAAGTGTACATACTGTATCCAGTTTACTGAATGGCAGTATGCTATAGCCTAAACTGACACCTTTGGAGAATCAACTTCTAAATAAGTGACTCTGTTGTGTATATTATATATATATTCTTAAACTTTGGTCCTTGGTACCTGCTTAGCATCTCTTTGTGGTTCATATTATCTATCCGTCTCACAGTTTTCTTTTTTTTTAAGTTTTATTTATTTCATGAATGTCTGCATGCACACCTGCATACCAGAATAGGGCATCAGATCTCATTATGGGTGACTATGATCCACCATGTGGTTGCTGGTAATTGAACTCAGGACCTCTGGAAGGGCAGCTAGTGCTCTTAACCGCTGAGCCAAGTCTCTAGCCCACCTCACGGTTTTCTAATGCCAAATTCTAGAGAAAAATCTAGTTGGCTTACTTCATTTTTAATTTCAGAAAACAGATCATTGTTTGATGAACAACATCTAGATTTCTTGTCCATACAAGGAGGGTTCCTTACAGCCTAGTTTCCCGGAGGAGACAGTAGTCATGTCTGTGCCATTTACTGTAAAATCCTACATGGAAAGCATGTATGAGACAGTCAAACTATTTCATGCCTTTAGAGTATTGAGTATACCATCAACAAAGCATCCACAAATCCACACTTAAAGCAGGTGAATGGATGCTTATTTCACAAAGAAGTAGCTCAAGGCATGTTGTGTAAGTGTACATTGTTAGTGTCCTAAGTAGCATCAAAAGCAATCCAGGGAAACAGCAAAGTGATCCTCATCTTTAAACGCAAATTAATTTATGACACTACTACTTAATTAGCAAGCCAACAAGTAAAGCCAATGGCGACACCCGAGGTAGATGTACTAAACACAGAGCTTGCCCACAGCCTTTTCTTGAATTTTATTTTCAGAATTTTCAAAGGATAATCAAACATGTATTAGAGATCTCCTCAGATGCAAAGTGCAACCTGATAGCTGTGCAAACAGAGATATGGAACACAGTGCTTTGAGAAACCGGAACTCTGAAGCTAGGCCTGCTGGCTGAAAAGAATTTGGGAAAGCAGGAATAATTGAGCTAGATGTTTGAAACAGGAAAAATCATATTTGAAAATGTAAGGAGATGATGTGAGGCTGAGGCACTATTGAGACTGTGAATACCATCACTCTGAATGAGTAAAAGAGGACGGGATGAGACACATCTGAGCTGAAAGGATATGAAATTTTGAAAACCAGAAAAGGGTCAGCATTTGTGCTTTATTCTGTAAGTCAAGGGAAGTCCAGGGCACAGGCCAGGCAGCATCAGCCCATGCTATGTAATGACACATCTGGAAGGAGTAAAAAACAACTGAAAAAGAACCTACGGTCACCAAAGATTTAACAGCCCTTGCATTTTAATTCTGAGGAATTTTATCCAAAGGTATTTAATAAAATACTTCTTTGAAAATAAAAATGCCACTTAAATGCCTCCTAATAGGGGATATTTTAATAAGTAATTCCTCATCACTAAAAACTTCAGTGTAACAATAAGCATCTCTGATATTTTCAGTTAAAATGGAATTTGCAAAAATACTACATTATCTTAGTTTATATTTCAAAAACAATAACTAAAAGTTCTAACATAGAATGGGAAAATTTGAAGATAAGATGTTAAAATAACATCAAAATTCTGATTCAACTGTTTATTAGCTACATAGCACAATGAAAATGATAAAAGCTTATATATACAAAAATTGCATGAGAAAATTTATATAAAACACTTAAATTCCTGTTGTCTCATAGTAGCTGTTCTAGAAATACTAGCAAATACTCTTCAATTGATAATGGGTATAGAAGATCAATGGATAAAAATAAGTAAAACATATTGCATAAGCATAACAATAATCAGGAAATAACAAACAATTTTTACATTAAGCACGTTTGTTTTATTTGAATTTATTTCCAAAAAAGTATATATTAGTTTTATAATTAAGAAAATTTTAAACACCTTCTGTGAGGAGAAGTAGCTGTAAAATGTGAAATGGAACTTCATCAAGAGAGAGTAATGATAGACAAGAGAAATGTCTCTAAAGTTGACTTGACAGTACTTGCCTACTGACAACAAGAGCCAGGAAAACAAAGACATTAAAGATATCTTGGAGCCTTATTGAGTAAGGATCAACTTTGATTCCTGGGAGATAGGGTGAAAGGAGAGTTAGAAAGAAGGGTGAACAGTTTGTTTTTTAAGCATTGATGGTAATATAATAGTTAGATAGTCATTCGCTTTGCCTGAGTGACATTCTGTTAGTAAGACATACATTTTAAATAACAAGAAACCTGAAAATAGATGGAGTTTCTACGGTTAGTTAATTTAATACTGTTATGTTTTATTATATGTCAATATTTTAAGAAACTTTAATCTGATTTCCCAAACCCAATTTTTTTAAAAGTACTTCTGTGTTCATTGAATCAATGCAATATTAACATCCCATGGTTAAATGAACACTGTCAATTAGCCAGATGTTTCCAAATGTTCCATTATTTGTCTAAATGTTCAGTTATGTGTGCATCTGGTTCCAGAAACATCTAATGGATTGATGGAGGTTTTGCTATTTTTCTTCCACATGTTGAAGGCCTGATAAACACATCTACCTTCATTTTAACATCTTTACTCCTTTGGTGTATATAATCAAACAAATGAGCACTAACATTAAACAGTACACAATGAGGGGCTGGATTTAAGCAAATGTAGATTCTCTTAATTGTATTCATATCTGGCACAATAAGTACATTTTCCTAGTAGAAGCAAATAAGGAGTTCAATTATCATTCATATTGAGTGTTTATCAAACTTTTGTCATAGTTTTACTTTATTTCTGTCTCCATTTAGGATTTAAAACTTTAATTTGTTCATTGAATCAATATGCATGTAATAGGAACAGTTTCAGTAGCACTTTGGGGCTTTGGTTAACTGAATCAGAAATTCATTCACAATGGCAGAGCACCACAGGTAAGCTAGTGCAACTCTAACGGTTTGTGTAGATAAGCTTTTTATTAAAAAGGAGCCAATGTTCAATGATCATATGATAGTCAATTGCTTCTTTATATCCCCTTTAAAATACTTATATTATATTGGGCTGTATAAGATAATTATATTTCAAATATATAATATGCATTATTCCCTTACATCATTGGTCCTTCCTTATTTCCCCCCTTGATCTTTCCCTTGTTCCCGCACACAATTTCACTTCTACTTTTGTGTCATCCATATATATGGCTTTATATATCAATAAAGTCTGCAAACTTCACTATATGTGCCTTTCTACAATAGACTCAATTCACTCAATATGATGATCTCAGTACCATTTTCCTGCAATTGGCACAATTTCTTTCTTGAATATCTCCCTTTTGACAAGGGTGAAGTAGACTCTAAGTATAGTGCATATTTACATTTTTCTGATAGCTAGTGTTACTGAATTTATTATAATTTTATTTCTCATTTGTATTTCTTCTTTTGAGAACCATCTATTCAGATTTTTTGATTCTTGCGTTTTTGGGTTGTGTGTATATTCTAGATACTAACCTTCTGTCAGAAGTCTAGCAAAGAGAGATTTTCTCACACATGTAGGCTGTTTCTGTACTTGTTTCTTTTGTTGTACAGATGCTTTTTAATTTCACAAAATCACATTTCTCAATTGCTATTTCCAAAGCAACTGAAGTCCTTTTCAGAAAAGATTGCTTATAGCAATATTTTGAAGTCTTTCCCCATATTTTTCCTCTATTTTATAATCTTCTTGCATTGAGGTCTTTGAGTCACCTGGATTTGATTTTAATAGATGGTAAGAGATAATGATTTAATTTCACTCAACATGTGGATATCCAGTTTCCTCAGCACCATCTGTTAATGATGCTCTATTTTCTACAATCCATATTTTTGGGACCTTTGTAAAAAAAAATTCAGGTACTTATAACTATGTGGGTTTTTCCTCTGGTTCTCTATTCTGATCCACTGGTCTCGTAAGAGCACTACACTGCTTTTGTTACTATAACTTTTTGGCTTAACTTTAAATCCAGTATGGCAATAACTGCTAGTGTTCTCTTTGTACAGGATTGCATTAGAGTCTTTTGTGTGTATATGTATGTATATATATATATATATATATATATATATGTAGATATATATATTTATATATATACATAAATTTTAATATTACTTTTCCTATTTCTGTGAAGTATGGTGTTGGGATTTAGATGGGGATTAAATTAAATTTGTGGATTTATTTTGCCAGGACAGCTATTTTCACATTAATTCTTCCTTTTGTCTATGCGCATGGAAAGTTTTGCTGCCATGCAAACGTTTTTTATGAATTTGAGGCTATCCTGGTCTACATAGAGTAAGAATAGACAAAATGGAACGCCTTGTCTTATTCATGAGTTTAGGGAAAATGCTTCCAGTTTTCACCATTCAGTTATCTTAGCTATAGATTTATAGCATTCATCATTTGAAATATGTTCCTTCTATCCTAGTTTCTTTATTGCTTTTATAATGAAGAGAAGTTGGACTTTTCAAAAGTCATTTCTTATCTATTAAAATAATTATGTGCTTTCTGTCCTGACCCCATTTATGTGATAAATTTCATTTCTCAACTATTGCATGTTTCTGGAATGAAGCTGCCTTGATTATGGTAGTTATTGATTCTTAACACACATCTAATATATGCTTTGTACATAGCTACTATCACGATGTGTGGAGGTATAGCTAATACAGCATTATATGCCATTAACTATAAGGTTATCGTTTGTTGTTTTTTATTTTTAGTAATGTACAGTACAATACAGTTGCTGTATGAAAGCACAACACCCATATTGAAGCCCCTTGCCATAGGGTTTTCCTATGGAACTATAAATGTTACAATAAATTAAGTTAGATCAGAGATGATATCCTTTCAATACACTTTGACAATAGCTTTTACATAAAATATAGTCAATGTTTGAAGTTATGATTTAACTATGAAATATCTTTCACTGGTTCATCAAAGGCTTATTGAGTGTTTAGTACTTATCTTGTTGTACTACGTTGAGAGTATCTGGAAACTTTAATGCAGGTAGCCTAAATGGAGAAGAGTATTAATGAAGATGTATCTCTAAAGGTCCTATCTGTCCCCAAGACATAGTTGCCCTGACTTGCTATCTGCCATGACTTGAAAAAGCCCTCTGCTGATGACTCTAGCTGAGAAAAATATGAGATGTGGATCCTGAAGTGGCCACCTTCTGGAGCCCAGCAGGACTCCCACTAGAGGGATGAGGACACAAATTCATACAAAATCTTTGACCCAAAATTTGTTCCACCTACAAGAATTAGAGGGACAAAGATGGAGCAGGGACTGAGGCAATGGCCAACCAATGGCCAGCTTTACTTGAGACCCATCTCATAGGCAAGTACCAATCCTGACACTATTAATGATACTCTGCTATGCTTGCAGACAAGGAGCCTAGCACAACTGTCCTCTAAAAGGCTCCATCCAACAGCTGATAGAAACAAATGTAGAGACTCACAGCCAAATATTAGACGGAGCTTGGAAGACTTGTGGAAGACTTGTGCAATGGATTGAGGGACCTGGAGAGGATAGGAATTCCACAAGAAGACCAATAGAGTCAACTAGCCTGGAGGTTCCAATTTACTTACTTGCCTACAAAGGAACATACATTGCTGGACCTAGGCCCCACACACATATGTGGCACATGAGCAGTTTGATCTTCATACGAGTCCCCAAACAACTAGAGTTCAGACTGTTCCTGACTCTTTAGCCTTCCTGAGGATCCTATTCCCATAAATGAGCTGCCTTGTCTGGCCTCAGCTGGAGAGGATGTGCCTACTCCTGCAGTGACCTGACATGCAGGGTAGGTTGGTATATGAGGGTGCTTTCCCTTCTCAGAAGAGAAGGGAGGGGACATTGGTATGTTGTATGAGGTGGCAGTGGGAAAAGGAAGGCTGAGATCAGGATGTAAAGTGGATGGATAGATAGATAGATAGATAGATAGATAGATAGATAGATAGATAGATAGATAGATAGATAGATAGATAGATGATAGGGAAAATAGAAAGAAAAACCCTCTTCTATCTGGTCCCACTGCTCTAATGCTCCCCAAGCACATGTGGTCTAGTGACAAAGTACTGAAATCTCTGAAACTGCGCCAAAATAAAATTTCCTTCTTTTACATTGTTTCTTCATATATACAGTCCATAGCTATGTAAATTAATATAAAGGTAGAAGATTTAGAAATTATATAAAAGTATAACCAGTGTGTGTGTATGTGTGTGTGTGTGTGTGTGTGTGTGTGTGTGTGTGTGTGTGTGAAATACCAAGTTTGAATTATACAAATTTATATTGGATAAGTAGGGACATGTCTGGAATTTGGAAAGTATGATGGATAGAACGATTTCAAAGAGATGAACCACTAATGAAGTCAGAAGGGAATATTCCCCTGCACCTCTCTGTTCTGGCTGTGATATATAATTTAAAAATTAGGAATGGAAGGAATGTACAAAATGGCAGTTTGAGGATGCCCTGACTCTTGATTCACTTACACACTGCTCCATTCCTGACAAACCAAAGAGCCAAAAGTCCACACAGAGCCCCCAATACCACCATGCTTTCACATCACTGCAAATATTGGCTACTCAGAGTTCAGTTTCTGAGTTTCTGCAATGAGAAATTAATTTTGAACAAAATAACTTTTTGATCTATTCAGAAAAATCCTGCTAATAAGTTCCTTAGATAGTTCATCTTGCATCAGATAACTACAGATAGCATTGCATTAGTTTATCTAAGCAATGAAGAGCCAACTCCTACTGGCTTGTTCTGACTTCTAGAAAGACTAGGTGTAGCAATGGGTTTGGATTCTTGGGGAATGTAAAGCCCACTGTCAAAGCAGGAGTATCTGAAATAAATTTAAGCTAAATTCACTCCTAAAGAGCTCAGCCTTCTGGTCTATCTACAGGAAGAAAAAAAACCCTGCAGGTCAAACTCTCTTTTTATTTAACATGTTTAGGGAAGCACTATTAGCAGCATAAAAATACCTAAGAGAGAAAAACAGTAATCTCGTATAGAGAGACTATGACGCCTGGAGGCACTGAGCAGATCACACCATTCAAACAGTCACTGGTTTTTTTTCCCCCAGGTACATGAAAACAGCGACTAGAATGTGATTATTTCCAGGTATTTGTAGCTGCAGGTTAATCAACATGTTTCATCCTCTGAAACCACTAGATTACAGAACACACAATTATCATTTCAATGGGAACAATCCCCCCTCTGAACATGTGGGTCAGCCCTCTCTAAAACAGCCTTAGAAAGCAGAATATGTTGTCTCTGAATGTTTCCTTAATTAAGGTTGACACAACATCAAAAATATCTCAAGGGCAAGATAAACATAAATTGATGAAGCAGTCATAGGATGCATATGCAGCCACTGACAAGTGAACATAGATGTGCGAATAAAAACATTGTTGAATTTTAGCATGCATAAAACACCATGAAAGATGTTTTACATAAAGCCCGTTATTGAGTCCTTAATGCATCACGAGACTGAAAGTGCTATTACTGCCTTATTTATTTTTCTTTTTCAAGTTTAAGAAAATTCCCTAAGGTCACAAAAACTGTTGTCTCACAGTGTCTCAACCTAGCCACTGTGAGAGGACATTTCTTAGACTTCATTTATCTGCCTGGTTACAGCTAGAGTTAATCACAAAAGATATTAGATATAACTTAGGGGATAAGGAACATCGGCCACTTTACTTCTACCATCTTTAGACTAAAAGAGATGCAAAATAATTCATCTTTTTCCTTCCTTTAATCTGAGTCCAAGCATCACTGCTGACTTGAGTCCAATAGCAGCTCCAGACCTACATCCTGATACTTCAATGAAATTCTAATAAACCTATACCAACAGAAATCCAACAGTGTTCCAAAGATATGCATGTGTGCTCCCATTTTCACTCTAATAGCTGTGTATCCCTAGATACTTACAGGCTCCACCCACCCCATATCTCACAATTCATCACCATACCCCACAACGACTCATCCATGACTCATCTATCTTTCTCTCATAATTATTTAATTATTGCTCTCTGTATCTTCTTTTGAATAAAACATACCTACTCTAGTATACACAGTTTTTCTGTATTCCAATTACCTATACACAGAATATAGAATTTTATATTAGGCCTTGAAAGAAAAGTATAGAGTATTTTGGTACTTGTATCTGTTGGTAACTTGCTTCTTTGTTTTTCAGCAAACCCAAAAATATGAGCAAAATATTGGTAATAATGGCCTAACATAAAATACATATGGATTAGGTGCCATTGATAAGCTACATGTGAAATGGTACTAAAAGAACATAATTAGAACTGTGTGTCAACAGAAATATTAGAATATATGATTCTATATTTATGATACAAGCTTCTTTGACTCTGGAACCTTCCTAAAGATAGTATGTCTACATATATAATGTCTAACTCTTGCTAATGCACAGAACAGTCTCCTAGGCATTACTGGAGTCCTTGGGTACTACAAAGTTTTATGGGTGCAGATAAGGAATTATTCACTGAAGGGCTACATTCCCTCCCATTCACAGGCTTGTGATTGTCCAAGCTGATCTTTCAGGTGACAGATTTTTTTCATTCCTCCTTTCTTGGATCATAAGTTATTAATTCTGAATTTTGGACACATGCTCTAGTAGATAATTATTATTCTAGCATAAATTTTGGTATTTTGGTAATCTTCTTTCTCCATTAAAGATTCAAAACCATAAACACTACTTTGAAAAACAGAGAGCAAACTATATTGTCTCTTCAGATGCACATATGTATTCTAGAGAAAAACAAGAAAAGTTTAAATGAAAACATTATAGATAAGGTACAATGTAGATTTCAGTAAGTATTTGTATCAAGAAATAGTCTTACTTAAGAGCTTATTGGACTTTTATTCATCTTCCTAGGGATTAACTTCACTTGTTGACTATCTCCATGCTGGTAGGTAGAGTCAAAATAAACCAAATGGACAATTAATGAAGATAGATTCTTGGATTCACAACATAAAATCCATCTAAGGGGCCTTGACTAAAGCAATTAATGGCAATTTTAGTGTTCTGGGATATAAGAGACACCAATGTTTCTGCATCCATAATTAGAACATTTGTGTTCAAAACTCATGGTAACATTTAAAACTACTGAAGGTTTGTGGCCATTTGCTAAGCACTAAATGAAGTGTTTAAATGTAGGTTCCTAAACAGTTCAATTAAAAAAAAACTAATCAAAAAATTTAAAAACAAGGTAGACTCAAAACATTGCTCTAATAATATTTCCATACCACTCTCCTAACCAGGATGTAATCACCTGGAAGGCAGACATTGCCACTGTAATTTTCTCTACATTATAATTAAAGACACACACACACACACACACACACACACACACACACACACACACACCCTCAAAGAAATTTAAAAGCTGTGAGAACAAAAAAGTCTTGCACAGATCTACTCTCTTAGGCTACAGATGCAATGACGCAACATCCTTTCTATTCTTCTGGGTGTATCTAGAAAGATCCTTCCTAGCTTTGTTCATAAAAGACTTAACCACCAGATAGGTTATATTATTTGAAAACCAAGCTATTATATGTTTGACTAATATGATATGCTCTATTTATAACTCCAACATTCAGTGTTGGAGAGATAATCTTTAGCTTGAGAGCCTCCTAAATGAGGGTAGTCAGACAACGAGCTCTACAATAATAAACACATTGGAAGATGATCTGTGCTAACAACATCATGCATTCTCTGCTTTTCAAAACTCTCTCTCTTAATCCTCTAATACATCCCACTTCGGTTAACCATTCTGTTTATAATAGCTGTACCAGTGAAAATAATGCCGACTATTATACTAGACTATATGCTAATAATTATGCAAATATTTTCTTGGCCAGATAATTAAATTCTCATAAAGATTTAGGAGAAAACTATTATAAAATAAAATGTACAGAAAATGAAAATCATTTCACTGTGATGTTCGAGCAGTATTTTTCCACACGTAAATATCCGATGTGGGGTTTTTAAAAATAACTTAGCAGTGTCTGTATCTACAAAAGTGTGGGAAAAAGGATATATCAGTGATGAAATAAAAACAGAATAGACATTGTTGAAACCTGATGTATGACTATAGAGGTAATGATGCAGAAGTCTTTAATATATAAAATCAATTGCATCCAGCTCAGTGAACTACGAAATTCTTGAGTGTAAGCCCCTGTCCTATGTCTATATTCTCAAATGCAGAATAAATTTTTGACCATTACAAATAGAATGGCATTTGCATTAGTTACTCTTCTGTTGCTGTGTCAGGTACCATGACCAAAATCAACTTATAAAAGAAAGAGTATGTTTGGGACACTAATACATTATTCATTGATATAATTTGCAGTTTCCTTGTTAAACCTTGCATTTCAGGTTGAATTCCTGAAATTTTGAATCTATATGGGTTTTGTTTATATATACATCACCAACTTGATATAGTAATATTTGCTGATTTAGCACCTCTGTTAAAGAAACAGTAATTTTTCCTGGAGTTCTTCTATGCACCCAAACCCCAATCATTAACTATCTATCCATGTGTGAATAACAACATTCCTTTGCTATGTTCACCCACACACGTTTTATGTTAAGAAAAAGTCATATTATAATATCTACCCAGCATTATACTGCATATCTGATAAGTCCTGGGAAAACATGGACTTAATGTCAACTGTGTATAACTACTTCATTATTTCTGGAAATCAAAATTTGATCATAAAATGGTAACACATCACTTGATGACTGCCATACCAAATATCAGGTAGATGTCAAAACCACTGGAAATATTGAGGGTTGGCTCTTGGGTGGGTCACTTAAGTTACTTCATTTTCTAACACACTCATCATCCTCAATTCAATTAAAGCAGATTCCTTGGTTATGTGGAACCAACTTGCCCTTCATCATGCACCTTATTTTTTCAAATTTAATCTCTGAAATCACAGGAAGATCTTATTGTAAAGTGACACTTTCTCATCCATAAAATGATCCCACTGTATAGACAGACCGGGCCTAAAATGTTCATAGGCTTCTTAGCACTGAGGGGAAGGACAAAAAAGTATCGATTTGCAGGAACGACAAAAATATTCTACACAAAATAACAGCAGGCAACTGAGCCCACTGGGACATTGAGACATCGAGACAAGTTAGAGAAAAGAATTCCTATAATTCAGCAAAATTATCTTCCTGCTTCTGTTAGACCTATTGAAGAGAACAAGCACTCCCTGCAGTATCCAAGAAGATAGTGGCTATAAACACAGAGAAGGGGCAGATTGAAATTGGACTCTGTGGACAGTCATGTAATGACACTTGCAGTTATTTTCAGTAAATTGGCAAATGTGTGAGTTCAATCAATCCTTAACAGGGGACTAAATCACATAAGGAAATATCTGTTCCTTGATTTGTATTACTAACTCATCAGAAAGCTTTTTAATAGAACTTATCACTTTTAAGTCTTTGCTTTAGTGACGAAGTTTCCTTTTGCTTTTATTCCCCCTCATTTAAAACTATCAATTTGGTTGATCTTCATTCCCCTGAGGCATTAGCATGCTTGTTCAAGAAAAACTGGGCACTGAGTCCTTGGGATTCTATCAATCAGACAGACCGATAGCTCTGTGAACTACGGGGTAAGAATTCTCATAGTAACCAAATCATCTGTAGTTCCTGTGGCTGCTAACAACTGAACAAGAGCCATATGATGCTGAGGGAAAGATCATTTAGATCATGCCTGGGATGCACATCTAGTGGGAGAGACTTTTAGACAAAGAATTCCTGTATTTGGATCCCAACTCTAACCCTTACCAGGAGGTAAAGTTATAGGGAAGTAAAGTCAAGTTAGTTTCTTTGATTAGCAAATGCTTCCATTTTCCCATCTACAAAATATGCTTTATAACTTTATACCATGGGTTAACTATAGGAACAGGTAATAGAGTAGATATGTAGCTCAGTAGATAAAGTTTCTTCCTAGCATGTACAAAGCCCTTGGTTCACTCCCCAGCACCATATAAATCTAGTCATGGTGACATTGGTACATAATCTCAGCAATGGAGAGGTGGAGCAGGAAGTGTCCCAAGTTCAAAATCACCCTTAGCTACAGATAGAAAGTTTGGGACCAACCTAGGCTATATGAGACCCTGTGTCAAAACCAAACAACCAGAGAGGAAGCCCTATAATATGCTTATAAAAACTGGTTAAACAAAAGCCTTATTGTGGCTTTTTAACACTAAAATCATATATATGTCCATCTCCTTAATACATGAAAAACTTCCAGACTAACACTGTGAGCAAGACAAAATGATGTAATCAAGCCCAACTGTAAATCTCCCCATTGTTTTTTCCTACTATTAACATCACTGGTTTTCAGTCTTTGGCCTGAGAAGAAGAAAATTACCCCTTTATCAGTAGCTAGACCCTGTGTTTATGGGGAATGACTACTATCTTGTAGACATTCTTTTCTCATAGATCTATCTTGACTCCCAGCAGTCAGCTTACTGTATATTTCACTCCACTTGATAGAGCACAAGAAGGTGAGTATCTCCAGATGATTTGTCAATATCAGCTGATGTTTTCTTGTCACAGATAAACAGCCTGCGCCATGAATCAATAGTGTGTCAGCAATGCTGTCACAGTCCCAACTAATGTGTGTGTGGTGTGTTGACAGCTGATACATTACTGTGGCTGTCTGCAAATGTTAAGCAGCTTAGCTATTCTCGGATCACTACTCTGTGCCTCTTTACAAAGTAGGGCATTTGTTTAGCAGGCAGCCAGGAGCATGACCATGGCTGTTCTATCCTCACAATGGCAGATGTCTCCACTGTATCCCATTCCAGCTGTATGTTTCTGTTAAACCAATTAGCAGAAATCCATCTAGGCTGCACAGCTTTGATTATACATGTGGGCCCAAACAACACACTGATCTTTCTCTTTGCATCAAAGTTACAGAATCTCCTGAATGAGATCTCACGGAATCAAAACTAGGATGGTGCAAAGAAGGCCAAGGTGCTCCCAAAATAGAATTTTCTTTCTGTCCTCTCCCTCCCTCTCTCTCTCTCTCTCTCTCTCTCTCTCTCTCTCTCTCTCTCTCTCTCTTCTAAATTCAATTGTATCTAGTGCTCATGATTCCAGATATATATATATATATATATATATATATATATATATATATATATAGTATTCATATATATATAGTATTCCTGATTCCAAGCTATCAGCACCCATAATCCAAGCTGAAGAGACTGTGCCCAGTCAGCCTGTCCATAGACTTTTGTGGGTATCTTCAACCATCTGTGTGGCAAAAGACTGATAATTTAGAATGTGGGTTTATAATTTAGACTAATCTTTTTTTCTAGATGCTTCATAAACTATCTATATATGATTTTGTGAAGATTATTATTTTCTGCTCTCTTATTTTAACATAGATCACACTAACAAAACTTAAGTAGTACAATACCCTGACCCGTAGGACAGTCGACGGGGGTCTCAGGGGCACCGAGAAGAGAATGGGGACAAGAGACAAGAAGAACTGACAAGACAGGAATTCTGATCAAGCGGTAATTTTTATTTTTCACACACTGTAATATAAAGGGGAGCAATCAGGATGTAGGGGAAGGGGTGGGCCTTATCTCAGGAGACACACTGTAATGTAGAGGGAACCAAGCAGGATGTAGAGTTATCTCAGGAGACTTGCTTTGACTTGTTCTCAGGACCTTAGAGGGAAGTCGGCTGCAGCTGCAGGATATTGATTAGCTAAAAATCAAGGGAAGGTGGGTGCAGGTTGTGGCTAGGTGACCCAGTCGTGGGAAAGCTATGTTTGTTCTAACCTACTTACTTTGGCTAGCTAACTTGGCTAAATCAAGAGCTAGTATCTTTTCAACTTAAATGAGCCTGAATAGCTGAGCCTGTCAGTAACAATGAAAGGGGGCTGAAGATCAAAGAGAGAGTAGCTCCTGGCAGTACAAGCATTAAAGAAGGTATTCTATATAAAACTTTAGCTCAAACCCTGGTCCTAAGTTGATCCTTACAATCTTCTAAGCACTACCTGGAAGAAAAAAAACACCTTAAAGAGATAATATGGGGTCACCAGCTTCTCTCTGGTGACCAAGCAGCAGGTAGAGTCAGGAGGCAGGGACCAAGAGCAGCAGAACAGCTGGGTCCATCCAGGCTCCACCTGTACCCAGGGACTGGGTATCTCCATGGCCCTCTGTGCACTGATCCTGCCAGGTGAATACTACTCTGCAGGTAGTGAGTGAGTTGACTCCCTGCTTTGGAGGTCAGGCTGCCTCTAGCTTTTCTCCTGTGACTGGGCAGGCAGTTACAGCCAGGAGGCAGGGACTAGTAGCAGCAGAAGAGCTGGAACAGAGACATTCCGGGCTCCACCTGCACCCAGGAGCTGGGCAGTGCCACAGCACTTTGTGCCAGGGGACAACCAGTAACCCACAGGTGCTGAGTCAGGCTTGCAGGCCCAAAGGAGGGACAAGAACCTGCCAGAGACAGCAGGACCAACTAATACCAGAGATAACCAGATGGCAAAAGGCAAACGTAGGAACTTTACTAACAGAAATCAAGGCAACATGGCAGCATCTGAACCCAATTCTCCCACAACAGCAAGTCCTAGATACCCTAACACACCCAAAAAGCAAGATTTGGATTTAAAACCACAGCTCATGATGCTGATAAAGGGCTTCAAGAAGAACATAAATAACTCACTTAAAGAAATACAGAAGAACACAAGTAAACAGGGAGAAGCTCTTAAAGAACTACAGGAAAGCACAACAAAACTTGTGAAGGAACTGAACAAAAACATCCAAGATCTAAAAATGGAGGTAGGAACAATAAATAAATCACAAAGGGAAACAACTCTGGACATAGAAAACCTAGGAAAGAAGTCAGGAGTCATGAGTACAAGTATCAACAACAGAATACAAGAGATAGAGGAGAGAATCTCAGAGGCAGAAGATAACTTAGAAAGCATTGAAACAACAATCAAAGAAAATGAAAAATGCAAAAAGCACCAACCCAGAATATCCAGGAAATCTAGAACAAGATGAGAAGACAAAACCGAAGGATTATAGGTAGAAAAGAGAGTGAAGAGTTCCAAATTAAAGGGCCAGTAAATTTCTTCAACAAAATTATAGAATAAAACTTCCCTAACCTAAAGAAAGAGATGGCCATGAGTATACAAGAAGCCTACAAAACTCCCAATAGTTTTAACTAGAAAAGAAATTCCTCCTGTCACATAATTAAAACCCCAAATGTACAAAACAAGGAAAGAATTTTAAAAGCAGTAAGTGAAAAAGGTCAAGTAACATATAAAGGAAGACCTATCAGAATTATACCAGACTTGTTGCTAGAGACTATGAAATCCAGAAGATCATGGGCAGATTGTGTTCCTAAGGGAACACAAATGCCAACCCAGGCTATTATACTCAGCAAAACTCTCAATTACCATAGATGGAGAAACCAAGGTATTACACAAAAAAAAAACAAATGTACACAATATCTTTCCACAGATCCAGTCCTCCAAAGGATAATGAATGGAAAACTCCAACAAAAGGAGGGAAACTATACACTAGAAAAGCAAGAAATGAATCATCTTTTAACAGAACAAAAAGAGGAGAGACATACAAACATAACTCCACCTCTAATAACAAAAAGAAGAGAGACATACAAACATAACTCCACCTCTAATAACAAAAGTAACACGAAACAACAATCACTTCTCCTTAATATTTCTTAATATCAATTGACTCAATTCTCCAATAAAAAGACATAGACTAACAGACTGGATACATAAGCAGGACCCAACATTTTGCTGCATACAGGAACCTCACCTCAGACACAAAGACAGACACTACCTCAGAGTAAAAGGTTGGAAAACAATTTTCCAAGGAAATGGTCCCAAGAAATGAGCTGGTGTAGCCATTCTAATATCAAATAAAATTGACTTTCAACCTAAAGTAATCAAAAAAAGATAAGGAAGAACACTTCATACTCATCAAAGGAAAAAATCTACCAAGATGAACTCCCAATTCTGAACATAATTGCTCCAAATACAAGGACACCCACATTCATAAAAGAAACTTTACTAAAGCTCAAAACACACATTGCATCACACAACATAATTTTGGGTGACATCAACACCCCATTCTCCTCAATAGACAGATAAGGGAAACACAAACTAAATAGAGACACAGAGAAACTAGCAGAAGTTTTGGACCAAATGGATTTAATAGATATCTATAGAACATTTTATCCTAAATCAAAAGAATATACCTCCTTCTCAGCACATCATGGTACCTTCTCCAAAATTGACCATATACTCAGTCACAAAACAGACCTCAGCAGATATAAGAAGATTGAAATAATTGCATGAACCCTATCAGATCATCACAGTCTAAGGTTTGTCTTCAATAGCAACAAAAACAACAGAAATCCCACATACACATGGAAACTGAACAACTTTCTACTCAATGATAACTTCGTCAAGGAAGAAATAAAGAAAGAAATTAAAGAGTTCTTAGAATTTAATGAAAATGAAGGCACAACATACCTAAACTTATGGGACACAATGAAAGCAGTGCTAAGAGGAAAACTCATAGCTGTGAGTGCCTCCAAAAAGAAACTGGAAAGAGCATACACTAACAGCTTAATAGCACAACTGAAGACTCTAGAACAAAAAGAAGCAAACACACCCAAGAAGATTAGGAAATAAACAAACTCAGGGCTGAAATCAACCAAGTAGAAACAAAAGGAACTATACATAGAATCAACCAAATCAGGAGCTGTTTCTTTAAAAAAAAAAAAAACAGCAAGATAGATAAACCCTTAGCCAAACTAACCAGAGGACACAGAGACAATATCCAAATCAGCAAAATCAGAAATGAAAAGGGAGGCATAACAACAGATACTGAGGAAATCCAAAAAAATCATCAGATCCTACTACAAAAGTCTATACTCAACAAAAGTGGAAATCTAGAGGAAATGGACAGCTTTCTAGACAGATACCACGTACCAAAGTTAAATCAGGATCAGATAAATGATCTAAATAATCCCATAAACCCTAAAGAAATAGAAACAGTCATTAATAATCTCTGAACCAAAAAAAGCCCAGGACTAGATGGGTTCAACACAGAGTTCTACCAGACCTTCAGAGAAAACCTAATACCAATACTCTTCAAACTATTCCACAAAATAGAAACCAATGGAACACTACCCAATTCTTTTTATGAAGCTACAATTACTCTGATACCTAAACCACACAAAGACCCAACAAAGAAAGAGTACTTTTGAATAATTTCCCTTATGAATATCTATGCAAAAATACTCAATAAAATTCTTGCCAACCGAATCCAAGAACACATCAAAATGATCATACACCGTGATCAAGTAGGCTTCATTCCAGGGATGCAGGGATGGTTCAATATACGGAAATCCATCAATGTAATCCACTATATAAATAAACTCAAGGAAATACACCAGATGATCATTTCATTAGATGATGAGAAAGTATTTGACAAAATGCAACATCTCTTCACGATAAAAATCTTGAAAAGATCAGGAATTCAAGGCCCATACCTAAACATAGTAAAAGCAATATACAGCAAACCAGTAACCAACATTAAACTAAATGGAGAGAAACTTGAAGCAATCCCACTGAAATCAGGGATTAGACAAGGCTGTCCACTCTCTCCCCACCTGTTCAATATAGTTCTTGAAGTACTAGCCAGAGCAATTAGACAACAAAAGGAAGTCAAAAGGATTAAAATTGAAAAGAAAGAAGTCAAATTATCACTATTTGCAGATAGTATACTTAAGTGACCCAAAAAATTCCACCAGAGAACTTCTAAACCTGAAAGACACGTTGAGTAAAGTGGCTGGATATAAAATTAACTCAAACAAATGAGTAGCCTTCCTATACTCAAAGGATAAGGAGGCTGAGAAAGAAATTAGGGAAATGACACCCTTCACAAAGGCCACAAATAATATAAAATAACTTGGTGTGGCTCTAACCAAGCAAATGAAAGATCTGTATGACCAGAACTTCAAGTCTCTGAAAAAAGAAATTAAAGAAGATCTCAGAAGATGGAAAGATCTCCCATACTCATGGATTGGCAGGGTTAATATAGTTAAAATGGCCATCTTTCCTAAAGCAATCTACAGATTTAATACAATTCCCATCAAAATTCCAATTGCATTTTTCATAGAGTTAGAAAGGGCATTTTCCAAATTTATCTGGAATAACAAAAAACCCAGGATAGCGAAAACTATTCTCAAAAATAAAAGAACCTCTGGTGGAATCATCATTCCTGGCCTCAAGCTCTACTACAGAGCAATAGTGATTAAAACTGTATGGTATTGGTACAGAGACAGGCAGGAAGATCAATGGAATAGAACTGAAGACTCAGAAATGAACCCACACACCTATGGTCACTTGATCTTTGACAAGGCAGTCAACTTGTAGAATGATTCAAATTGATAGATTCTTATCTCCTTGTACAAGCTCAAGTTCAAGTGGATAAAGGACCTCCACATAAAACCAGATACACTGAATCTAATAGAAGAGAATGTGGGTAAGAACCTGGAGCACATGGGCACAGGGGAAAATTTCCTGAACGGAACACCAATAGTGTGGATATGTTAATCCTACTCTAAGATCAAGAATTGACAAATGGGACTTCATAAAATTGCAAAGCTTCTGTAACACAAAGGATACTGTCAATAGGACAAAATAGCAACCAACAGATTGGGAAAATATCTTTACCAATCCTACATCTGATAGAGGGCTAATATCCAATATATACAAAGAACTCAAGAAGTTACACTCCAGAGTACCAAATAACCCTATTAAAAAATGGCATACAGAACTAAACAAAGAATTCTCAACTGAGGAATACCAGATGACTGAGAAACACATAAAGAAATGTTCAACATCCTTAATCATCAGGGAAATGCAAATCAAAACAACCCTGAGATTCCACCTCACACCAGTCAGAATGGCCAGGATTAAAAAATCAGGGGACAGCAAATGCTGGAGAGGATGTGGAGAAAGAGGAACACTCCTCCATTGTTGGTGGGATAGCAAGCTGGTAAACCACTCTGGAAATCAGTTTGGCGGTTCCTCAGAAAATTGGACATAGCACTACCTGAGAACCCAGCTATACCACTCCTGGGCATATACCCAGAAGATGCTCCAACATGCAATAAGGACACATGCTCTACTATGTTCATAGAAGCCTTATTTATAATAACCAAAAGCTGGAAAGAACCCAGATGTCCCTCAACAGAGGAATGGATACAGAAAATGTGGTACATTTACACAATGGAGTACTACTCAGCTATCAAAGCAATGAATTCATGAAATTCTTAGGCAAATGGATGGAGCTAGAAACTATCATCCTGAGTGAGGTAACCCAATCGCAAAAGAACACACCAAGGTATGCCATCGCTGACGAATGGCTATTAGTCCAAAAGCTCGGAATACCCAAGATACTACTCACATATCACATGAAGCTCAAGATGAAGGAAGACCAAAGTGTGGATATGTTAATCCTTATTGGAAAGTAGATCAAAACATCCATGCCTCACAGCCAACCAATAGGATGAGAATAGGCTCCCCAATAGAGCATCTAGAGAGAGGACCCAAAGAACTGAAGAGGTTTGCAGCTCCGCAGGAGGAACAATAATATGTCCCAACCAGTTCCTCCAGAGCTCCCAGGGACTAAACCACCAACCAAAGAGTACATATGGAGGGCCCCATTGCTCCAGCTACATGTGTAGCAGAAGACGACCATTTCAGACATCAATGAGAGGAGAGGCCAGTCTTGCGAAGGCTCAATTCCCCAGAATAGGCGAATGCAAGTCAGGAAATTAGGGGCAGAGGGGTTAGGGTAGGCAGGGCAAGGGGGTTGGGATAGGGGGTTTGCCATGGGGTAATGTGAAAAGGGCTTAACATTTGAAATGTAAATAAAGCAAATATCTAATTAAAAAAATAAAAGAGAGATAATATGGTAAGTCTTTGATGACTGGTCTGTTTCATTATAAGGCAGAACTGACCACATTGTCTCAGTTTGCAGAAAAGCAGTCATTCATTTACATGACTTGATCTTACTTTGTAAATGCCATCTCTATGTCAAATGCATATATACTCGGGAAAATATTTAAACTTTACTATTAAAAAAAACTTGCAAATAAAATAACACCCACCAGCATTAATAAGTCCCAAAGACTATACAATTCAATGGACCTCTATAAAATTGAGCACTGTTTGGAATGGAAGCTGTGAAGGTTCAAAATGAATTTTTGAATTTTAATATTGAATGTATTATTATGTACTCATCTACCAAAAAAAAATCAAATTAGAATTTGTTCTGCTTTAGGATAACAAAAAGGAAATGGGAAAACATTTTCAGATTTTGTATGTGATTGTTGGTCTTCATGGTAATTCCTACTAGGGTGATATTTAACATGTAGTGATGACAATCTAGCCAACCAATAAAACAATCAAATCTAGTTTTGCAAGTATCTGCTCTTTCAATACCAAACTTCTATGAAAATTATCAGCATATTCTAGAACAGCAAATTTAAAGTACAATCATCTTATTCTCTTAAGAACACTGTAGGTAGATCAAGAGAGATGTTTCCAGTTGGGCATGACAGTGCAGCCCTTTAGTCCCTGCACTCAGAAGGCAGAGGCAGGCAGATCTCCTTGAGTTGAAGTCTAGCCTGGATTCCACAAGGAGTTCCAGGACAGTGAGACTCTGTTTCAAAGGAGAAAAAAAGAAAAAGGAAAGTTATTTTTCCATCCTCAAGAAAGAGAATAAATCCATAGGCAAACAATTTGCCCAGATTATATACCCAGCACTACCTATGCTCATTCAAGAGGGGATTCTGCCTTTGGTCCCTTGCCTTACAAAAGCCTGCTGAGAAAAATGCATATAAGAAAATAAAACAGAAAGACAGGCACCATAAAACACATACTAAATATCTGCCCTGTCAACACCTAACAGTTCTGTTTAAGCCAAAGAAAGAGGTCCCCAACACTCTTGTCTTGAATTTTTTTGAAGAAGTCCTGTCAGAATGACTAAGATTTAAAACAAACAAACAAAAAACCCAAGTGACAGCACATTCTGATGAGGATGTGGAACAAGGGGAGCATTCCTCCATTTCTGGTGGAAGTAAAAACTTGTATAACTTCTTCAGAATGTAATCTCATAGTTTCTCAAAAAATTGGGAATAGTTCTATCTCAAGACCAAGCTATTCCACTCCTAGGCATATCCACAAAATATGCTAAACAATACCATGGGGATACTCGCTCAACTATGTTCATAACAGCTTTATTTGTAATAGCCAGAAACTAGAAATAATCCAGATGTCCCTCAACCAAAGGATGAATAAAGAAAATGTGGTTCACTTGCACAATGGAGTATTACTTAGCTTTTAAAACAAGGACATCATGATGGAGAAAATATCATCCTGGGTGAGGTAACCCAGACTGAGAAAGTCACCCTTGTTATGTACTCACTTATAAGTAGATATTAGCTATGAAGTATAGAATAATCATGCTACAATTCACACACCCAAGAAAACTGAGAAAGGAGGGCCTAAGGGAGAATGCTTGAATCTTACTCAAAACTGGAATTAAATAAACATTGAAAGATGATAGAGAGAGGGAACAAAGTGGGAGAGAGGATGAGGAGGGGTCAGAGGTGGAGATAGGGTAGGGGAATGGGGAGGAGGTGACAGCTTGGAGAAAGAAATCAGCTCGGGGGGGGGCATCTTTGGAGCAAGCCAAAGAGCTGAGATGGGGTACGCTCCAGGGAGGGTCTGGGGTGACCATAGCTCAGATTCCTAGAATCAGGGGCAGAGCTTCCAGTGCAGAAAGGGGAACACCAACCCACAAAACCTTCAACCCCCAATTTGCCGTGCTACAAGAAGTGCAAGGATAAAGATGGAGCAGAGGTTGAGGAGATGGGCGACCAATGACTAGCTCAACTTGAGACTCACTCCATGGGAGAGAGAGCCAAGCCGTGATACTATTAATGATACTCTGCTATGCTTACGAACAGGAGCCTAGCACAACTGTCATCGGAGAGGCTTCATCCAGCAACTAATGAAAACTGATGCAGAAAGTCATAGTCAAACCACGGTCAGAACTCTGGTAGACTTTAGGGGGCAGGATTGAGGGAGCTGGAGGCGTCAAGGATACTGCAAGAAGATCTACAGTGCCAACTAACCTGGGCCCTTGAGAGCTCACAAAGACTGAACCATCAACCAAAGGGCATTCATGCATGGACTTGACCTAGGCCCCATACACACATGGACCAGATGTAATTTGCTTCCAGTTCTTTGTTCCCTGCTAGTTAAGAATCAATGCAGTTTGCCAGGTGGTCCCCTGAAGATCAATCTGCAAAATGAAGCAACTCATATAGCTCCTGGGTCCCTATAGCATTCTACCTACTGATTCTTGATGTCTTGATTAAATAACTGTGTCTCTGAACAACCAGAGTGGCTATCTGTGACTCTGACTCTGTTGCCTGATCCCTTTCCCTCAGCTGGCCTGCCTTGTCTGTCCTCAATGGGAGAGGATGTACTTAGTCCTGATGAGGCATGATGTGCCAGGATGGGTTGGTACAGGGTCTCCTCTCTGACGAGAAGGGAAGGGAGGAAGCCGAGAAGAGGATGTGAGGGTGGGACTGGGGGTGAGGGAGGGAGGGAGGCTTCAATTGGCATGTAAAGTTAATAAACTAATTAATGAAACTAAAGAAGACCCTTCTTTACCATCCCAAACCTGTGCTGAGGGTGTCTGCTTGATGGTATTAGAGACTGAGGAAGCTTTGGAGAAGGGTTGGAGTTGAGCTATGGAACTGCTCAGGTAAAGAAAAGACAAGCCAGGAACTCAACAAACCCTCTCAAATAGCAAAAAAGCTATAGGTTTTCAGCTTAACAAAGCATCCTTTCCCTGGAGTGTGTCACTCTTGCTTCTGTTAGTTTCCAGTTCCTTGTTCCTTGGTAGTTAAGAATCAATGCAGTTTGCAATGTGGTCCCTGAAGATCAATCTGCAAAATGAAACAACTCATAGAGCTCCTGGGTCCCCACAGCATTCTACCTAGTGATTTTTGCTGTCTTAATTCAATAACTGGAAGCTAGAGGTTTGGTAAAAGGTATATAAAATTTCAAATTGTAATTTAAGTTAAAATGTTTATTTAACTAGTCACTTCAAAAGTTGAGGCTCATTGTTAATATGAATTGTTTCCACAATTTTGAAAATAGAAAAATGTAACCTTTTAAAAGAAAATGAAAGCATCTTTGACTTATTACATTTACTATAATTTGCTTTCTAGATAGAAATACCAAGATTGTAACTATGGATAAAATCAAATTGCTTGTAAAAAAAAATATTGATTATAACAGAATGGTTACCACCACTTTGGCTGATGTTAGTCAAGAAAAAAAATGGAAGAATGAGTATAAGATGATTAGTTGGGATACATTTTTTTCATCTTATTACTTATTTCCATTCTGCTATGGTATTTACAAAGCATGCAGATAAAGATAATGGTAGCTAAATACAGCCCTCTTTTTTTTTTCCAGACTGTAAGTTATCTGAACACCAGGGCTTTATATATTTTCATTTTGGGGTTAATGAAGTAAAGTCTGGCTACAAGAACATATTCTACCTAATTATTTTAAAGCTTGATATAATCTCTAACCACCAGAACATGGTATTCTGACTTCCATGCGCATTTGACAAAGCTTTATAAATATTAAGGCAGGGCCTGTGTACAGTTAGCAACTGCTTGGCATAGCCCTCAAACCCCACCAACAAGAATCTAAACCTAATGTGTTTTTCTAACAGTAGAATTATCAGATTATTAGTAGATACCTGGGGGAATGGAAGCGGTTTCGCCTTCATATCTGGGCTTCTGAGCTGGAAGGATCACTCAGCAAGGGTTTGGTGTCTCCTTAGATAAGAATTTTCTATGTATTTTCCCCTTCCCATGTTATCACAACTTTGATGTTTACAGTCTGACTCCAGACCCCTTGAGATTAAGGACTGGCCTCAGGTTACTCAACTCAACTCATAACTGGGCAAGGGCTGACTGCAAAGATAAAGACTTCTAATCCTAAATCCCTTGACAACAACTCCTGACAAGGTTAGATGCCTGTTATCAGTAAGGCAGGGGATTCAAAGAAAAATCATGGGCTTTGGGAGTTAAAGGTCTGAGTTAAGTCTGACTAATGATGTTTGGTTCCCTTTAAGGGGAAAGGAGTATAACTGTTGTTCAGGGTTCAGAAGGCAATGTGTGCTAATATATTATGAGCTGTTTGCTCCCAAGAAGCATCTGCATTCCAGGAAGAGCTATGCATGCATCACAGGAGGTGTGTGCTAGTCATGAGGCTTGCAGGTGATCTTCCTGTTGGGAAAAGATACTAAAAGGGCCCAAGAAAGTTGAAAATCATATACACTGGACTGCTTGAAAGCACAAGTGTGAGTGTCCCTGCCACATGTCCCAAGATTCATGGCTAACACTAATTTATTCATCCCCCCCCCCCATGAGTGGGATCACTAACCCTGATGAAAATTCTTGATAACCAAGAAAGAACCCAGTTGTTGATGAAGGCTCTCAGCTCAGTTGTCAGAATTAGCAGGGTCACATCTCCATAGCAAGGGCAAGATTTCTGCATGGTAAGTGTGGCAATTATACCTGGCCAAGTCCGTGTATGATCTCTACCTGAAGGTTTGGGACCTCAAGTCTTAAACTTCTCTTGATCTAGCCACATTCAAATAATAATAATAATAATAATAATAATAATAATAATAATAATAATAATGGGAGGGTCTTATTCTAAAGGAAGCTTGCACATTTATTTGTAATTTTGAATCTTGTACAATTGTTTCTAATCATGACTTAATTATTTCTATGTAGCCATTTCTCACAAACAGAAGAGGCATACATTGTTATCATAAATATAAAATGAAAGCAATTATAAAATGATAGTATTTATAAATGTCTACTCTTTCACCTAGGCTGTGTGTTCTAACTAAAGAAATTCAGGGAGGATGAAATTGTTTTTCTGGTGATGGTGGTAGTTGTTGTTGTTCACTTGTAGGATTGGAAAACAAGATCTGCAGAAAAATGAAAACTGCAGGGTGTCAGGAAAGGTAGGTTCAGCTACCAGCTGTACTACTTGCTGTTGGGTAGTGGTCAAGTAGCTTTATCTTACTCGGCTTATTTGTAACAAAGAGACACCAATGACTACTTCAATATTATAATGAGGATTAAATTGAGCTATAGAGCACCTAGCAAGTATTAACATTAGCACAAATGCTAATTTTCTTTACTTCCTCTTTATTTTACTAATGATAAAGAATTGTAGAACCCTGTACGGATTTGCACAAGGTCCCCTGGGGGACCCCTGTGTCAGAGACAAGAATCTGTATTCTTGTCAGATAGAACCATTCCCATCCACCACTTCTCTCCCTATGTATGTTTTTGTTGAGGACTCATCAGCTAATTGGCTCTTCCAGGATCATACAGTTGAACTCATGAAGAGCTTGTTTGAATGGTAGCTGCCAAGTGATGTTAAGGAAATGAACTTACTATTCTCCCACAAGTCTGCCTTCTTAACATTTTAGACTAATTTTGACTCAGTGTGTGCTTAGGTTCCCATTATGTAACAGGCACTCATCTATTTTAATGAAGGAGACTTTTGTGCCATGAATCATTGTGGGATGAACTAATCCACTATCTCCTTCCATCGAGGAATATTCCCTGAAGATGAAGAAAATTTGTCACTTTTTCATAATTATGTGGAGGTCTAACCTACACACTTGTTTATATATCACCCCCCACACAATTACAAGCTTATGTTTGACATGTCAGCATCAGCACCATTGGTGTTTCAGAATGGAAGGCCCATTGCTGTGAGAGAAGTCCCAAATACTATAGATATTTAAACAACCCTCTCAATTCACTAGATATCCACAACATACAGCATCCTCACTACCAAAACCATGACAACTACAATTGCAATCATTGTGAATATCCCTTTGGAAGCACAAATGTTCCAAGTTAGAGCCACTGGTTGACATAATTTCAAAGGGCCCCCAAGTGGTAATTTTTCAAGCTACCTCTCCACCTCTAAATAGCTCAGAATGGAAGGTGGATGAGGTTTGTGGCTTTAAATAGCCACCGGATGACACTAAGCCTTCATCTGCAGTCAGCAGACTACTGTAGAATATAGAGCTCCAAATAGAGGCCCTGGTCAGAATGATCAAGTGGTGCCTGTCAACGCCAACATTTTTCCTTGTGTGTTTTCTAATTCTTAAACTTATTCCCTAGTAACGAAAGGTTGGAGATGATATTGTAAGAATAGGGAAATAAATGGTTTCATTTCACTTTTATTGTCTGGATGAATTTAACATTAGGGAAGAAATAAGAAAGGAAATTATGAAACCAAGCAAGAAGAAAAAGGAGTACAATTGTTTTTAAAAGACTAGACTTTAGACCTCACTTATGTAAAAGGTCTACCTTTAAAACAAGAGAAACACTAAAGTTTACTGGCACTGAATAAACAGTAAGGTTTAACAGCATTTATCTCTGGACAGGAATGGAAGTGCTGTTTTGATTTTCTGGGAAATTTTTTATTTTAACAGGTAGGTAACATATTTGGACAAGGTGGAGAAAGTTTTGGAGGATATATATATACATATATATATATGTATGTATATATATATATATATATATATATATATATATATATATATGTAATGATAATTGTGATTGATACTTACCAGGTTCTAAGGTTTTAACAATGTAAAGCACTGCTGACTTTTTGCACCTTGTGGCTCCGCTGCTGTAGCCAGACAGAACTACTGCTGCTTGGAAACATCCAGAGTTGAGAATCATTTAATATACCTATCCACCCAAGCACCACAGGCAAGCAGTTGAGGACTCACTGTTTCCCTTCACAATCCCTGGACTGACCAGGAGCTACAGCTTGGGCTGCCACAGTTCAGCTGTCACAAGTCCTGTTACAGATCACAGTGATAATCCAAATAACTAGTGTACTTTCTCATCATTAGCGATGAAAACACTGTGAGTCACAAGTGGAAGACAGTACTGTGGAATGTTATCAAACTACTATAGTAAATTCTGTTTCTTGACTATCCAACACAGAGAGCAAAATATTTTTGGTCCTTCTGAAGTCCCCATCATGTGCCCCACTCACCACCCAGCTCTCTTCTGGGATGATAGTTGTTATCACCATTTCTAGCATCATAGCTTAGTTTTGATATTTGGAACGTCACACAAAAGGGAAGCATGAAGTGTGGATTCTTATTTGTGTTTCCAGAATGAAACTTTTAGTGAGTTTTCCAGAGGCTAAAGAGGTTTTCATAGTAGCTGGGGTCAGGAAGGAACCTAATAACTATTGAGAGACTATAATTCTATGAAACTAATCCACAATGTTTGCAACGAGATACCAAGCTGGGAAGCGCTTTACCTCAGCCCCTCTTGCCTGTTCTCTATCTCTTGGTGGGAAAGGGGATGTCTATGAGATGCTCACAATAATAACAAATACAGGAGGAAAGGGCCCTGAGAAAGGCAAGTTCATGACTTCGTGAAGGTGTGTCTAGAAAAGCCCTAAAGTAGCAAGTTAAGGGGATATAGGTATTTGCCTTTTTGTCAGTTTGCCATCTGCTCTATGGTTTATTACTTCTGTGTTCTCAGAGCTTTCATGGGTTGATGATTCTCCTCCCACTTGGCCATTATGCTAACCAAACACTCTCAGGATTGTGCTGATAAAAATCTTGTGGATTTGGGGTCTCCTTTGGTTTGTTCATTTCCATGTCTTGGGGTTAAGATAACAGTATCTATATAATTCATACATCGTGAATGACAAACAATTTACTCCTTTCAAACAAAACACTTCTTACATATTATATCGTGGTTAACATTTATTTATTTATTAATGAAAAATACATCAAAATACAGTTTATATTTCCTCTTTCTGACTCTTCATCTGCTATATTTCCACTGTTTCCCCAAAACACTATAGATGATAATTTCAGGATACATGGGAGCTAATCACACCCATGATAGGCTATGTGACAAGACATAGGATGTGATCACTTTCCAGATTCAAACTTTGCTTCAGCTTTCAAAAACCTTAGTTGAAGAATCATTCCCATTTAAAAAAAAAAGTGAAGGTGCAAGAAGACATTGTGGACTTTGTTCTACTGTGAGCATAAGCCTGGACATTACAAAGGAACCCACAGGTAGCCAGCTCTTTTAAAAGATAGACCCAAGTAATTGCCACAATATTTATTTGCTCTATAGACAAAAACCAAAATAAAACAAAACCATACCTCCTGAATGCAGAACTGATTATTATTAATATGTCCCTTTCCCTCCTCTTACTGTCTCATATTTGTTAATGTCAGGTGTAGAGAGAATAGGGCATTTACCTTGTTTTAAAACTTCCTAAAGTTTTATTTTTTAATTTGTATCTACCACAGGCCACTCTCCCTACAGACAAACAGATGGAGCAACAACTTCGGAGTCAATTTAGCTCCTTCTAATTTCTAGCTAAGCTCCCTATCTCCCGATCCTTGCCAACGCATTAGCTTCCGTTCACATTAAAGATAAGATAGAGACTCAGTGTGGGTTCACATAACACAAGATGGTCCAGATGACCCAGGAACATCTCAGGGTAGTTCAGAATATTAGTTGTCCAAGCCACACATATGTGGATACTAGCAGAGAACAGACTGAACTTTAGGACATGAAGAATCCAGCAGTCCTGGAGTGACACACTCCAAAAAGGTGTGAGTCACACCAACACTGGGCTCACTTGCTCTCTGTCTTTCCTTTCACTTCAGGGGACCCCGGACAAAGAATCTCAAATGGTGAATCTGTAGGAATCATCACAGATTCCTTTCTGCTCTGCATCCAAACAGGAGATCAGACACATCTTATGTGAAGGCTTGTAGAGAAGAGGGCGAGCAGAACTCCAAAAATCATAAGCAGGAGTAACCCCTCCAAGTACTCACCGCACAGCAGGTTTGGAAACCAAGAGGACCTGTGTGCAGTGGTGGCAAATAGCATTTGCTGTAATATAGTGTTCTCTGTGTGTGCCTCTGTCTCTGTCTCTGTCTCTGTTTCTGTCTCTCTCTCTCTGTCTGTCTCTCTCTCTCTCTCTCTGTCTGTCTCTATCTCTGTCTCTGTCTCTCTCTCTCTCTCTCTCTCTCTCTCTCTCTCTCTCTCTCTCTCCCTTCCTCCCCACATGCGGGAAAATCAGATGGACTGAAATATGAGAAGCAGAAATTCACAGATGGAAGTGGAGACTCTAGGAGAATAAAGAGAAGAATATCAAAATTTAGTCTTGCATGACAGTACATATCTGTAATTCTAGTCACCCCTGCTACATAGCTCCATACCTTTCTAAAGCAAATTTAGACTAGAAAAGAAAGGAAAATAAAGAGTGGAAGGGAGAATTAATGAGTGAATGGAAGGAGGATAAGAAAGAAAATAATTTTTTAAAAAAACTTTATATATGTCATAAAGCAAATGCAGCTGTGTGATTTTAGGTCTCAGAGACACCAGATTTAATTGTTTCATATTATCCATCCTGGATATGTTGCAGGTAAGAGCTCACTAGTATATGTGAGCTCAGCCCTGGTCACAGAGTAGCAGCATTTCATACCAGCTAAAGATAAAACACATTTCAGTGGGCCAGAGGACAGAGGAAATCAAGGGGAAGGCTGAATGTAACACCAAACTTTGGTTTGTGGGCTCACCTGACATGGTTGCTAAGGACACACAATGGCTCCAGAAGTATTCTAAGCTCTGGTATTCTAAGCAATTCACCATCACACACTGCTTGACCTTTGCTGACATACTATAATTTTGTGGATTCACAAGATGAGGATACCTTATTTAAGGCTGAAGCTGTCTTGCATGGAGAGGAACTTTTGCCAGCCCCCTGTTGGGATAAACACCTGCCATGACCTCTTTCAATGGCAGCTGCCATTGGAGATGGGGTTGATGGGAGCTCTGAGTGTTATATAGACACGGAGAGAAACACTGTCTTTGGACTAAAATTAGAGGGAGGAGATGTATTCTCTGTGAAGGTGGTGATTTGGGCTATTTCCTCTGCCCTTGTTCCATAGTTATAATCCTTCTGATCAAGTCCTGTTGGAGTCAATTTGGCAGAGGGATGAGTTTCTGAAGAGGGGCTGTATGCAGACACTGGCTTATAGCTGCAGCACTGACATGTAGGAGGGAACACTACACCCAACACTCTCTGAAAAGCATTAGTGAGAAATCTTTTCCCTGATGCATGCACCCTGCCCACCCCACCCCTACCTCCCAGGCAAAATAAGAGAGTGGCGAAGTGTTCTTACCACCCCAGCTCAGGGTTCATGAAGCCTGGGGTTGTGAGAAAAGTTAATTCCAAGAACAAGGGCAGTCAAACCCTTGCAGCTGTTCATGCTTTAATGCTGGAGTCAGAAAGTTTGAGTCCAACTTTTCCCCCTTGATGCTAATCTTTCTCATCTATCAGAGTAGAGCAGGAGGCAGGAGTGAGAGCTTTCCCTGTGGTTGAGTCTAATGAATTAGAGTTACTGCAACCAATCTCTGGCACTTTGGATATCATTCACTTTCTATGTTACCAGTACGAGGTAAGTTTTTCAGAAGCCCTAGAGCCTTTCACCTACTACTGCATAAGAGAAGTCTCTTTCAAACATCCTTGTTGCTTTGGTCTGTGTAATCTCTTGTTCCCCTGATCTGCTGGGTTCAGTATGGTGGAGGATTTCTGTCTTAGTAGAGAAGACTGAAAACAATCAGCCTATAGAAACAAACCAGAGCCTGCACCCCACCCTATGTGGTTTGGGTGACTATATCAATGGATGCCTATGCTTTGGAGTCCTTCCTCTCTGATGCTTGGCTTTCAGAGCTTAGTGTGACTACATACTCAGTCCATATGGGAACACGTACTGTGGAGTTAGAATAAGACAATAACTGTCACCAGTCATTTACATGAGAGCTGTGTAAAAGAAGCCCTAGCCTGAGTCCATAGATGGGGTTCTAAACCCAGTTCGTCCACACCCAAAACAGAGCCTTCCCCTCTCAGAGTCTCAGATTTTCTATCCTTCTATTTGACCAGGGATGAATCGGCAATTTCCACATGAAGGTCTCAAACTGCAAAGCGTAGGAGAGTCTGGGTCAACAAGTTTGAAAGATTCTTTACTGCAAAATCCATAGAGCTCGCATTCATTATTATGACGAAGACTTTGAAGTTACAAAGTAGGATGCATGAAAGATATTATATTTCTCAAACTGTGCACCATCCAGTTCTTTCCATTTTTGAGTGTATGTTACAGGGAATGAGTTTCTGCTGGAAACATTGCACCATAGCAAGTGACCAACTTATTTTCAAAAGTTCTATGTAAGGAAATACCTTTTCTCTATAATTTTCCCTTTTGATTAAAAATCATAGTGAATATTTATAGGAAATTTTATAAATTACTAACAGGAGACCAATAAATATATTCAGACATTTAGACTTCTGAAACCAAACCCCACTTTAAAATTAGCATTTCAGGGGTGATTTGAATTAGACTCTACGAATTATTGTTGTATCGGTTTGATGGGTCAAACACTCTGATATATTATCTCCTTGGATTATCTGATTTAATTCTCACAAGAATTTTCCAATTTACTGTTTTACATTTACAGAGAAACCAGAGCCTGTTGAAGTTTCTTTCATAAATAATAAATTATTGCAAAATCATCCAATCATCCAATCAACAAGAGGCAGAGATAAGACCTCCACTTATTGACCTGATAGCAACTTATATTAAATATATTAAATCTCTATATTAAATACCCAACTTATCAAATTCCCTCCTCCTTGTACCCCTACTGGGCAAACTGTCACACCAAACTAGAAATAAACTAACTGCAAAAGTAATTATCTTCCATGTAAAATGATGAGTTAGCATGAAATACTGTTGAATCATTAATTCTTTATATGTACTGAAAAATATAAATATAACAACTAAGTGTTACCAAATGATTTATTATGATTGGTGCTAAATTACAATGTATATGAAATGGCGTCATTATGGAAACACATAAAAATAGTTACCTATTTTTGTAATTATATTCACACAAGAATCTGAAATATAGTTTCTGTTCTGCCTTTTAAAATATATCCACAGAATTACTTTTGTAGTTTTTGCCACACAGTTTTACAATACAATTACTGTACCTGTATCATCTACCCTACTCTAAGAATCAAACAAAATATGAAAGTAGTCAATAAAAAATTATTTCTTTCTGTATCCTTCAGTGATTCCAAAGAAAATAGTTTGTTTCTATTGGCAGTGAAGATGGATGATAGTAAATAGCATTGCAGATTTTGAATATATATATATATATTCAAAATATATATACATATTTGAATATATATATACATACACACACACCCATGTGTTGCTTGAGCTATTGTTCCAACTATTTGCCTTTTGAGTTGACCAATAATTGCCAAAATGCTGGGCAATTTTACTGGGACCTCAGTAGTATTCTTTTACCATGTTTCTTTCAAAACAACTAAATATTTAAGAAAGAAATACAGCAGGCTAAGATCTACAATGTTACAAAGCAAGATAAAACAGTTACTAAGTTATCAGTCACAGCAGTTTATGTATTTTTTGCTATTCACAGACTGCAGACTCCTGTTGAATATCTGAGCTGCTGGAAATTGATGAGATGTAGACATGCATTCATGTGAGTTCATAATTAATGATGTTTATACTGTAATAAGCACATTCATTTTAACACCATTCAGTAAACAGATCCCTTTAGGGCTTGAGCTAAATCTGCTATCACAATTATACACAAAAGAACCTGTAAACAAGTTGACATTACACTTATGTACAAGCAAACTGCATTGGGAGAGAGAAGAGGTGATTTCAATGAGTGTCACTTGGTATATATCAATGTGCAACAAACTGACCCATCATCAAATGGCTCAATGAGGTCAGCAAAGAAGGAACATGAGCAAGGCCCCTGTCAGTGAGCACTCAGTGTTAGTTCCAGCAACATTTAGCCGCCTCCATGCACGGTGACATCACTTTCAAAGCATCAGAGATGGATGCAAAGAGAAATGTGAGAATCCCTGCTGAATGTGTCTGTAGGTATCCAGGAAGCCTACTCAACACAGTTCCAGAGTTGAGAAGGTTCAAGGGGGAAGTGAATATTGTGTAAACAGTACATTTAATTTGAATGAGTTTTGTTGTTGTTTACTGGCTCTACCTAGCGCTCCGCTGGTTATGTAAGATGTGGGGAATGAGAACTTAATTTCTTTTAAACCTCCTCTCACCTTCATAAAGAGTTGTTTTTTGATGGACTTAGCTGAACACTAGTGCCAGTCTAAAGCGTGTCCCACTGGAAGCTGATCCCATTAACGAATTTGAGGGGAACTTCTGAAAGGAAGTTCTTGAAAATCATTGTCTCTGTGTATTTTAAATAGGATGCTATTCCAATAGCTGATGAATTTAGTTCCTTATACCAGAAAGAGAGAGAGAGTAGTGAGCAATCCTGGTGCCTCTACTACCCCACCCTGCATGTATTCCAAAACTCCACTGTCACATCATTCTCTAACTTAAGTAGAGGATGTTAAGAAAATTCTCCTGATTCATTTCCCTTAAAAAAAATAAAAATTAATAAGTGAAAAAAACTTGCAAGAACAAATTGGAAAAAAAAATTGAACAAAGAAAACTTAAAGACCCCATGATGGAAAGCTTCCCTTTCACTCCAATGTGTTAGGAACAAACTATTACTGCAAGAATCCTTGAAGCTTATTAGAACATTTGATTTAAAGGCATAAAGAAAAGATATTTTCTTTCCTCAAGCCTTCAACACCACACCTGCAGAGGACGTATGTAGCTCAATTGCTCTCTAGTGTACCCAGGAATCTGGCTCTTTGGATAGGTTCCGGGGAGAAGAAGTCTTGGTCTATCAACTGAGCCTTGGCTTGGTAAGTAGATTGGCTTTGAAGAGTCACACTTTTGTGCTTATAAACTGGTCCCAAGAAGCACTGGGGAAGCACGCATAGATTGGCTTCAAACTCCTTTAACATTCTCCCACAATTGCCAAAGCACTTGACTCTGACTGTGAAGATAGCCTGCATTTTGCCCCCAATTTAGACAATTGGCTCTTCTGTCTATAGAATATCAAAACAAGTCCTGCTTTCTTTTCTTTGACTCTGCTCTTTCTTTCCTCTCTGAGCAACAATTTGGGGCTTGTGTAAACGGGCTGAAAAAGTTGTTGGCAGAATACTAGAGTATGTTTGGTTATCTCTTCACTGTCCCCCAGAGAATTTTTTTTGGCAGTTATTTATAATAAGCATATTTTAAACTGATTGTTATAACTTCAAAATAATTAAACAGATAACCAGCTTCACTCTGAATCATGCCACATAGACCCCATGAACTAGGAAACAACAATTTAATCAACAGGTGATGTAATAGCACGGGGCTATAAGTTTGTGCCATCAGTTCACTTTTTGATTCATAAAAATCCCTACTTTTATTTTTGGTGGCATTTTGTTTCTTTTTCTTTTGTTTTATTTCTGAAGTGCACAATTTGAAATGCATAGGTTGAAATTCCAACCAATGGTATGGCATTTCTCTAAATACATTTTTGTTTGTTTCTTTGCTTTATTTATAGGTATTTGTGTCATATTTTCTGTATCATTAATAAATATATACATTCATAGTAGAAGAGAATTCTGGAAGCCAGAACTGCAATAAACTATCTAGGAAACTAATATAAAATGTAGTAATTAATTTCCTAAACTGAAAATTTAAAAGTTTCAAGTTATGTGTTTATGTGTATAAATATGTATAGATATATAGCAATTTATATAAACATCTAGATAGATGTACACACATATATACATATATACATGCAATTTATACACCAATACAAAATACACACACACACACACACACACACACATGCTCGTTACACACACACTCTTGTATTTCATTATCATTTCTTTGCTTTATCTCCTTCTCTCCTCATCTTAGAAGAGTAATCATGAGATACTATGGGAAGCCAATGTATTTGTATTTTTTATCTGACTTGAATTAAAAAAACCCAAATATTTGCTTAAAAGTCAAAATAAAATAGCAAAAGGATGCATAGACACATCTGTATAAACACATGTGCACAGCCTTTGGAAATGACTTTGGAAATTTGCTGTGGTACCAGCACACAGAATAACAGCTCTCTTAATGCCGAAGCCAGCCTGGGGTGAGTATCCCTGAGGACTGGACAGGGTTTCATTAGTGTAATGTCCCCCACAGAATTCAAAGTGCAAAGTAAAGTTTGTGGCAGAGAGAACTGAGAACTACCTTCTACATTTGCCTTTCTTTATCTTCTCTGAATATTTGTGTCTTATTGTAGTTGTAGTTTAAAATAACTCATCTCTTTAGAAATGGTGCTGGCCTAAGATCATTCTGGCTACCCTTCCCTTGCAGTGAAAGAAAAAGAAAAACAGGTAAAAGCTCAGAATACAAAAGAGAAACAATTAGATAATGAGATGGTTAAGTCCACAATCTTTGGGATACAATAAGCCTAGGAGGGGACTTGTTTCTGCCACTGTGCTTATGGGCATGTACGCTGCATTTTCAGCTTTATTGAGCTTATCTATAAAGTGAGCAGAGGGACAGCGATGCATCATTAGATTATTAAATGATTTAATGAGATAAGATATGTAAAATACTGAGTAGGGTTTCTGACATGAAAAGGCAAATCTTAAATCCTTACTATACATTATTTTGAACTTGATATTTAACTGATAATTCTAATATGTTAATCAAATATATATGTATATATATATGATAACTACAGGAAACATACAGAAATAATATGTTTGGGTCATATGAATTCAAGTTCTATTTCCTAGTAGTTTATATTGTTTGTTACAGTAATATTTTCATGGCATCCACTCCACCAATATTTGATGAATGCATATGCAAACAATTAAATGATTGATTGACTGATTGACTGACTGATTGATTGATTCAAACTCTCCAGTCTTTAGTTTCCCTTTGTAAAATGGGACTATAATAATCCTGTCTTTATGCTACCACTAATGTTGGTCTGATTAATTTAAAACACATACCAAATTATTTAAGGCGACAAAAGTTTCCTCAGAGTGTCAACAGGTACATACTAGATGAGACTCATCACCCAAGGTTTATGCTCAGGCTTGTTATATATGTAAGAACAGGGAATATGAAAGCTAACCCTGGGCAAGACTATGAAACAATGAAACATACATTTCAAAGTGTAAGTGCCATCTTCAATGAGTGTCCCTTCAACTCAAAAAAATACGGTGTATTATGAGACATTAAAATGATGAAATCTCTGGCCTACTCTGAGACCTTTTCCTCCTTCCTTGGTTTAAATCTGAAACCTTGTTGTCTATTGTTGATCAGCTCAGAAAGCTTTCCAACAGGGCGGTGTGACACAAAGAGGCTTCAAAGTGTTTCAGAATGAGCACACTTAGCTGTTTTGTTTTGTTTTCTAGACATTGGGAAGAAAGGAAACTATGGCTTCTAGCAGTGGGAGGGGAGGAACTCAGGTATCTTTAGAGGCTGGCCACTGGGAGTTTGGCCATTCTCCGATGAGTGAGTATATGGGCAACACAAATTGGACTTGTACTTTTTTTCTTTCTTTCCTTCTTTTTATTTTTTTTCTTTGGTGGGGGGAAGAGATCAAGGGTGAGAGAATGGACTTAGGAGGAATGGGAAGCAAGTGTGAACAGAGACCATTGTATAGAGTTTCCAAATAATCAATAGAGATGCTATGTTGTGAAAAAAGAAACAAAATAAAGAGAAAAAAATATGACTTAGTTCAGCTTCTTAACTTAGGCAGTATTAACATTTTGGAATAGACGATTCTTTGCTGTGTGTATGTGGGTCTTTCCGGTACACTGGAGGGGTCTTGGCAGCAACTCTCATCTCTACTCATTGAATTCCAGTAGCATCCCTCAGTTATGACAGTCAAAAATGTCTACAGTTATTGCCAATGACTGCCGAACCACAAAATCATCCCCGGTTGATAACAACTGCCTTAAATGCATACAGCCTATGCAAATCAAGTGAATTTCTAAAATAGTTTGTCTCCATAAAATGATAAACCACTGACCTCTGGAGAAAAACTGTTAATGACCAACACGAATTCTAGCTTAGCTTGCTCCAAAATATTCTTCCAGATTTCAGTTGTAGGGCTGGAACTCTTATCTAGCATGCCCTGGGTCCTAGGTTCAATCCTGACACTACATTCTTTTTCTTTCCTATTTGTTTATTTCTTTGTTCTTGTGTAATGTGATATCTCTGGCTCTATACACAAATGACAGGGAGAAGATCCATTCTCATTCTAGACCTGTGATATTTTGATGCCATATGATGGGGGCACTATCAATTAGTCAGTTGTCAATGACAAGCTATTGTTCAGAATTAAAAATCTATTAATATTTTTTTAAGCAGAAACTTTTTCTGTGTGCTCACATGAATAATAACCACTGGCCTACATGGCCTAACGAGAACTTAAAAACAGTACCCATGTGCATACTACCAGACTATGGACACACGGACGCCATTGTCAAACAATTCGCCATCACTTGGCAATACATCAGTTCTTGTTCTGCTTCCATTGGTGATGGATGGAGCCAATATCAGCAAAAAGAGAATCTGATGCTTGGTTGGGGTTTTTTTTTTTTTAATTGTGCAAATTCAGGTAAATAGCTAAAGATTCATTCTAAGAATAACCTAACAAGACAGGGCAGATCATAGAAGTCAAACTCACTAAATCCCTAGTTGGCCTCTAAGTGCTTTTACAAGGCTGATTAACGGGGAAAATTACCCCTACCCTCCTCCAGGACAAACCACATGTTAATGCTGAATTGGGGAGCATTTTGTTCTTTCTCTTTTTAATAATAGTTTCCCTAAATAAACAACGGTTGACATTCTAGGACTTAAAATTCATTACCCAATTAACAATGCAATTTGTTCACAAACAAGAGGAACAACAACTAAAAACGATTAGGACGTTGGGGCAGTAAAGGCATCCTCCTCTTTCAGAGCAGAGTAAGGAAAGCAACAGAGTGAAACAAATGGAACCATTTGTGTGTGTGTGTGTGTGTGTGTGTGTGTGTGTGTGTGTGTGTGTTCATATTAACAAAATAATCGTAGGTAGCTGATCAAGTTCATCAATTTCATTAGCTGTTCCTTGCTTTCTTTTATATTTCTTTCAATATTCATCAATGACATGACAAGTTATTTTTTCTATTTCTTATACCATGTAGTCATTTTTTATCTATCCAATTATTCTTCTGTTATATGCTAGGTCAACTGTGGGAGTCATATAACCTTCTAGCCAGGGGATGTCTGTGTATGTTTGTGTGTGTGTGTGTGTGTGAAGAGAGACAGAGACAGACAGAGATTATAGCATGGCCATCTCTTCAGGAAGACTGACAGGGAAAAATTATAGCAGATCACTTTCTTTGTGTCCTTACAGTTGGGCTCTCACCGTTTTAAATTCCCTCTGTCCTTTCTCTTGTGCTTATTGTTATACATGTGTTTCTGTTTTACACTTATGATTATTGCTATGGTTCAAAACCTCCATTATCCATGAGCCTCATGCGCCTCATCCTGCTTGAGTCAAATGGGACAAAGCAAGCAATTCAATGGCTCAGGACTGTATTGATTCAACAGCTGAATTCACTCATTATTCCACATTTGCTTGGGTGGTATCTGTATATTTCATCAATGGAACTATCTTTGGGGCAACATATTCATAAAATTATCAATTGTTTTCTGACTCATTTGACCCATACTGAGTAATGAAATGGACAGCTGGCCCTGAAAACAAATCAAAACAAAACAAAACACATTACTTTTATTCTCTGTTGGGTATCATTAGAATAGACCTTACTCAGAGATGTTCCTCCTCCACCTTGAGTAAAGCTAAAATGAGAGAAGCTTTCTGAATGAGGAGTTGGGGCCCAAGGGAAAAGGGATAAGGCTGTAATGGTGTGATGTAGGCTTTTTACTTCAAATAAAGGCACAAACACAGACTTTTGGGGAAGGAGATTTGGTTGGAAGGCAGCTGAAATGGTAAAAGGAGTTTGAAAATATATTGTACCTTTGTCCCAGAATGTGATTCTGTGAGCCTTTCTAAGACATCGAATGGTGTGTGCTCTGACTACATGCTGACTTCCCCTTAGCGCCTCAACAGCATCTTCTCCGAGTAGGCTCCTTGTACCATCAAAATGATTAAAGATGCTACATCAAAATTCGGATTCCTTGGTCCTGCTTCAAGTTTTATGAATCTGACTCTTTGAAGTCAGTGTAAGGGAATATCCTTTCAGAAAGTGCCACAAAAGAATTTAGTGTGTGTGCGATGACTAGAGCTTCCCTAACTTTTTCAGCAGTGGTCATTGGAGGGAAAAATAATCCCCTTTCCAATGCCCATAGCCAAATGAAAGAAATAGAGATTTCAAAACAAATATTGTGGCTGAATCACAAGGCTGTAGTTACTAAAGGGCATAGGGAACTGTAACCATTTTATATAGAACCAGAATGATGGGGGCAATTATAAGTCAAACTCATTCCAGCATGTTTTATTTCCTCTAATTTCTTTGCAGATATCCATCATTGTACAGTCCCTTATCAACAACACCTAACTCCATTGTAGCTTCAAATACATACTGATCACTCTGATTCTTTGTCTAGTGCATTATTTTGACACTACAAGAGAAAATAAATAAATAAGTTGGAACAGTGGGTCAACAAGATTGCAAGATGCCAACAATACCAAGACCTTAAAGAGAGAAATGGCCCATGCTAGAACCTATAGCTCTGCGTGCAAATTGGCAAAATCATTTATCTGCAGCAAAGTCATCAGGGGGAAAAATCCCCTTCATTTTTCCTTAGAAAATTATTATGCCAAGTAGAGCTGACAAAGAATTAATCCTAAAAATTCACAGAAAATGTTTATTAATTCTAGCAAAGATCAAACATAAGGCCAACATTACTCATGACAATGTATTCAGTAGTTGAGAATGGCAAAACTTGGCTTTTCTGGGTTAATCTACAAATGGAGGGATTGAAGTGATAGCAAAGAAAAGTTTATGAGAATCAAATGTTGACTTTCACTGTAGGAACTGAAGTGGAGTAATTTTCCAAACTACTCTACCTGTCATTTCTCCCCAATCCCCCAGCCCTTGGAACATGTTCTTCTCAGCAATGCAAAAGCACACTCAGAGCCTTGTGGAGTCTAGAGAAAGAAACGTAACCCAGAAGCATAGACAGGGATGGCTAAGAGAATGAAGAATGGGCAGGCATCTGCCATTTGTGGGAAAGGATGCTTCTGAATCAGACAAGGCCAACTAATACATGAATAGCATGCATGTGGGCCCTCTATTAATCAAGTGTTTCTCTACAATGAGTTAGCTGGAATAGATATTTGACTGCAGAAGCACATGTGACATTTCATTCTTCCTCCATTTTAAAAGCTCGTCATCACACATGCATTTCCCTGGAAGATTGGCATGCTTCAGACAAAGAAGTACTACACAGCATACTTTGGAAGCCATCTCACTGGGTCCCTCACTACTATCCATCAGTGCCTTGGTTTTTCTTGAGCAGGGGAAAAGAATAATTATCTTAACCTTTTTATTTTCCTTTTCCCACTGCTGTTTGCTATACAATACAACTCAATAGTGGGTTGGAGAACTTTATAAATATGTCCATGTAAGGAACGTGCCACTGACTTCAGGAAATTCATATCCATTTAGGGAATGACCACCCTAACTTCTGTGGATTTAACCTTATAGGATTCTCAGAAGGTAGCCCAAACTGAGACTCTTTACATGTCAGGTTTCAGAAGGATACTTATGCCAACTTTTATTTTCCTTTTAGTATAGATAGCATAGTACTGGACAGAATAGTACTATGTAGCACTGTTCATTTCTTGATATCAATAATGTACAGCCCCTGTCAAAACCCACAAAAAGAACTAAAGTTGATACAATACTGTGCTGTATAGGACTGATGTTAAGGCTCTGAAGCCAGGGATAGCAGAGTGGTTATTTTCATGGCTCACATAGCCAAGGGTCATTTCCAGTGTGGTGAAGACTACAGGGAGCACGCTGCATGATTCCACTCCAAAAGGGACCGAAGCCATGATGTCCCTGGTGCCTTCTTAAAGCCTTCTACTGACCCGGGCTATATTCCTGAACATGTCAATACCCCCATCAGTGAACACCTTGTCTTTTCTCTTTCTGTTTAAACATTTTACCATGGGGCAGGTGCCACTTTACAGGTAGTTCAAAACAAAAGTGATATGTTGTTGTTTTCAACAGATTTCTACTGCTAAGCTTGTTCATCATGGGTACAAAGAGTACCTGTGAAGGAAAAGAAAAAAGGCATAATGACAAAGCCTGCCGGACATTGCTATAATACATTGGGTGCAGCACTATATTTCCTATTTGAAGACTCTAGTAGAAGCTGTGTGTCAATGGCCAGACCAATTCATGAGTGTCTCCATACCATTAGAATTAGGGTTGAAATTTAAAAAAAAAAAAAAACGTGGGACTTTGGCCAATTTATTCAAACCTCATATTCTCTGGCAGCCCTTTAAGTGATTCAGTTAATGATCATCTGGTCAACAATACACATCCAGCATCTTCTTGACCCATTAAGATTCATGATGCTTCCCAATATTTTCCATGATAACTATGATAGTACTTTTGATGTACCATCAAGAAACATTGAGAGGAGAAAGATGCATTAATAAGATTTACACACAAAGCTATCAACTATCTGCTAAACTACTAATACGCAAAAGAACACTTTCATAAATGATAATTTTCCTGGTCATTCAGCACCTCAAGGAAACTTTCCTTTTCAGTTAAATATAATTTTAAAACTTCACTTGAATCATCAGGACAAGAAAATATTGCCTTATCCTATTACCCACCTGTGTAGTCAAGAATTATAAAAAATTCAGAAAGACAATCATATACTAATGGGCACCAATAGATCAAGGAGGAGATTTTTAAATAATAAATGTGCCCCAATGAAAGTTTTCAGAAAGAAGAAACTGGTCATTAGATTTTTCTTCTATAAAGACATTGTCTGATTGTCTTTATTACTTGTGCTAACCATACACACATGCACACAAAGACACATGCACGCACACGTACACACACAAGCACACACACACACAACAAAAAAATTAGGAATTCTTGGCACACACTAGTGATAAATCATCTTTTCAGTTACCACTGAGATGTATGAGGAATGCTGAAAATTAAAAGTTGTCTTTGGACATTCTTTTAGCACAAGTGAATAAAAGAACAGAGTCACATGGATAGACACCATTAACAATTTTTTTGGATGGTATCTATACAGGTCAGGAATATTTTTAAAAAGTTTAAAAAAAATCAAATTCGTAATTTTTATGTTCCAGCCACCTACTTGGGTCATTACAGATACTGTAGAAATTATACAACTAAACCATAGTAGGGCCACAGCCAAACCCCTGGATTCAAAAGATATCCAAACCTGGCTACAAGCAAGCAACAGTGTTCAGGTGTAGTTTAAAGTTTGTATGAGAAATTAAGACATATGTGGGTGCACAAATCCTCTAAAACAAGCGAACAGAAGGCTGGATGCATTTTCAATTACTGGGTGTTGTTCATAGCGTCACAACCCATAGGGATGCAGAGAACTTGCCTGGATTATATCAAAGGCCTCATTAATAAAATGGGGGGCAAGTTAAAACTCTGAGTCAGCTAGAGAATGGTGATCTTTCTAACAAGAATGGAGAAGGCTGAGTGCAGGGTGTCTCAACACTGTGAATGTGACTGTTTGCTTGTCTGTTAAACACAAACAGGGTTAGACTTGCTCGTCTCACTGGCTCCCAATGTAGGGAAATAACACAACAAATCAAAGGAGCCTGAGGGTATTTATTTCAAAATAAGAGAGAGAATTTGTTGATAAAGGGGCGGGGGGGGGGAGGAGCTATTCAGCTTTAGAAAGTTTTGCAAAGGGAGGCCAGGAGATCTTCCTAGGAGGGTTTTATTAAATAGGCTTCATTGTCTGAAGTGCTCTTGTAGGGGCAGCTGGCAGTAAGGTGTTCGCCCTCTGCTGTCCAGGCTCTGGGTCATGTGCATTCTCTGTGCATATATACAGACATATACTGTGCTTGTGTCAGAAACGCTCATGCATACAAAGTCAATAGAACCTGGCACATAGAGATTTTAGTGAAAAATCATACAAATCTGCCATTCTCCCCTCACCCCATAAAGAAAAGGAAAGGGAAAAGGATAATTTCTTAACATATGCTAGTGGGTTATATCTCCTTCAATTGTCCATCCTTAGTCAAGGGAAGGAGGCAGAAAATGAGTGTAAACAAAACAAAACAAACAAACAAAAAAACCTGGTTTGGGATCGGTGACTCCCAAAGCCTGTGAGCTACTCACACGTAGCTGGTTCTCGTTGTATCTTAAGATTCTCAGCACATGGGACCAAGTAAATAAAAGACAAAGAACAATGTAAGAGCTCGCTTCTGATTCCACATCTAGAAAGAAATCTACCCTGTGGATTTACACGTTAAGGTGAGCTAGGCAAAGTAGGCAGTAGTACATTAATGGACATTGTGTTCTAACAAATGTGGATCATTAGCTGTTATTTCTCCTTTAACAGATGTCTTCCTTTTGGGAGGTTTATTTCAAAGTGGTGACTACTCGCAGCCCTCCCCTATAGATGATACTTCCGTAAAAGTTCAGACTGCCAAGGATGTTTTCTCTCAGGGAAGCGATCTGGAATTTTTATCTTCAGGAAATCCTGGATACATTTCTCCAGCTCTTCCTCGATGGAGAGTTTTTCCTTCGCAGCTTTCTTTTTGCTGCTTATGTTCGACTCCCTGGAGCCTGACGTCAGAGTCCGGAGCAGGTCACTTTTCCGCCTCATCTCTGACTGTTGGATCAGCTGCACCGGACCTTTCTTGATGGGCCGGTCCAGAGTCTGGATGTTGCTCTGGCGCGTTACAGGCCCACAGATCACCGTCTCCTGGGGAGAGCTGGCCTCTGACTGGCTGTCACAGCTGGAAGTAGAGAGGTCATTGCAGGAGGTGCCACTCTCCCCTTTGTCTCTCTTGCCATCTTTGCAGCAGCAATCACAATGAGAGGAGGACCACCTGGAAGGCTCACCTGCAAGACAAACACAGACCCACAAGAGCTTTGTCAGAAACTCAGAGTGATGAATCTGCAGAACACACGCTAGTACCCAGGGACCACAGGTGATTCACAGCACCAACAGCCAGAAGCTAAGTCATCCATTACTTAATAGCAGACTGTGCAATATGGTATCATGTGTAAGACTACCCTACTGCCACTGGTCCAGGCAGAAATACCCAGGTAACCCGTTTATCCACCCAGGCACCTGACAGATCCAAATTTTTACGACTTCAGTTCTATCAGCAGTAAGATCAAGGTAATAAATTTCTTATTACCTGGAGTCTTAGGGGTGATTTAGATAAGATAAGCAGAATGGAGTGGGTGGCATATAGTGATCTCAGAAAACGCTTGCCAATTTTACATGGATAACATTAAGCCCTCATCTAAAGCGCTGTCTCATAGCAGTCAGGGTCTCAGAGGAGACTCTGTATAAGCATTATGCAGTGGTCAGTGAAGAGGGCTCTGGATAGCCCCTGCATCTCATGGTCTTCCACCATCCTGTGAGCACAGCAGCTTCACTACTTATCACTTACACATGGAAACGCTAAGACCCATAGTGCTTACCAAACATGCCACAGTTTGAATAGTTTGCTCATGGAACAGCTGGGCTTTGAATACAGATGTCCCAAGTCTTATCACTGCTTCCTAAAACAATTTGTCTGTAAAATTCTTGATTCTCAAAATATCTATTCACGTGTGAATCTCCCTGAAGTTCCTGCTTATTCCTCCTAAAAATGTTTGCCTCCCAACAGGTAAGTCTATTTCTTTTTAAGCATCTAAACTATTACACATAACTCCCTTTTGTTTCCCAACAGCTACTAAACCACCAACTTCCTAACATAGGCATGGGGAAGTGTTCATTATTGTAGTTCTAATGAATCACCCAAGGGATAGCACAGAAACTCAACAGCACACACAATCTTAGTAATAACTTCGAAGCACCTGGTTCTAACCATGCCTGAAGTTAGTCTTGTCAATTATATAATCCATTAGAGTCCCTTTCTTATTTAAGCCAATGAGAGACCTTCTGTCCCGAGTCCCTAAGTCTCGACTCTTAAAATTAAGTTCAGCAATTTACAGGCAGAGCAATTTTTTTTCTTTTTTAGATACACAATTGGTGGCACCATACATTTTGACAAATCCACAAACATGGCAAAAAAGAATGTAAGTTATGGTCCCTAGTCTTCCAGTCTGAACAGCCTAGGTCCCCTGATCATATATTACAGGTTGGGCATTTCAATTCTACCGTTTCATTGATGCCATAAAAATATGAAGGAAGACTAATACCCTTATGATATTACCATAACAGAAATACAATGAAACATTTTATATTATGTTTAAAAACATCCACTTTTGATTCCACTATGTCTTATTCTCATAAAGAATAGGCATCATTATAAAAAAAGAATCTAGTTCATTGCCATTTCTAATATGGTCAAAGTAGAAATGAAACTGTTTAAAAAGTTACTCCTTGACTTCTTCTGTAAGGTCTATATTTTACATGTATAAATGACTTTCACACATGGCAACTTGTCATATTTTTTCCAGAGGAAAAAAAACTATTTTTCTGTAAATCACAACCCCAGAATACCTATCTCTTCCCCACTCATTCAAGTCACTTCCTACCACAGGGCTGAGTAATCATTGTACTTATATAGTCATTAAATTAAATCAACAATCCAATTAGCCAAAAGGAATCATAATAGCAGCAATGCTATAGCTATTCTCAATTATTGCAAATAAACATCTTCTATACAACAGAAAAACTACTCAACATTAATCAGCCAATGCCTGGAATTATCTGCGAGGATAAAGGCTTTCAGTCTGCCAGGGGAAATTGAAGGGAGTATCTGTCACCTCCAGTCAGCATAATCTGCCTCAGCTGCCTGAAAACGGGCTAACAGGACTCAAAGCAGGATGGTTACAATAAACTGGACTACATAAAAGTAACCACATCAGGTCAGAGTTCAAGTAACTTGGTCCACTGGAGAATGTTTAGAAGTTAAATGCAGAAAGGAAGGGAAATGCAGAAAGGGTAGGTGTGTGGACACATTTTTCTGGAACATACTTATCTAAAGAGTACACATGGAGGGACCCATGGCTCCAGCTGCACATGTAGCAGAGGCTGGCCTTGTTGGACGTCAAAGGGAGGAAAGGCCCTTGGTTCAAAGAAGGCTCAATGTCTCAGTATAAGGGAATGCCAGGACAGGGAAGAGGGAGTGGGAGGGTTAGTGAACAGGGGGAGGGAGGATCAGATAGGTGTTTTCAGAGGGGAAACCAGAAAAGGGGATAACATTTGAAATGTAAATAAAGAAAATATTTAATAAAAAAAAGACAAGGTGACAAAATACTTTGCCATAAGACCTGATTAGACAATAAAAATGTATGTTTTTGTCCAGGAATCTCTTCCCCAAGGAAGTCCCTCCAGTCACCAGGCTCCAAAGGAACATGGAGTCTTCTTAAAAACCTTTTAACATCACCTAGACCCATATTCCAATGTGCAACCTTGCACTGCAGAGGAAGCCAGGAACCTGGTACTACTGCAGCTTGCCTCCCAAAGCTGCTGGGAAGATCATGCATTTAAGTGCCGTCTGGGATTCTCCAGCCTCCAGGAAAATGGGAGTACTACCCTCCATTTGTTCTGGCCACTATCACTCTTAAAAGAAAATCGGACAACTTAATTTTAGTGCATCTTGTCATACTACTACACATCTCAAGACTTCACAAGAATATTTGAATATTTTAGAATTTGGGCAAGATAATTCATAAAATAGCTACTGAAGTCTATAAGTTATTTTGAAATCCAGGAAGAAGGTGGGATTGATGCAGTTCAGATAGAGCCAATATGAAATTTGAAAATTAAACACAGAAGCTCACCACCTTTTTCTTGGGAGCACTCTGTCTAACTGCCTTCTTCCCAAAAACATAACTGAAGCTGGGGTACGAAATTAGGATAGAGGGGGCTACAAGCATGGGGCCCTTTGCTGTGGCACTCCTTCTGAGGGATGCTCACAAACATTAATGAGTCTTGAAAGATCTATCAAAGGTCAGTTCTGTTAGGTAAATATATTCTAGGATCTTCCCAATTATAGAGAACAGATGTATCTATCCCAAATACTCCAGTGCTTCAAGCTAAACATATTCACTTCTAATTTGTGAGGTTTCAACACTGGTTAAAGTCTTTTCATTGAGCAAGAAAGGGGGTTTTAATTGATTGGACAGAAGTGGAGAGTAAATAATTCCATTCAAGGAGAAGTCTAACTTAATAATATTAAAAAGAAAAAGTAGTCATTACCTTTTGGAGGTTTATTAATTAATTGTTGGACCTAGTGTTTGATAATACCACTTTGCTTTTGAGTAAGATATTTCTGAATATGAGGACTTCTATGACAACTTTGATATCTGACACATAATGGGACTTTGATAAATGTCTAATGAATGAACAAATGTGCTAAAAATTACATTCAGATATTTCAAGTTGAAAACTTAGCAGAAAAGATCTTAGGCCCCAGCATCAGGCACCACAATTTGACAGCTACGGGTTTTATTTATAATTTATTTGAGATCTCCGAGACTCATCTGAAAAATAAATAAACTTATGGCTCTTTTTGACAGATGTTTGAAGAAAATTAAATGAAATCAGAGATGTAAAAGATGTCTCAGTCTGTAGCACAAAATACTCCATTCACTTATATATTTTGACTGTAGTACAAGCCAAACCCCAATCTGCATAAACACTCCAACTAGAAATTTGACTGATAAGATGATGGTTCCTCTAACACATATTGTACAATCAATATTTACTGATGGCTCAAGTATTTCATTAGGACAGACACTCCAGATATAGCTGGACACAGTAGAAGAATGTTTTTTGAGTATCTGGTAATGCTTCCTTGGCATTGGAATGGAGAAAAACCATAAGCACAGAGAGCATCTGGCAGATAGCATGTGACCAGGGATATCTCTGGAAAGGAGTGCTCCAATGCAGGGCTTAAAAATTAACAAGTAGATGAGCTTTCTAGAATAAAGTTGAACTATTTAAAAGCAAGACAGAAAGACATTTGTATTTTAAATTAAATTCAGGGAATGTGAGAAAACCAGTTTTCCAAATGTCTACATCCAAATATTTGAGCATTTTACATCTTGGCAATATTAAGAACCAGTCAGGCAGATGGTATAACCGAGGTATTCCGGTTTCCTTGTTGCCCTCAGTGGAGTGGTTCTTACTGGTAAGAAGCAAGAGGGAAAAGACTACAAAATATGCCTCCTCCATGAAAAATTCAAGGCTAGCTGAGTGAGGCATGACTTAGCAAACTCACAAAGTGCTTATGCATTTTTAACGGAGGCATCTCTGTAATCTACCCACACTTCAAACTCTCCACCTGCTAATGACTGTGAGTACAACGTAGTACATTACAGGGGCAGCTGGGAGAGCTGGTGGTCCATGACTCTTCCATCAATGTTGTAGGAGCCTGCCAGTTTGAGCAAGAGGTGGCCAGATTTAATTTATCAAGGCTGCTAAAAGACACTCTTGGTTTCACAATTGAAAAGTCAATAATGAGCAAGTTGATGTTTTTTTCTAATCCCTCTAACCTTTGAAAATGGATTAAGTTATAGAGATTAGGAATAGGCAGATTGTGTGAGTTTCCAGGCAAAAAGAGTCCTTAAACTTGACAATCATCGTTTCTTGCTCCTGGTAGACCTTTCCACTCAAGGGCATTTGGTGTTATATAGGCCCAGCAGGGATGTCTATTTAACAGGTGGTATATCTGAGCAAGAAAAGATAATGAAGCTAACCACATATCAGGCAGGCGAGCAGACACTCTACCAGTAATCTTAACAAGGAGAAGTCAATAAAAGGTGACCAGACACAGAGTGGCAGGATAAAAGTGACACCTGACAAGATGGTGAGAAGGATTGGGGGTGGGGGTGGGGGTAGGGGGTCACAGCTACTGCCCTAATATCTGCAAAGACATATGGAAGAGTATGCAAATGTAAGGTCTAAAAACTTAGGCTGACGCACTGCTGGTGGAGGCCTGGCAGAGGACCTGAAAGACACACATGACCTCTGAGGATCATGAAGGAGCGACAAGTATTAGAGCCAATGGCTCAAGGGCAAGGCAAAGCAGATACAGCTTGAAACAAGCCAGGGGTTCTTCCCAGCTGTATGTCTTCATTCAGCTTTCCTTCAGCATCCCTTACTGACAAAATCTAACAGGAGGACAGCTGGGTTAATGAACAGCATCCTAGGATGATTGTTTAGTCAGTGTGGCAATCCTGAATCCCTGTCCTGGCATCACAGAGCAAAGCACAGAAAGGAACATTTGGAACAGAGAGAGTGCCTTCATAGCTGGCACAGGGATGCTCTGAGAGAAAAATGGATGAGAGACCCCTGTTGGCCAGTTACCATCTAATCCGCAGAAGAGTTAGGACATGGCAGGAAAAGAAAGTTGTTGTCTCACTTCAGCTTGTGCCCTCTGCCCTCCTTTTTAAATTTGGGTTTTCCATTTGTTCTCCCCTTGCCAGCAATACATACTCTTCTATTCTATACCTGCTTAGCTCATATCATATCATCACAAGCTCCGCTGAAGTAGAGCTTTCACAACATGAATTCACCTATCTAATTCCCTAGCACAAGTTAAGCTCATCCTAATCTCTAGTGCCTGGCTTTCATAATATCATATGTGTAGAAACTTGTCATTCTTTCTGTTTCTCTATTCCTCACGGTCTCCTTTTGTGAGTGTGTGTGTGTGTGTGTGTGTGTGTGTGTGTGTGTGTGTACATGCACAATGTATATGTGCATTCTTCTAGGTATCAATTTAATGGCTGTTTTCCTCACGAGGCTGTGGGCTGTATCAATGTTGTTCTGAATTCTACACCACACTAATGCAAACAAGTCAGGCTGTGATAGTGTGTTGGTGTATAATAATAGATGCTCAGTAAATGTCTACATACTAGACAAATGAATTCAACAGAAAACTGGTGGTTTATATGTAAGGTATAGTTTAGAGATTGTGTGTGTGTGTGTGTGTGTGTGTGTGTGTGAGAGAGAGAGAGAGAGAGAGAGAGAGAGAGAGAGAGAGAGAGAGAAGAGAAAAGGTATGTCAGAGACACTGAAAATCTGTTAGCAATAATTAAGGCCTCTAACTTGTGAAGGTCATTAGAAAAGGTACTATCAGGAGACATCAGATGTAATCACAATAAAAACTGGCTGGCTTGATGGAGATCAAATATCATGGCCTATGCAACAAGCTCAAGGTTCCTGATTTTATATATGACTATATGTGTTTAATTTAGACATCATGCATAATTACTCGTTAATATAAAGAACACTGCAGTATTATAACTTACACAAAAATCACCTTTGGTAGCCATTCTATCTTTGATCTGTACTGACATAACTTACCTATTTGATAATGTTCAGACACACCTTTCTGCCAGGTTTTGGACCTTTTAGGTTTCAGAGCAATGTAGTAATTTGAGTAAAGCTGGTGATCTTGAATTTTGACTTCTTGGTCGACGAGTGCCTTGCTCTTTTAACCAACTTATGATAAAACAATCATTCTACTTTCAGGGACTATTTGCTCTTTGATTGCATTCTCCCTCATTTTATTTCATTTTAGCTTTCCCCTCTTTTCTTTTAGCTAAGGTCATCATTGATAACTCTTACCCCCGAAGTCATTATTATTCACAGAGTCAGAGTTCTGTAGCCCATACCAACTTTTTCCTACCAGCCTCCATTCAACCTAGGGATTTGCTTTCGTGCTTTTCTTCAACTTTTTTTTCTTTGTGAACTAGAACATATCTCCTGTGACCCAGCAAACAGCTTAATCAATACCTAGTTCACAAAGAGAAGATTCATGGTCCTGATGTGAATAGAGTTCCATAACATTATGACCACAGAGGGTGATGCAAACCCAGTGTGTGAGTCAGCCTAGGTGGATCTGAGCCCTCACTGGGACTGTTCTGCTGGAACATATGGGTCATAAATGCTGTCTTCTGTGGGAGGTTGCCAAACTTGGAAAATATGAGTCCAATAGCCATCTTGCTACACCAGTTGGGGAAGACATTTAGGGAGCAGGGAGCCAAGGGAGACAGGAAAAGCTGAGAAATAGAAAGAAACATCCCAATACTTAGCAGAATCTCAATTTGACCCCAGGGAGAGATTTATAATTTTATAAATCTGAAAATTCTCTTCTTGCTTAATCTAGTAATTTCTGAAGCTTAAAACAAGATATTTGCTCTATCAAACTCATATTAGTAAACTTAATATCTATTAACTTTATCTATTTTATCATCTGAATGTGTGCCTGTGTATGGGCACATGTGCACGCACACACACACACACACACACACACACATACTCCCATCACTATGATTCAGAAGGTATGAAATACTACTATTGCACTATTGTAAAGCTGTCTTGAGAATGACTTGTTTCTCCTCTGGGTGGAACCTTGTTTATCTCATTATCCCTAACAAATCTAAATTACATTTAAAGCAACAAACTAAATCTACATCACCATCTGTTTGCAAAGGAACTGCAGTCATGAACAAGGTCACAGGTATCCCTTCAAGTCAATAAATAATAAAGAAATTTATCATGATCATCATCTAAAAATAATTGATTGAGGACTCTATATGTGGCAGTTATTGAGTTCAACAGTTGCCGTAATTTAGTTTTCATAATAAACCATTAAATGATGCTAGTTTCCTTTTCTTTTCAGGAAGAAGAGTGCAGCTTAAAGTAAAAATTAATGAAATCTAAAGTTATAAGCTTGAGAAATAGCAAGTGTTCAAACAAAAAAATTTTTTTAAATCTAATCTCTCTGTGTCTCCCTCTCTCTCTCTCTCTCTCTCTCTCTCTCTCTCTCTCTCTCTCTCTCTCTCTCTCTCTTTCTCTCTCCATATATATATATATCATAAATTCACACACACACATACACATAAATTCTGCAAGATATATTTGTGTCAACAGGCTGAAAGGGTTAAACTGTTGATTGTCTCCCATGTTCATCCTAGAGACTGTACCTTCAACAACACATCTAAAATACAACCAACTTAGGATAATTTGAAAAGGCTCCATGGTCTTGGATTTTTCATGCTTATATTTGTGTAAGAAAATTAAATTCCTTTCCTCCAGGTCACTTGAAATATTGTTACAGGACTAATTCAAACATAAACTATATTGGTCCTCTTGATGATGTGTGGGGTAGTTCACTTTCTATTTCATGCATTCTCTTACTGAGATTGCTCTGGTCACAATCAATAGTGTTTGAAGTGTGTGCTTAATTTGTTCATGAAAAGCCCTTTGTGACATAATAAAGATATAATATTTGCTAATGCTACTCAATAAATATTAAAGAGTCAAACAGTATATAATATCTTCTTAAGATGGGGCATAAGACAATAGCATAATAATTTTGTGGACAAATGCAGACCTAAACTTCTGTTGTTTCTCATGTTTCAAAAAGATTTAGCCTATGTTAGAGTTAGAGAACCCATGGATTTTCTGAGAAAAACAGATGAAATAGAAGAACTTTCACAAATCATGTATGAGTCATGCATCACTCTGAAGGAAGTAAGCATTAAGCAGAAAACCTTGAGAGCAGGAGATGCTCTCATAAGATGTCCAGCAAGGAGAAGATTCAGAGCTCAGATGACCACAGAAATATTTTAGAGTCAGTATCCCAGTAAGATGTGCATGGACCTAAAGAGCACTGCAGAAATCTGCCCAGAGCCTGGAGAGAGACCTGGGGCAACAGACTCTGAGGCCAGTTTTGTATAGAACCCAGCTTTGGACCATATCATAGATACCACTGGGATGATGTGACCTGGGAACAAAATGTAGATAAATCAAATCCAAATGGAGAGGATTTTCCATTCAAATAGTCTATCTCTGAAATAGAAAAAAAAAAGCAGGAATAATGTTTTCTAGGACAGACTATTGTTCCTTACAGTGAAGATAACTGTATGCAACAGTGATTAGAAAAAGGAGAAATATTGTAGTAAGACCATATACCTGATGGAAAGAGGTCAGGAAGGAGAGAAATAGAAAGTAGGAAAGGAGAGAAAATGGAGAGGAGGGGAGGGGAGAGGAAGAAAGGGAATGGGAGGGGTGAGGGCAAGAGACAAAAGAGAGAATAGAAGAGAAGAGAAGAGAAGAGAAGAGAAGAGAAGAGAAGAGAAGAGAAGCAATCTGATGATTACCCTGACCTATATCAGTACAGCCTGTGGAGATGCTGAGTTCCATGCTGCCCTGCATCCTTCAGCATCTCACTGAATTCTCCAGCCTGTGGAGAGAGAAGGGGGCTATGAAGCTTTTCTACCTCAGTTATTCCTCCAGAGAACAACAGGCTGCCATTCTGTCTGAATTTCCCCATAAAGAATATCAAATGGCCTCGTATGAACTCTATGTATTCTGGACAGAAGAATGGTTCTCAGAAATCTAGAGTGAATTAGCTTATCAACAATCTTCAGGCTCCACAGAGACGAGAGCCTAGAAGCACATATTAATGGGTAAAGATTAATAATTGTTATTTATCTTTAAAATGTCCATTGAATTACTAAACTATGGGCATCTACCACATGTCCATTGTGGTAGGTGATGTGCAAACATATTTATTTTATTCAGGCACACTGAAAAGAGTTTTCCACTTAGCATTTGGTCTGTCTAGCTTCTTATCAAATGTACCTCCTGCCTTGCAGGTTGAGGGGCAGTTGACCCTAATCATAACCTTTTCCTGGAAAATTCCTTCTCAGTCAAGACAATTGACTCTCTAGGTGCTACTCAAAGTGCCCTGAGAGCAACATTTTATCACTGTTCTGAAATAAATGTATATACTAATATATATGTATATGTATATGTATATAATACATGACATATGTATATATACATATATACATATATACAATATATTAATATACATATTTATATAAGGATATCTATGTAAGTATATGTATAATATATACACAAATATAATATATATTAGTACACACACACGTGTGTGCGTGTGTGTGTGTGTGTGTGTGTGTGTGTGTGTATCTCAGATTTGAGAAAGCTTGATTAATTTGGTCCATGGCTCACAAAGCTACTAAGAAACATGTCTAGAATTGGTTTTGGTTGTTTTAGCTTCAAGACCCTGTCTATTTCTTCACCCCATTGTGCTGCTCTAGTGAAGTGCTGTCTTTTTGGCAGGAACCTACCCAGCAGACTCCTTTCCCCACTGACAATAAATTTAAAAGAAGCCCAGTGAATATAGGCAAGGAAAACTTTCACTTCTCACCAAATGGGAAGAACAGCTCTTTTTACCAGGCTGTCTTCTGATGATAACAGAAGAGAAAGCCTTGTAGAATTTAGTAGCTCTGCCTTAACCTGTGCCTTTGCTAATTGGATGATAATTAATTGCTATTCTTTTAATTAGGATTTCAAAATGGGCCAAAAGCAGAGCTAAGCACCAGTTTCTCTACAAAGGCACAGTCTATAAGAACATCCTGTCACAATAATAGAGAGCTTTGAATGGAATGTTTACTACATGCCATGTGTTGTCTTACATAGACTCCTCATGGAGGCTCCCTTGAGATCTGCAGCAGACCTAGTGTGGTGGTTTGAATAGGTTTGGCCCCACAGACTCAGATGCCTGAATGCTTGGCTGACAGGGAGTAGAATAGGAGGTGTGACCTTGTTGGAGGGGGTGTGGTCTTGTTAGAGGAGGTGTGTCACTGTAGGAACAGAGTTTGAGAGCTCCTATGCTCAAGCTCCTTCCAGTTGGAAGACAGTTCCTTCCTTGTTGCCTGCTGATCAAGATGTACAACTATCAGCTCCTTCTCTTTCTCCATGTCTGCCTGCATACTGCCATGATGATAATGGACTCAACCTCTGACAGTATAAGCCAGCCCCAATTAAATGTTTTCCTTTATTGGAATTGCCTTGGTCATGATGTCTCCTCACAGCAATGAAACCCTAATTAAGACACCTAGGAAGGATACTTGACTGTCTTTTGCTTTTCACAACTTATCTCACAACTGCACAAACTGTAAAGTTATAAGATTGTTCATTTATGTATGATTCAAGAAATGTAACCTACCATTACTTCCGTCCTTAGTTCACTTAAAATAGGCTTTCATGTAGTTTGAGAGATATGACCTCTGATCAAATACAGCAAAGAAATATGGCCAAAGTAATCATCACTTTAATCTCTAGACTGGTGAGGACATAAAATAAAAAAATCTGACAAGTTATAATTACAGAAGCATTAGACTGAGAGTTACTTGAGTTTTTCTACCTTATTTGGTATCCATAAATTTTGTTCTGCAATAAGTAGATTGATGAGCATCTGAGTTCCTTCTCCTTTCTGCTGCCTATTTATTAAATATTTACTTTCTTTGCATTAGTAACTAAACCCTTACTAATAGACTCTTATCGGTTAATATCCAAGAAATAAATGGGAAAGATTAAAAAAAAGAATCAAAACAAGAATTCTAAAGAGAAGGTTGTTCTTATGGCTGGACTTTTCATTCTATGCCCTTCCACTTTGGCCAGTCAGAAAATTTATTTTCTTTCTCATAGTATCTTAGTGAATGAACAAGAGTTATTGAAAAGGGGGGTTTAGTTTTAGTTTAAAACTTCAAAGTTGGGTCTAAAGAGATGTCTTAGCAATTAAGAGTGCTTTCTTTCTGCTTCTCCAAAAAAATTGAGTATGGGCTCCAGCACTCACATCAGGCTACTCAGAACTGCCTGAACTCGAGTCCCTGGGAACACCTTCCTCTGGCCTCGACTGGCATCTTCACACACAGAGGATACACTCACAAAAACACATATATATAAATAAAAAATAAATATTTTTTAAACCTCTAGAGTTAGGCAAGATTTTGGTCAGACTGTTAAATTTGTAGTTATTGATTCATTCAGTATAGACACACTGATAACCATGGCCCAAAGAGATGGGGATCCAAGCCTGATACAAAGAGAAAGAGAACAACCTACGTAAGAAAAGGGACAATGGTTCTTGCTCTCTTGCTTTCTCTTGCTCTTTCCCTGCTACCCTCTCTCCCCACTGGCTTCTCTTTCTCTGTGTCTCTCTGTCTCTCTGTCTCTCTTTCTCTGCCTTTCTACTACCCTCCTAACTCCCCTCCCCATGCCCTGAATAAACTCTATTCAAACTCTATACAAAAGAAAGAAAGAAAGAAAGAAAGAAAGAAAGAAAGAAAGAAAGAAAGAAAGAAAGAAAGAAAGAAAGAAAGAAAGAAAGAAAGAAAGAAAGAAAGGGGACAGTGAAAATCCAGAGACTAAAGGACGCATTATCAGCATGGCAGTACATGTTTGCCAGCTTAATACTCATGAGGCAGATGCAAGAACATCACTGAAAGTTAAGAGGCCAGCAAGAGAGAGTACTGTGAGGTGAGGACAATGATGTACCTTTGTGGAGCTCTTGGTGTACATGAACACTGAGCTCTATGCCGCCCTCGTGCATATGCATACTAGTGCCAGAATGAAGACTGGGAAGGCAAACAGGAGACAGTAGTGCACACAATTAAAGCAATACCAATAAAAGAGAAAAGCAGAGAAAGAAATTTGGTTATTTTTTCTCATATCTGGGACAAATACCCTGGTACCAACAACTTAGGGGAAGAATTTATTTCAGCTCACGATTTCTTTTTTTATTTTTTTAATTTACATTCCAAATCACTTCCCCTTTCCCGTTTCCTCCCTCCCCGAAAGTCCCATAAGCCCCCTTCCCTCCCTCTTTTCTCCATTCAACCCCTCTCGTTACTCTATCCTGGCGTTCCCCTACATCCAGTCTTTCCAGGACCAGGGGTCTCTCCTTCCATCTTCTTAGAAATCTATTGATATGCGGATTGTGTCTAGGGTATTCCGAGATTCTGGGTCAATATCCCCTTATCAGTGACTGCATACCATGTGTGTTCTTTTGTGATTGGGTTACCTCACTAAGGATGATATTTTCAAGATCTGACCATTTGCCTAGGAATTTCGTGAATTCATTGTTTTTAATTGCAGAGTAGTATTCCATTGTGTAGATATACCACATCTTCTGAATCCATTCCTCCGTTGAGGGACATCTGGGTTCTTTCCAGCTTCTGGCTATTATAAATAAGGCTGCTATGAACATAGTGGAGCATGTGTCCTTATTGCATGCAGGTAAAGCCTCTGGGTATATGCCCAGGAGTGGTATAGCCAGATCCTCCGGGAGTGTCATGCCCAGTTTTCTGAGGAACCGCCAGACTGCTTTCCAGAGTGGTTGTACCAGCCTGCAATTCCACCAGCAGTGGAGGAGTGTTCCTCTTTCTCCACATCCTCGCCAACAACTGCTGTCTCCTGTGTTTTTGATCTTAGCCATCCTGACTGGTGTGAGATGGAATCTCAGGGTTGTTTTGATTTGCATTTCCCTAATGACTAAGGATGATGAACATCTCTTTAGGTGCTTCTCAGCCATTAGATATTCTTCAGGTGAGAACTCTTTGTTTAGCTCTGTACCCCATTTTTTAATAGGGTTACTTGCCTCTCTGGAGTTTAACTTCTTGAGTTCTTTGTATATATTGGATATTAGCCCTCTGTCAGATGTAAGGTTGGTAAAGATTGTTTCCCAGTTAGTTGGTTGCCGCTTTGTCTTTTTGACAGTGTCTTTTGCCTTGCAAAAACTTTGTAATTTAATGAGGTCCCATTTGTCTATTCTTGATCTTAGAGCATATCAGCTCACGATTTCATGAGAGAAAAGGCACAGCAATATTCATCATGACAAAACCACCTTCTGTCTATGATAGTACAAGGCTCAGGCAGTTTGTACTGTACCAGGAGGCAGAGACCCTTATCCTCTGGACATAATCCTCTAACCAAGTCCCTACAACCTACTGTCTTAGTTCTCAAAGGTAGACCCACAAATCTAAAAGGTTCTCTACCTTCCCAGAAAAGTGTCACCCACCATGGGGGTGGGGATGACTGAACATTCAGACTCTCCTGCCTAGGAGGTACTGTGCATAATCACACATAGCTCATAGAGGCAGTCAGTTTCCAGGAGGAAATTGAAACATGCCATACCATCCAAAGTAGAATTCTAGGAAAATAAAATGAAATTCTGAAGCCTATAGCACTAGAGTACTGGTGTTGATGTGTCTTTAAGGAGCAGGGGAGTTTCCAGTAATCTTCTGGAAGGAAGTAGCATTTGGATCTAGATAGGGTCAAAGAGTAAAAAAAAAGATAAGGAGAAAAGATCAATCATTGTGAGATGTTGAAAATAGGTGTGGAGATGTGAGGAGACACAACCTTTGGAGATCTGAGAGGAGCCCACACGTGACTGGAGAGTGAAGATGGTGTGGCAAAAGCTGAGAGGCAGGTAGAGCTACAGGACAGCCCATACAATCTTCTTAGTGAGGACTAGAAGACCATTAAATAGTAATCAGATTATGAATGTTTCAAATGAGAGAAGTAAAGACAACTCTAAGAAAGGACATAGATATCACAGACAACTTAAGAGGCTCCTAAAATGACCCAGGTAAGAGGAAATGATAGCACCAGCTACTGGTTCTGAAAATGGAGAGCAGCTGCCTGCCTCCAGAGTGACTGAGAAGGCATAAGTTACAGATGTGGATGAGAGGAGGGAGGCATAAAGGATGTTCCCAGCAGTTCTTTCATCCTGCTATTCTAGTTCTCTGAAGCAAGAACCATGGAAGAAGAAGAGGCTCAGGGAGTGGTGGGAAAAGAAGATAATCAGTTCAATTTGCAAATTTTGGGAATGGCAGAACATCCCTAGATAAAAATACTGTTACAGGACCCTGTACACAAGACTTCAAGCTGTCTCTTCTGTTGCTTCTCCTGGAACTCCTAAGAATCCTTTTCTGTGATATGCACTGTCCATCCTCGTGATAACACAGTATGGTCCAAAACAGAAGACCTCTGAAAACTGAATGCAGGATATGTGTGAGGGGTTATGTAAACATATTTAATACTACCCTTAGGCTAATCTTGTCTTTCATTAGATAATAAATTTTAAGCTGCTAAAAATGTAAAGAAAGCCTGGCTGCAAATCATAGTCATTTGACTTTAACAGATATTTTAGAGGGCCCCTACTTATCAAGAGATGTAAAAAAAAAAAACCATTTGTATAGCATTCAATAGATTATAGAGACCTTTCTACTCATTGTCCTTTAATTCTCACATTCATTTGCTCAACTCATATTGGTTGATTTCTTTTAAGTATTCTCTTGGCTATGGAGGTTGACCATGGGGTGTTCATGGTCCAGTATAAAAATAACAACTTTCAGGTAGTATTGAGAGCTGTAGGGAAAACAGGTAATGCACTGCAATAAGTTGTAGTGATACAGTATAGTCAGCCAATGGTCTTGGTAGTCAGATTTTATCTCCTGAGATAGTGGCATTAGAGACAAGATCAAATGTCCAAAGTAAGCAATCCACGAAGATCATGTGAAAACCAAAGGAAGAGCAGAGTTAAATGCACAAAGGAAAAAAAGGATGGCTTGAATGACTTGCAGTGTCAAGGTGGTGGTAGAGGATGAGGTCAAAGCAGGAGACTGAGTGAAATCATACAGGCCTCAGTAGCTGCATCAGTGGGCATGTTTTAACCCAGGGCAGAAGAAGGATGGTCTTGCCAGGGGAATTGTATAACTCAGCTTTCTCTGGGTAGTAACTAGAAGATGGATTACAGGCGAGTAAGAATGGAATCTGCAAGAATGGAAGCTGCAAAGCCAATCAGAAAACCCTCAGTGATGCCCAGTTAAGGTAAGGGTATGGTTTCTAGGAATGAAAGTTGTGACTAGGAACTTCGTTTTGCATATGAGGAAATTGAGGCTTCTGGACTGGCCACTGTGATTATATGTTTATTTTGTGATTCTGGGAATGGAACCTAGGGCCTTCTAGTGCTAGGCAAATGCTGTACCACTAAGCTCCAACTCCAGGCTCCAAGATCTCTTTTAACAGAAGACACCCTACCGTTTCCAGTTCCTTCTTACCGAGTGCTTGCATGTTCTGTCCTGCTGCTGATCAGCACCTGCTGGGGTTGTTTGATTGACTTCACAAACCAGAGTCTGGAGTTTAGTTCTACAATCAGGAGTCATTACATTGTTTGTAAACAACAGCAGACAATGATAAATATGCATTCTGGATAATTGCTGCCTTCCCACGAGCCTTCTTCACTTTCTCATTTCCATCATCCTGTCGCATCTCAATACCTGCCTGTGTGTTCCCTACAACAGCACAAGAGAAAAATTGCTGCAAACCTATTGAAATGCAGGAAGACAGCCCTGTACCCTGATGAGATCTTAGGAACAGGAGGCAAACACTAGGAAAACATACAGCCTTTCAGTGTGTTCAGCTTTATTTCACTTCCTTGGTGTGTACATAAAGTTTTTATTCAAGGAACAGCATCTCTAACAGATGTCTATTACAGCCATGCCCCTGAAGCAGAATTAGCAAGCCAACAATTAAGTAAGTCCCTTTAGGATCTAAGAAATGAATTTTCTTTTTTTCTCCCTGTCCCTCTCTCCCTCCCTCCTCCTGTTTTCCCCTCTCCTACAATTCTCTTTCTTTCTGTCTTCCTCTAACATATGCACATGGACACACACATACTTACATAGACACTCACACACCACACACACATGCACACACCACACACACATCCATACATCACACATACACACACAAACACACACACACTCCACACTCCACACACACATACACACACACTCCACACACCACACATACATCCATACACACACACACACGCGTACACACACATGCACACACACATACCAGAGAGTCCCTAGGAAACATTCTGGCATGGCTCTTTTCAATCATGGAGAAGTAGCCCTTATACCAATGTTCTTGGAACAGAGTAAAACTCCTCATGCAGCATATTAAACACCATCAATTCCCACATAGTGTACAACAGGTGTTGTCTAACTCATGCAGCATTACATAAGAAAGGTAGTTTGCTGTGAGTTCAAGGAATAGCAAAATGCATACATATCTGCTAGTGATAGCTTGGGTGATGAGCTCCCAGACTGCAGCTTACTCACCTTTGTAGGCAAATAAAATAGCTGTACTTAATATGGAATGTTATTGCATATTCCACTTTCCAACTGAAGCGAATGGAGTAGCATACAAAATAGTCTTCCCACCTGATAATTAATCTTTTTTATCAACATGATTGGAGTTAGAAACCCCTATTTGATACATCTCTGGACATATCTGTGAGGGTATTTTTAGGGATGTTTAAAGAGGAAGAAAGAACAGCCACCCTGAGTGTGGTGGTTATCATTTCATGTGATGAGGTCCTAGACTGTGTAAGAAAGGAAAAAGAAGATTAACATGACACCAGAATTCATCCTCATCTACGGCCCCCAATGCAGCCTCTGCCTGCTCCTGCTGCCATATCATATTTACCATGGTGGACTTTTTATCCTCTCACAGTGTGAGAAAACAAAATCTTTCTTCTGTTAAATTGCTTTTGTTGGTTACTGTATCACTAACATGAGAAAGGTTACTCAGGGGGGCTATCCAAACCTGTGGGAATCTAGATGATGCCACCAAGAGCCCCAGGGAAAGGTCGTGATACTGCAGAATGTGATGTTTGTCTTGAATGATCTAAGTGTTTCTTGATCCAATCTTTCCTTGCTATACCTCTGCTCCTCCCTTTTAGAATGTAAAGCCTGGCACTATGCCATTGTACATTGGCGATATGTAACATTTCCCCCCAGATACTGAGAGTTAACTGACTGCTTTGTGTCTCAAAAGAAATTTTAGACTTTGGGCTTTAACAGTGTTAAAATTCTTACAATTTTAGAAACCTTCATAGATGAACTAAATGCATTTTATTTTCTGAGATGTTCATAAGTCTATAATGATAAGCTATAGAATGTTAATGTTTTTAAATGATGTATTAGACTGTCAGGTTGAAAAGGGTTGGACTTTTGGTAGTTAATCTTTACTGTCAATCTGATTGGATTTAAAATCCCTTGGAGGCATTTATCTATGAAGAAGTTTCTAGAGAGCTTTGACTGAGGAGGAGTGATTCACACTGAATGTTCTGAATGTGAATGGAACCATTCTACAGGCTAGATCTTGGGCAGAATTGAAGTTGGAAAACATAGAGAAAGCAAACAGAGCTCAAACATTCATCTGTCCACTTCCTAACAGCAGAAGTCAATGTGACCAGTCTTGCCACAGCGAGAACAAGTAACCAATGTTACCACATCAATGAATTCAGAATTGTCTTAATAAGCCCTGTCAGGTGGTAATTTCTATCCAGTTCACATGGATGAGGAAGACTGCTTTAGAACTCTGTGTACAGTGAAGGCTTCAAACAAAGGTCCTGATGTTACAGAGTGTGCAGTTCCTACAAGACCAGCTCCAATCTGGTACCAGCAAGCTACACAACTTTATTGAAATTCCTAAGAGCTCTATATTTTAACCTACTGTGTGTCAAATTAGAATAATATTGAAAACACTTCGCAGAGATAAGAGTGTGACAGTATGTGTACTGTGGATACAATTTGTGTTAAGTGGTATTATCATCAAAATCAGCCTTTGCTTTGGTCTCATTGACACTGGATTATTCTTTTAAGCAGCACAGAAGCTTTGGATTAAGAAGACATTCTTTTCTTAATTATACTGCCCTGCATTCTCTGCTTTATTTCTCAGTGCTCATCACTTCATACAGCTTGCTATTTCTGTCTGCAGTGACCTCTCTTTCTTCAGCCTGCAGACTTGGCCCTAAAGCACCAGCTTAGCTATTTCTTCCATGATGCCCTTACTTGGCATATCCCAATCAAGTACTTGAGTACTGAGCCATGTCCCAAGCCCTTTGATCTCTAAGATTCTTACTATACAAGTCCAGGCTGGCCTTGAACTCTTGACATTCTGGCTTCTGCTCTTGAGTAATCTGATTCCAGGGTTATCTAGCCAGGTAAGATTTCACTTGATTCAGACAATGGTCAACTTCAAAACTCCAATGTTTAAGGTACTGCCCCTTTTACCCCATCCTGCCATCTACTTGGGGAATATCTCTCTTGGACAATCAGCATTATATTGCAACTAGCCCCTAAACTAAACAGGAAGCCTTTGTCCCCAGTGCTTATACTTAATTCCTTTTATTTTTACAGCACAGCCACATATTTGACTTATAAGGATCACTTCATACAAGCCTTTGGTGTGAGCAAATAAATAAAACATATTTTAATTGGTTGATCTACTGATCACAGATTCATTGAATACTAAATGCACATCATACAAATGATAATTGCTTTTCAGTCACATTTCATAAAGTACAGTTTAATTTGTGTCCTTGACTGCCTTCATTGTAACTTGATTTTCCTTTTCTCTTAAAGGCTGGGCTGATGATTCATTGGGAAACTCTTTTAATTCCCTCACCTCTCAGGATCTTTACGACTTCTTAAGGAGCAATTAATAGCTATATCTAGCTGTGACACCTATGTACCACAACAATGAGTTGCCTGTCAAGATATCCCTAAGAGTACAATTATGAGGCTCAAATTTGAGTGGTTACCATCGCCTGTCTAACTGGACTTAAGATCCACTCAACAAGACATAAATCATGCCTGGCATGAGAAACCTACCCGGATTTCTGAGTCTCATGAGGTCATGGATCTTACAGTTGAGCAATTGCTTTATAATTTGTAACTATAATTTAAAACTTATTCTCATTCCCACAGGTAAGTAAGTGTAGCTTTTACCTTCCATCAAAGACGTTTCTATTTGTAGCAAACAGAGCATTACAGAAAACCAGAACCAGTCATAATGAAGAAAGCAACTGATCTTGTGGAGCCCATCCCCAACTGATGTATCTACAATATAATTCCTGAACCAAAGGCTCAGGGAACGTCAAGAAGGGGCAGAAAGAGAGGCAGAGGACCAGCAAATCTGTTGTGAGACTGTGACTCTCTAGAAATGACGGGAATCTACACTCACACTACTTCAAAGTAAGGCAGCTTAATAAGACCTGAACAATGACAATACTAATAGCTATGCTAATGCAAGAGTGGGAATCTCATAGAGGCTACCCCCAGACATAGTATAAAATGCAACGATGGCTGATAAGAGAAAGGGGATTAATATATCCTAGGGATGAACCCAGTAATTGGTTATCCAAGTACACACAAGCAACACCAAGCTGACTCATCAGGGAGCATTTATATATTTATACGTGTGTGTTTGTGTGTGTGTGTGTACGCGTCTGCACGCATGCACGTGTGCATGTAACAAAAAAAAAGAATCCATCAATATTGGAGGAAGTGCAGATGATGTGGAAAGGGGTGGAGAGGGAGATGTAGGAGGGCCTGGAAGGAGTAAAGTGAAGGTGAAAGTGATGTGATTATATTTTAATTAAAGGGAAATAAAATGCTCAACAGTAAAACACTTTTAATTTAAATTGTGACTAACACTCCTTTGCTCCTATGTATAACATCCTCACACGTTGAGTATTCACATGGCTAAGAGGGATGTCTGAGTCCTTACAGTTAATGAGTAGGAAGACTTAGAAAAAGTTTCTCCAAATACCTTCTTCTGAGTCTATGTCAAAGTGATGATACTCAGTTCTGAACTGTCTCAGGACCTGCAGCACATTCATGTTCTAAGTACAAATCTCTCACACATCCTTTGAAACTTTGCTTAGAGTCTCAATAAATCACACTGAAAGACTTAATTATGAAACCCCAGAGCTGGTCATGAAGATAATAAAGTGCCTGGCTTTCTGTTTCAATAGAAATGCTAATATTTTAGCAGCACCTAACTGCCTCTGTTCTATTTCACAAGTCATGATTAAAGTTTGATTTTAATAGATTGTCTAAAAAAAAATGTGAGACTTGTATTTCAATCCCTGCTATTGGTTTGTCCTTTATAACATGTGATTATCGCCTCCAAGCAGTCATTATCACTTGGCAGAATTACAAGAGTCAAAGCAAAGCCCTATAGGGCAACCTGGTTCGTGTCAGTCACAGAGAAACAATGAGGATGCATTTGGCCTCTCCTGTGCTTTTCTTTGCATCTGTCCCTGGTGTGGGTCTGAGAATGAGAGCAGTTTAGATAAACCTCCCCCATGGCTTTGCTTTCTTTTGAACAGGAATAAGAATCTTTAACTCGAAGTATAAAGGAAGTAAGGTAAGTTGTTCTGAAGTTCTGTATAAGTTCTGCAATTCAGATAAGAAAATATGAAGGCAAAAAGATTTTAAAGTTTCTCTCAAGGGAGTATTTTAGTAGCTTTATTAAATTATAATCGAAACTTCAAAATGCTATGCATACCTAATATATACAATTTGATGAGTTCGGGCATATGCTTGTGTGTGCGATATAATAACTTTCACCAAAGAAATGAATTTACCTACCACCTCCAAAGTGTCATTCTGTCATTGCATCATTTAGTTGTGTCTGGACCAGTTTGTGGCAAGAACCAACTTAAGACAGAGAGAAAGCTACTACTTACTACCTATGCCTATGCACACTCCAAACTAGAGCAGATTTTTAGACCTTCTTGATCTTTCTACGTAGAAAGCTAGACTCATTGAGTATCAGTTCTTCATTTACTCCTGCCCACACTTTCTGGAAACTTCACTCTATTTCCTGTGTCTAGGAATGCCAATCTTTTAATGCACCCTTGAAGTAGCATTATGGAGTAGTTGTTCTTGTATTAGCTTATTTTATATAGCAAACTGGCCTCCAGTTTTGTATACTATGTACTAAATGATAGGATTTCCCCAATGTGTATTTGTGTGTGTGTGTGTGTGTGTGTGTGTGTGTGTGTGTGTGTAAGTGGTGCGTGTGTGTGTGTGTGTGTGTTAGCATTTGATAAGTGACTAAGTTTCAAGTACTAGACATGATTTCCAACCTGCTGAGTGGGAAAATACTGCTGGTTACCTACAAGATAATGTATACACACACACACACACACACACACACACACACTCATGCTCATAATGTATATTATGAATAATGCTATATATATAGGAATAGAGGTATCTATTTGGGTTCTGGCTTCAGTTGTTTTGTATCTATATTTGGAAATGAAACTAATAGACCACATGGCAATTCTATTTTAACTTTAAGGAAATTGCACACTTTACTATAGAGACGGCATCATTTTATATCTGGACCAACAGCTACTGTGTAGTATATTTTTACTCTATAGATACATGACATGAGGAATCAAACTGGAGCTGACCTGGAAGCCTTCTTTCTGAAGATTAGATTCCATAGTATAGGAAAGGACTGAGCAAACTATCAAGAGAGAAAAGCAACCAAGTTCTACCCAGCTATAAAACATGTTAATCACAACAACAACCAGTCTAGCAAGATATACTAAAGAGTACAATAGTAGGGGAAACCAGCAGTAATTTCTCACTTGACAGGTGGAGAATCATGCCTAGTACTTGAAACTTAGTTACCTACCCAGGGCTATGAAAGTATGTGTTTTAGAAAAGAATTTCCATTTTCTTAATACTGATATAATTTGTAACTATATTCTAAATCCTTATCTGTATACCCACAGATAACTATCATTATCACAACTCATCAAAGAAGCTTCTTTGGGTAACAGATGAAAACATTACAGAGATTCACAAATGGTCAAACTGAAGAAAATAAATGACTGTGGGTGTCAAGCCTGAATCAGTTAATCCACAAATTGCCCATTACACCCAATACTCAAGAGAAAACAGTAGAAATATTGTGGGAGCTGAAGGCCTAGGATGCCTCCTACAAGAGAGTGACTTTTATATACAACAGAGAAGCTACACCCATATGAACAATATTAACAATATAGCTACCTAAACAAGACGGGATTAAAGGCATGCAAGTTAACATGCCTATGGGGATGGAGAAAGTTTCACAAGACCCTATCCCTAGACAGTCAATTGCTGCTGAGAGAGGGAAAACCACTTCTCTCAAGGACCAGCTCCCTGACTGGTTGTCCAACCTCAAATGGTCAGCTCTAAACACATGTATGAGTAAGCAACCATAAGTAGAATCAGTTTGTGTGCATGTATATGTCTGTATGTGTGTATGTGTGTGTACATGTGCATGTGTGTGCATGTGCATTGTGTGTGTAACAATAACTGAAGAAGTCATGAAATTGAGAGAGAGAGGGGAGGTGTAGAAATTATGTAAATACATTATTCAAGTATGGACTTCTCAAAAAATTTAAATAAATAGATTTCCAAGAACAAACACCTTTTCTTTTTCCTTTAATTTTTATATGTTATAGTTTTCAGTATAGAAGACTTTTATTGTCTTGATAAATTTATTTATTATTACATCTTGAAAAGAGATCACTTCTTTTGACTTATAGGGATATTCTCTAACTAGACTTGTCAAATGTACATGTATATGCGAATCATAAAAAAAAAAAAACCCAGAAAACTAAGGTAACTTATAGCCACCTGCAGTTCTATTATAGAAGTAACTATTTTTATTCATTTTATATGAATGCTTCAGATGTTATAGCATCTTTCTATATCTGTAGAGATAAGTCTCTAACTTTCACATCAACAGCTTCCTGGAGTTTCACTAGTTGTACCAAAGTTCATCTTATTTCAAACCATGATGGGTTGCTTAGTGTCTATTGGGACCTAATGTGATGCAATAAAAGCCATTAGATAAAAGTGGTTTCTCATTTTTTTTCCTAAGAGTAGAAGCATTAAGAAAATGAGATTTGATTAAGAGAATATGGAGGCGAATCAAAATCTTTAATCCAGGGCTTAGCCTTTAGACTCATGATTTAATCTATAACAAGCAGACTCCTCAGACCTGTCATTTAAAAAATATGCTTGCTCTTGTGTCTGATGCTGCTTTAATGCAGCTGCTGATAAGAATCCTCTCCCCACAATACCTGAGCTAGTGTAAGCATATTTTAAAGTGGCAGGTCTAATTTCCAACTCCAGCCTCAATGTTATGAATATAAATCTTCAGCTAGAGAAGAAAACATCCTATGGAGTCCTGGTCAGTGATTCATTCTTCTCAATACTCAGTTCAGAAGCCCAAGGAAAAACCTGGAGAGAGCTGACCCTCACCTCCAAGCAGGAATATGCTCACTCACACAGGCTATTAGGACTCAACAGGGCTTCAGTGTAGAAAAGCAGAATTTAAATTTACCATCAATTGACCATTATTTTTTGTCATATGATAGAAGCAGATACTTATAATGATCTTTATAACTGCTTCTAAAAAGTTGCATGATAATTATCAGGTGAATGGTTATTTGGGAAGAAAGTTCATCTAAGCAGAGAGAATAATAGTATACACAAATGAGCAGCATTTAGGTATTAAAAGAAGTATACTTGAAGTAAAAATTACTTATGGACATTGGAAATTATCATTTAAAGTGACTGGATTAGACCTGTCTAGGCTCATAATCACTCAATAATCACTCAGGAAGACTCTCTGCTCTAAACCTGGACCCTACCTTAAATAAATACTACTATGACTCAAATACAAACTGGAGAAACTCAGAAACCCTAGGCCAAAATTGGAACTAGGAAGATGACCAGGACATCTCAGAAAGCAAGTACCATGGTTTTAGATAGTATAGTGAAAGAATAGAAGGGACAAATCTGTGGAATTAGAAAAATAATTCTCAACTCCAGCTCATTTTAGAAGTTTAGAAAAGATACTTATGTATCTCAACATAAAGTTGTTGGGCTCAAATTCTATACAAAGGTATAAATAAGAGAATACAAATATCCATATAAATTCATTGCAATGGAAGAGGACCAGAATGATAGCTTTCAACATTAATTCATGCCAAAATAATATACACATAGAATAAAACAACTACTCAGTGTTTCAAAACAAGTTCAAATACACTAACAACAACACAAAACAGGGAAAAACACCCTGAAATTAGAAAGACGAAAAATTTGGGTGATAGTATTTAAAAAGGCATTATAAAGGAAAAGATAAATACGGTAAGAAATGAAGACTAAACTACCAGAAATACAAACGTATATGAACACAGTTGAGAAATTTCTGAAACATAAGTACAAATAGTAAAATCCATATAAACACCAAAGGACAGACCAAGTGTACAATATTATTACTCTTCAGAGAAAATTAAATCAATACCGTACTAAGATATTATTTCATACTAACTAGAATGGCTAGGTTATTGAAAAAAAGGAAAAAAAGGAAAAAGACACCAAATGTAGCAGCACAAACTACAGCCATAGGACTTGGGGAAATTGAGGTAATAGTATCTTGAATTATAGTCCACTTTTATAGTGAACATGGTCTCAAAAATACAAGCAAAAATGTCTCATAATGTTATTGGTGAGGATGTGGGTAAGCCTCATACATTGAAGATGAAAATGCAGTGGTACTGCCATCTTAGAAAACTGGAAGATACCTAAAAAAGAATTTTGGACACAACAAATCCTAGTTAAATACCAAAGAAAACTCAAAATGTATGTTTACTTAAGTGTCACACAAATGTCCATAATAATATTATCCCACACAGTCTACATGGCATAAACAACTAAAATATCCATCAAATAATAAAGGAACAAAATATGATTACACAATGGAATGGTATCTATAATTTTAAAATTAAGAATCTTTTGATACATGCTTCAACACAGATAAAACTTCAACATTCCATAAGTGAAGTAAATTGGTTACTAAAGGCCATAAATGGCATGATTTCATTTATGTGAAATATCCAAAATGAGCTAATCTGTATAAATGAAATTAATGATTTCCTAGAGGTGAGGAAAACCATAGGTGTGGAGGACTTGAAGTAACTTAGAGTTGTTATGGGGCTTTTATTCAGGGTTATAAAATGCTCTAAAATCAGTAGCAATGGCTACAGAACCATGAAAATACAACTTTGAATGTCTTTGTACACTTCAAATTAGTGACTTATATGATGTGTGAAATATATCTCAATAAAAAGATAAGAAATGCAATAAAATAAAATGGCAAGAAATGATGCAACCATTTCGCAGTGAACTAATCAATATGGGTATCGAACATTAATGGCTGTCAGTCGCTAAAAAATACCAACCAGATGTTCCTCTAACAAAGCAGCCTGAGAACTGACTCTGAGTCAGATTCAGTCTTTTAGCCCAGCTGTCACTGTAAGGAAAATATCAAGGAGATGGAAGCATTCGTAATTGTACCATGCATTTGCAATCAGCCTCATATATGAGGAACTGAGGAACATGGTTTAGATAGTCTATTTTCATTATTTATTTCCTTTGTGGAATAAGGACTGAACCCAGTGCTCCATGCATCCACTCTACTCTTGAGAATGCCCAACCCAACTACCATTTTCGTGTGTGTGTGTGTGTGTGTGTGTGTGTGTGTGTGTGTGTGTGTGTGTGTGTGAGAGAGAGAGAGAGAGAGAGAGAGAGAGAGAGAGAGAGAGAGAGAGAGAGAGAGAGAGAACACAAAGTAGGTAGGGAATTGGTTGGGAGTGGGTCTGGTAGGAGTTGTGGGAAGAGAATAGGAGTAATATTCCAGATACCTTGTCCGAAATTTATTTAAAGAACAAATACAAACATTGAAAAAACAAACAGCTCATTTGTTTTCCTTGCAAATTACCACTACCTCAACTTTTACATTTAATGGATCATTTACACATTCAAGTAGTTATCTTTCTATCATTTGTTTTAAATTTTATTAGGTGAAAATCTAGGCTGGGTATCAGGGAGATAACTCAGTAGGAAAGTTTTTGTTGCACAGCCCTAAGAACCAGAGTTTTTGGCCCCCAACAGCTGCACATGGCAGCACACACTTCCAATCCCCATGCTGAGAAGGTAGAAGCAGGCAGATCCTTAGAGCACACTGGCCAGTCAGTCTAGAAAACCAGCAAAGTCCATGTTCATGGAACATCACATTTTAACTCCAGAAGTCACACCATTAAAGAAACTTGAAGAAGAAACTCCTTCTCCTAGCTATCAATATTCAATAGCTCCTTAGCTAGGAATGTGGTCTCATGCCTATCGCCCCTCTTTATGCTGGAATTTTATGGTTTGAGCTTTTGCATGCCATCCAATCTTTTGGGAGACTATATGTACAAGCACTCTGTTGTGCCCTCCAAACACAGTTTCTCTGTAGTCATCCACCACCTCTGGCTCTTACAGTGTTTCTACCCTCTCCTTAATGAGGATTCTGAGCTTCAAGGGTAGAAGTGTGATATAGACCTTCCATTTAGGGTGAAACTCTGCATGGGATCTTATGCTCCCCACATTCCCCAGTTATGGCTGCATTTCAAGTCATAAACCAGATTCCTTGTACAATGGCCAGTGACTAGTGCAAGGATGGAGACAAGACTCGAACTAGAATAGCAGGCAGGGAGGAGCTAAGTCTACTTCTTAACTACCATGCACGCAATGCTCGCTGCTACCATGAAGTGAGAATGTGCCTCACACTGGTGCCCACACACCAGAAAACAGCAGAGATACACATGCAGAATCCACAAATAGCGGTAGTTCCATTTCAGTTCCTGAACATTGCCGAACCTGGAGACAGACAGTATTCCTTGACTTCTCCAGCTGTGTATGAGCCACTGATTTAAATCCTATTTTTAAAGGAAAGACTAAAAAGGATTTACGACAATCTGATTTATGGCAATCGAAAATGAAAGTAATAAATGTGGGGATGAAGAGAAATATTACTGCTTACAGACTATTAGACTTCAGAAGGTAGTCTCGTCCAGTGCTGCAAATGGAAATTGAGTGTGAGTCATATTCATAACTGAAAACGTTGTCGTACCCATTCTGGAAAAGTAAGAAGTGGGTTAAATTGTTTAAATTAAGTTTAATTAAAACTTAGACTCACAGAGGCTGAAGAGGTAGCTTAGTAGAATGGAGTGCTTCCTGTAAACACATAAGGACCAGAGATTGGATTCTAGCACTCCAGAAAAAAAACAAATAAGAAAAAGACATACTTCCATGTGCTGACAATACCAGCACCAAAGTGGAAGGGGACAAGAGATTGTTGGAGCTTAGTGGCCACTAGGTTAGCTCCAAGTTCAGTGAGAATCCCTGTCTTGAAAGATTAAAATAGAGAGCAGTGGAGCAGTGCGTGGGGCATTTTCCTCTGGTGCCCATGTGTGCAAACACCATAGAGCAAAGGCAGGAGAGGGAATCAGAAATTTAATACATATATTAACCTATTATCTATAAAATAATCTCAATGTGTATAAATTCATTAAATGAATATTTTAATACTTCAGTTTCATTCTTTTTAGATGAATCCTTTGAAAAGACTATGTATTATAAACATAGTCCATTTGGACTTGTCTTGTTGGTAGGGTTCAACAGCCACTTGGGGCTAGTAGCTATTATATTGTGCAGTAAGACTTAAGTCAATCCAGATCCAGTCTGGTTGCTCCTCGTATATGCTACATTTCCCATTCATTTGTACTTGATCCTCAGTGTCTTTCATATCACTCCAATAGCATCAGATACCTCATGAGTCATATGCCCATACCCTCATTTCATAAGTAAGGATAGCGTATAATTGTGAAAACTAGCTTCTGACATAGGCTTGAATGAGAACCATAAGAAAACCCTCAGATATAGAACTTTTACCAGAATTCATTGTTGAAATTTGCAGGGTACACTTGTTCATTTTCATGCTTGTCTATCCAGTTTTAACTTCTGCCTTTCTGAGAAAACCAAAGTAACAAGTTTTGAACTTACATGTCAAATATTGTCCTAAGAATCTGTCATGCATCAACTCATTCGCTCCTCAAAACAACTCTACCGAGCTAAGAATCTTGACCATCCATTTCCCATATGTATTAAGTCCTGGGGTTTGAACTGAGTGCATCTGGACCCTTAGTTCAGACTAGTCACCACTGCACCATGACTCCCTTTCAGTCTTGTTGAAGGCAGCATCATGCCTTTTGTGGCACGGGCCAAATGAGATAAGGACTGTGTTCCCCACCCACAGGCAGATGGTGCAAGATGTGCAAGAATGCTTAGGAACCAGATGCTCCTTCTGCAGAGATAGCTATTAAATCCATTTGTTGCCACATTAGATCAGCCTGCCCAGAGTACAAAGACTATCCTAGCTCACAGGATATAAACTTCAGTCAAACAAATGGAAAGTGCAAAGTTGATACTTGCATTAGTCACATCTTCACTACAGGTCACCTAAGTGAAGTCTCAGAAAGGGTCCATGAGGAGCTAGACTTATAAATTTTGTGAATGTACACCTTCTGGTACAGTGATTTTTTTTTTTGCCCTTTTGGTACATGGGTGACTAAGCATGATGTATTAGGGAATGGTGGAGAGACGGACCCACAGCCACTAAGATGGCAGCATCAGGCTGAAGAACTGAATATAAAACAGAGGAGACAATATATGTTACAGTGTTCTTAGAGAAGGCAGACAGCATGAAACTGCATAGTCACATAGACACCCACACACTGCTGAGCACTTAGGAACCCATAATACAAAAAAGCAACGAAGATGGAATCACTTCCACTGGTACTGGCAAGAAATGTTACAAAAATCAAATTCTCAAATATCACTAAGAGTACTATAAACAAATTCAGCTTCTTTCAAAGAAAATTGGCAATACTTAAGAAAAAATTAACATATGGCTGCTTTGTCCTAGTACATTCATCTTTTGTTACCAATAAGGGTGTAGAAAAAGGTTATTTACTGAAGAACTTTTGTGATATTTAAAAATAGCAACAGGGCCTACGATAGCAGCACATGCTTTTATTCCCAGCACTCAGTATCCAGAGGCAAGTGGATCTCTATGTGTTCAAGGCTGGCCTGATCTACAAGCAAGTTCCAGACCAGCCAGGGCTACACAGTGAGACCCTGCATCAAAAATATAGATAGATAGATAGATAGATAGATAGATAGATAGATAGATAGATAGATAGATAGACAGACAGACAGATATGGATGGATAGATAGATAGATAGATAGATACATAGATACATAGATAGATACATAGATACGTAGATACATAAAGATAGATAGATATATAAAGATAGATAGATAGATAGATAGATAGATAGATAGATAGATAGATAGATAGATAGATAGATAGATAGATAGATAGGTAGATAGATAGGTAGAGATGGATGGAGACAGACAGACAAATAAGTGCTCATTAGAATCTGAACTAACAATTACAATATTTTCTCATATTAGAACATAAGATACACTTGAAAAGTATTAGATGAGCCGGGCAGTGGTGGCGCACACCTTTAATTCCAGCACTTGGGAGGCAGAGGCAGGCGGATTTCTGAGTTCGAGGCCAGCCTGGTCTACAGAGTGAGTTCCAGGACAGCCAGGGTTACACAGAGAAACCCTACCTCGAAAAATCAAAAAAAAAAAAAAAAGAAAGAAAAGAAAAGTATTAGATGAAAGTTTCATATAGAGAGGTATGGAGTAACATTCATGATAACTTGGCATTGTAAAAAGCAAGTACTGGGAAAATATGGTAGATTAGAATGATATGTAAATAGCTAGCTAGACAGAGAGAAAACTGACCTTGAATGACATAACTCTAAGCATTTCCACATATCAATTCATCTAATTATTACAAAAATCTATGAAGTGAATATTATTATTATTATATTTGATTTATAGAGAAAGAAATGAAGAAAAGAGGTAAAATATTTCAATCAAGCATATTTTTCCTGGGTAGAACAGAGAGAGAGAACATGAGTCAAAGTTTTTCATTCTGACAGTTCCATATAATTTTTCTTCAGTGAAATATTATGTTTTATTAACAAAAATATGATTAATATTTTTCTGAATATGTGAACCTAATGACCTATACATCCTTTACAGTTACCTTTGGCCTCTTCTCCAGCTGATGCTCGATCAGGGTAGCTCTCAGCTATCCTCTGTATAGGTTTGCAGTTCCACTTGAAATAAAAATACTCTGTTGCTCTTATTTCCCCTGAGAGGTGTTGTACCACCTAATGGCCTTCACCAGTACAAAACATGTGCTAATATTCAGACTAAAGTTCCCCTTGTTCAATTGCATCTCATGACAGCACAGTTGTGTCGGTATTATATTAGAAACATGGAAGAGTGTTCGTGCGAACCATCACAAAGTAACCACTGCTACAATCCAACTGTGTTACGTCACATTTCATATTAGACCAATATTCTAATCATTTCAACTAGAACATAGGAGTCAGCTTTGGGTAATTTTTTTAAACACCACTAGGTTTATCCAGTGGCAATCAATCCCTCCCTCGTACCATGGCATAATTTTCCAACCAGAGACTGAAATGCATATTTTGTAGAAAGTGATTAAAAACATGGGAGTAAGATGAAGCCTGCGGCCAGTGAGGTTCAATTTCCTTTCCATCTCAGCTTTTAAGAAGATTACAAATCCACAGCAGCCACGGTATTCCAGGAGTTTCATACCCCCTCCTTGTTTAAAGTCTGACTTAATACTCTGATGATTGTGAATACGATGATATCCCTTGGTGGAACATAATTAAGCTATTAATCCTTGCATGAAACCTAAGCATAGGTGAATACACTTCAGATTTTAAAATAAAAAGTCATGATCACCCAGAAAGGGTCACCCAGAAAGGCAAATATTCTACGATAAGTTTACTCATTAAGTTTAGTGATGTGCAAACAAGACCCATTTCCTAATCCTTGAGCGAAACTGACCGACTCAGGTTGGTAATCTCCAACTCAACAGACTGGCTCAGTGGATAATTTTGTTTCATCGGTGAATGCAATTAGTGGTCACTGTGCTGGGAACTGGGTAAGCATGTGCAGGTTAGCAGAGCTGAGAGTTCTGTCTCTGGTAGAGTTGCTCTGTGGCATGAGTTCCTTCTGACTAGCAGACTCAGTTAATAATAATGGGACACAAAGGGCAGTTGCTCCTGCTGATAGGCTCTTAACTGGCAGAAGCCATTATCTGAAAACCCTGATGGCAGTGCCTAATGACACAGTGATTTTCCTGAGCAAAAAGGTATGATATATTTTTTTACAGATGGAGAGACAAAGCCTTGAAGACTACAAGTACCATCATCCTTACAGACATGTTAGCCCTGTGAGTCCTGCAAGAAGAAATAAAAAGATATTATCAGCAGATTCAGGAAGAGTGTATGGCAGCTCGGGGAACTGGCAGAGTGAAGGCAACTTCTATGCTTACAAGTTTAAAAATACATCCATAGTTCTTTTTATTTTTTTGGTGCTGTGAGGTAGACTCAGGATCACTGACCTATATGTCCAGGCATTTTAAAATTTTGTTTTGAAACAGGTTGACTTGCAACCTAGATCCCCCTGCCTCAGCCTCCTGAGTAGCTAAGATCAAGGCATGAGTCACCACACCTCCCTGGGTTTTAAACATCAGTAAGTGGTACTCATGAAAGCAGATGGCCAGTGGTCTAAGAACTTAACTAGGAGTGTTTTATTTAGCTGATACAATTTTAAAATAAAGATGAGCTAACTTTTGCTTAAAATAACGTTTGGGGGCTGGTGAGACAGTTCAGCTGGTAAAGGTGGGGTTACCACATACCTTTGTGATCTGAGCTCCATTGCTAAACTTCATGTGGTAGAAGGGAAACAAAACAAAAAACAAAACAAACAAACAAAAATCCTGACTCTAACTCATTGTCTTGTAACTGCCATATACACATGTGTATCCCACCAGTAAATAAATAAATGTAATTTTTTAAATTTAAAATGTATACATTATAAACCACTTTTAAAAATTAAGTGTCAGGTATTGCTGATAATCGCTTTTCTTCTGCCACTGCTTCCAGCACTACAAAAGCTAGCTGGTAAGGATGAAGCTTCCAGGTCAGTACCAGCTTGGTTTCTCCATGTTCTGTGACTTAAGTAACACCATCAGCATTAGAGTCTTACCACCAAATTCTGGAGGGTAACCCAGGACAGTGGCCATCACCAATAACTTCTGCAAATTATTTGCTATATTATATAGGAGCTCATTTTCCCGCAGCCCCAAAAGAGGGAACCCATTCCTGGCATTAATGACCATGTGGTGTTTCCTGAGGTGCACAGGGAATTGTGAAAACATCTTTCAATGTGGAACCAGCTTTGGTACAACTTCGACACTGTCAGTCAGTGTTGCTGTCTTACTCTAAAAATCTATTTTTTCATAGGTAAAATAGAAATAAGTATGCCAGTGGCATGTTTTTTGCTGACTGTGACTATTAAAAATATGTATGCATACATAAGCCTTAGCCAGCATGTAACAAAAACACACAATGTTTCATATAAAGACTGTGAAAATTCAAGAATCTTTAGACCTAAAGAGAATGAAAGAGGAGAAAGTGTTTCGCTTTATCAGTACTCTGGTTTTTCTCTTCTAAAATATTCTCTCTCTCTCTCTCTCTCTCTCTCTCTCTCTCTCTCTCTCTCTCTCTGTGTACATCTATTTTAGATATGTATTATATTATGGCTTGACTATGTAATACTCCCACAATATCACAAATTGAAGGCTTGAACCTACATGGTGATGGTATTCTGGGAGGTACTGGCAACTAACTTTAGGAGACTAACTTTAGGGCTCTCTATGGAAATTAGGCCACTGTATGTGTCCTTAAGAATCTTATTTTTCTCTGGCCTTTTTATCTGTCTCTTCTGTTTCTGACTGCCCCCTTCCTTCAGGATGGTTTTACTTTACCACAGCCCTCAAAGCCATGGCACCAACAGGCCACAGATGTGCATGTCTGAAATCATCAGCCAAAATGTAAGTTGTTTCTTGGAAGTTTTGTCAAATTAACCTAAAACTGACACAGCTTATACAATATGGGCCTCCATTTATTTTTTGAAACCAATATATGAGTCTGCTCTAGTTTATCATATAATAATGTATATCTGGAAGGGTATTTCTTCCCAAATTTATCCTTTTATTAAGTCCTGATATCCTATGCTTGCTATGCAAGGGTGTTGTTTGGTTGGTTGGTCGGTTGCTTGGTTAGTTGGCTGGATTTTTTTTTAAGGTTGGGTAAGTCAGTTTCTAGTTCTATTTTTGACTAACTAGAACTGTGAGTGATATGATTCTTCACCTACAAAATAGGTATGAGAGAGGGTGGAGAAATAGCTCAGTGGTTAAGAATACTTGCTGCAACCAAATTCCAGCCCAACTTGAGATTTATCCTATGTACAAGTACCAATCCCTCATACTGTTAATGATACTCTATTATGTTTGCAGACAGGAGTCTAGTCTACCTTCTGCGAGGCCCTACCCACCAACTGACTCAGACAGAGGCATACAACCACAGCCAAACAGTGGGTGAATGGATCCTGGGGGTTCTTATGGAAGAATAGTAGAAAGGGCTCAAAGTGGATAGGAGCTCCATAGGAAGACTAACAGAATCAACTAACCTGGACCCTTGGGGCCCTCAGAGATTGAACCCCAAAGAACATACATGGGCTGGACTTAGGCCTCTCTGAAAATATGTAACAGATATGTAGCTTGGTCTTCATGTGGGTCCTGAATAACTGGACCAAGGGCTATCCCAAAAGTTGGTCCCTGCATGTGGGATATGTTCTAGCTTATCCGCCTTGTCTGCCCTCAGTGGAAGGCCAAGAGCCTAGCCTTGCAGAGACTTGATGTGCCAGGGTAGGGAATACCCAGGGGTCTCCCATCTTCTCAGAGGAAAAGGGGAGGAAGCCTGGGGAAAGGATTGTGGGAAGGGTAACCAGGAGGGGCCAGTGAGCAGGATATAAAGTGAATTAGTAAAAGAACAAATAAATTAAAAAAAAACACATCTGTAGATCAGAAAAAAATACCTGCTAACTGTTCTTCTAGATTATATTCCCAGCACCTACATTCCTAGCATCCACAACAGTCTATAACTCCAGATAAAGGGGATCCATCACCCCTTTGCAGTATTCACAGATATTGCACACATGGGGTAAACATATATACAAGCAGACAAAGACATCCATATATGTATAAAATTTTAAAAATTTAAAGTTACTACAGGGAGGCTTACTCAGCATGTGTCTATATAACACTTGTCAATGTTCCCAGTACATAAAAGGAGCCAAACACTGGGTGACTACATTTATATTTCTAGGGACTGATTTGAAAAGCATTTGACTTAAACTAAAAAGAAAAAGAGAGAGAGAGATGTCAGTTCTATAGCTTTTAAAACGAAACCAGAGTAATTCCAAACACTGATAAAATGACATTAAGTGACCTAAATGTACATATTACAAAATAGCATGCATTTGAAAGGTACATTTGAATAATAAAAATTAATGGAAAATCAAATCATGTCTTTCACTTTTGCTGAATTACAGAACACACGTAGCTCCTTTTACTATATTAGAAAATGGGCAGCTTAAAATGATCAGCATAATTGAAAAAAAAGCATTATATAGAAAGCTTAGTTGCAATTCCTAAGACATATGGTATGGTGTTAACATTTTCCATAACTCTGCATATAACGGTGCACAGTGCTCCTCAAGATGTTTCAAAGCACAGCCAATTTTTCTTGAATTCATTCAAGATCACTTCAGGTTTATGAGCACACATATCAAGTAGCCATTTTGAACATAACTCTAGTAGAATAAAAATGCTTAGTCTGATCTTTGTTTTAGCAGCAGACCATCTAATGTAATGCTTTCAACATGGAATCCTGGGGCCACCTACATCAGAATCATCACTTTTAAAGGTTCATACTTCTTTGCTCACCTCACAGACTCAGGGACTTTCAGACCTGGCAATCTGCATTTACAGATAGGCAGGGCAATTTGTGTGTACCTCGAAATCTGTATCTACTCATCCATGCTAGTAAGTTAAATGCAATTCCATTTGTAAAGAATTCACTAATGACTCTTCAATTGTATGCTAGAATATTAATGTATCCCTAGCATCGCAGACCTTACTTAGGGTGCCATTCATCCAAACACCTTGGTGTATTTATGAATAAATAAAAACAGGGATTTTCATCTCTACAAAGCAACAGACTATTTCACTCCACCACTGTCATCTAAAGTAAAATAACCAATTAGTCATTTAAGAAATAAAAACCCCTCAATGGTTTTCTTTTTAGATGTTGTTTGTTTATTCAAGCATGCTCCTTAGCTTTGACAGATCTTTTATTTAATATGTAATAATATTTTCTAACTGCTCGGTTCATAACTAGAAGTATATAATCATACCAAATAAAATAATATTAAACTAAGTATCAGGGGAACTCAATTTGGGATCCCTGATTCCCCTCTAGGACTATCTCCTTGGAAGAAGTATTTGGTCTTACTGGGAACTATGAAACTCCTCAAATGTTTTACAGAATATGAGATGTTCATGTTCATTAGAAGAAAGATGTGTAGCTATTAGTATATTCTCAAGGAAATCAGTGCCGCAAAGAGTTACATACCACTATGAAATGAAAATCTAGGAGAGGAATGATAAATACCATTACTCCAGGGATGTCACCAGTTAAAATTGAGCAAGTGTTTTGGTTACAGAGAAGGAGAGCTAGACCAGTTTCCTCACACATCCCCCGGGAAAAGGTTTCTCATGTGACATGTGGAAAACTCTTGGCAAATCATTTCACAATAAATCATAAATGGCAAGTGGTGGCTAAAGATATTACCTGCCTTGGTGCTCTATCTTTGCCCCAAAACACATCCTTCCTGCTGCCGATGGGTCAGAACTGGTACCTGGGATGAAATAACTATCCATCCTGGGTGTAGTTCAATCTCTTGGTGCTAACTAATGATAGAACATGTACAGTCCCATGAAGTGAAATAACTTATGTGGATAGATTGATGCACCCACCCTCCCTCACAATGCCTGGCCTCAACCTACCCACTCTTCATCATTCCATCCCTGGGTATTTTCTGCTATTTTAGTTTAACAATAACTTTCTCTCCAAATTTCACATGTTTACTTTAAAAGACAGTGCCGGTTATATCTATGGAATAAACCAAATTAGTACCTGGAAAGTAATCAATTTATGAAGATATGACAGAAAATAGACCTCTGATGTGGCTGAGTTCCTTTATGAAGAGACTGGTGAGACCATACAGAACTGAGCACAGGGACCTTACCTCCTGAGATACTAGGCAGACATAGCTGAACTTCCATATTTTAAGTTGTATCTGCCACCCTTCTCCTATGGCTGTCATTGCGCTTATCTTATAGCTTCATGAGATAGTTATCCTGCAAGTGTCTGTCTGCTCTTTCCTTAGCCCTCTTCCTTCTCTTTTCCATTCCTATTTACTTTCTTCTCAAATTGTTGTCTTCACTTTTTGCCTTGACTGCATTAAGTGTTTTTGAAGCTCATCTCTCTTTGCTCCTTTTTGATGAATCCATCTTTCCTGCTGCCACCATCTTCCTTTCCAGCCACTGGAACTCAGATTCTTTGATCTCTTAGCATGGAGTGAAGACCAACAATTCTCCAGACATCCTCCAGGTCCTCAGTGCCTGGGTAGGACTTCTCAGGCAACCTACATCATGGACTGAGAAACTACTGGGTTCTGAGCCTCTCCTGTTGGCAAAGCAACCTTTGTTTTACAACAGAACTCGAATCACTGAAGATTCATCAACTTGTGACCAGTAATCCATACTCTTTCAATAGATCCAAAAGTGAACTAAGGAATTCTGCCTTCCAAAAACAGAGCTAGGCTCTCTGAAAGCCCCACTATAGCCTACAGTCACCTCAGAATCAGATATGGGAATGGTGGACCTGCAGATACATTTCCAGGTCATGTCTACACTTGAAGTCTTTGCCTCACTTGGAACAGTAGAAGAATAACCAAAGTTGATTGAAGAGTGGGCATGAGCAAGTAGAAGGCCACAGACTATGCAAGGAGCAGCTTCTTGCCAGAGGACTTACTCATGTGATGACAAGGAGGTCCAAGAGAAATAGAGACTGTTGTCTGGACAGTGGTAGGGCTTCTCCCCTAAATGTTTGTGCCACTGGATGGACAGCATTTAGAGTAGGTGAAGTGCCCTTTAAAGTTCAGCATGGGTAAGGCCCATAAACTCTTCTGGCAAAAATTGTCACTCATGGTCTGGGCTCAGGTAGGACTTCTCACTTGTGTGTATAAACTAATGTTGGAGCAGGTACTTGTGCTGAGAAAATGAGTCTAGTATTGGTCACACGGGAGAGGCCACTCTCCAGTATGTAGTGCCTAGAGCTGGACAAAAGGGAAGGGTGATCCAAGCTGTGGCTGCAGTGTTTAGACTGTTGTTTTGTTGAGCTGAGACTAGAAGGCACTCTGTCTAGGATTCCAGCAAAGCTCTCCACAGGCAGTGCTAACAGGAGAAGAGCTAGGGTGGATGTTGGCAAATGAGCACTCCTTGAGAAACTTCATCCTCTCTCTCCTTCTGTGAGGTCCTCTTCAAGAGTCCCCTTTTCTTCATTGTTATCCTGGATCCTGAGACAGGGAAAGTGGGCATCTCTGAAGTAGCAAGATGTTCTTCTCAATGTGAAGCCTGAGAAGCAGCCTAAGTGGTGAGAATATGGCCACCTGAGAGCAATGTTTCAATGGAACTTCATAAAGCCCTGAATGTTAGTCTGGAGTGAAAGTACGCTAGGACAGGAGTCAACACTCTTGACACTCACTGTGAAGACCACTGAGTACAGTAATGGTCCTAGTCACCAGGAACTTTAGATACTGAATATTGCTATGATGTTTTCAATGTAGCTTTTAAATGTCCTTCCTTTGTGCTCTTTGCTATCACCAAAAAGATCTATACTGAGACTCCATGATGTGATAAGAAAATGCTACTAATGGCAGTAGAAGAAAAAGCATTCTGCCTTCACTTTATGATCCAGTGAAGTAAATAGGGACAATTGGTATAGTCCTGTACTTCCAACTACTCCAGAGGCTATGCAAGTTAGAAAGTTCAAGGCTTATCTGGGCAATTTAGTGAGATCCTATCTTAAAAAATTGGCAGAAGAACACTCAAGAAGTCCTGGGTTCAAACTTTAGTGTCAGAAATAACAAGAGCAACAGATAGCCAGACAGTGGAGCATGCCAGTAATTCTAGAATTTGGAAGGTAGAGACAGCCAGATCAGGAGTTCAAGGTCATCCTCAACTGCATAGTGAATGTGAGGCCAATCGTGTCTATGTACGACTATAAATGAGAATTCCTGGAAAGAAGCTATGTATGCAAACTCTGAATGATTTAATAAAAGTATAGTGATTTGGAGATAGAGAGACTTTGCTGTACAGAGCTTAATTACAATTTGTCTTGGCCTGCCTTTATTACCTTAATATCTCATGATTGGCAGATAAAAATTCTTTGACGTTTTAACAGGCACTTGGTTTCCACAAATCAAATGAGAACGCTGCACCAAAAGCATATAGCAGAGGTATCCCCACTTTGTTATAACTTACCTACCCAAGGTACCGACAAATGTATTTGAAAACGGTCATGATCTGTAGTTTTCTTTGTTCCGTCACCTCAGTGGAATATGGCGCGTGAGGAGAACAAAATCTATGTTCCCAAGCCATGGTCACTTGGCTTGAAAATGAACCCACCTCTTTTTTTAATTTCTTTGGAGGGAAAAATCTGCTCATAACCATGTCTTAGCTCCCTGACGTGATGCATGTGCCTCTATCAGGGAGCATCCTCCTTTACTTGCTTGTCTTTGGACTCCTTGTTTTTGTTTTTGTTTTTTCATTTGTTGCTCAAGAAAAACTGATCTGCTCTATTATTTCCAAGTTGAAGATTTAAGGCAATAGCTTCTTTTGGACTAAAGGCATGCCATTCTCCTGGTAACCATTATTAAAGATCCCCTAAGCCTGCCACCAGCCAAGAATGAGTATATGACAAGTTCTTATCCAATCCAAGCCCATTCCTCCATGCTGCATGATGGGATAGAGGGAAATATGTGACTCAAGCTGAGTCAAATTCTTCCCAAGATTGTTAAAGTTGAGTAATCAAAGAAAACTTTGTATCTTGGGGTATTTAAATAAAGTAGTCTGAGTTTGCTACTTGAGGCCGCCCTCCCCATTGCTCAGGTAAGCAACTCCTACAATCAAAGAGAATGAAAAATGCTCAGACACATAACTGAGATATTGTGTCTGTTCTACAAACTACACTAGTATCCTTTTAGCAAAACCTGTTCTTTTGCTTAAGCTTGCTCAAGATGAATTTCTGATATCAAACATCTTGACGAATACTCTCGTAAGGCCTTATCCTAAACCGGTGTTCAATAAAGATTTACTGAAGCCTTTTTCTTCTGAGTCATTCTGCTACTTTTTCCACATCAATGCTTTCTTAGATTTTTTTTTTAACCTTCCTTCTTGCCTAGCTCCTGATACTTTTGTTACTCCCCTGCAAGCAGCATTTTTACTTCAGTGTGCAGGAGATTTTTTTATCCATCCCATCAGTGACAGGTAGTGAGCCATTAGAATGCAAAACCCTAAGACGTTTTTGGAAAACACGAAATCTTACTCTTGTCAAGCCACGTTGGCTAAGAAAGTTATGGAGAAGAGCAAAATGCTTTCTATTCAACTTTAAGATATACCTAAACAATCACTTAGGATAAAGAATTTGCTATTCTCTCTGGTCACAATTTTTCTTCCTGATATTGACTCTTCCTAATACAGCTTTCCTGTTTTATTTTTCTTTTTCTTTTTCTTTTTTTTTTTTTCAATTTCACAAGCACCCAGGAGGACTGACCACTTTGGGCTTCAGCCTCTGATCATCACCATTATCACTACCCTTGTACTATATTTCAAAAGTGGAATATATACAATATTGAAAACATAGTATCTACAGAATATATAAAGGTCGTTGATATTTAGAGACAAGGTAGTTCTTATAGAATGACAATTTAAGTCATTCATTCATGCAAACATGGTTCCTGGAACACCCTATCAAACCTGCACAAAAATTAAAGGTCTTGTGATGGATGAGTAAGTAGGATCTAATTGGTGTTTTAAAAAACGTGTTCTGACTTGGAAATCTATCTAGATTTATCAACAGAAAATCCCTCTCTCTAAATCAAATTACCAGGTTATGGTGTAAAAGCAGTGACAAATGTCTTATAATTGGCTCATATGTGAGTACTGGCACGAGGAAGACAAATAGGATGTCAGCATCCAGAATTGTTTCCAAGATGCTAAGTTAAACACTGGCAACTGAAAGGTGGCCAACCACTGATTTCCCCTTTGCAAATGATGTGAGTCAGAATATGCAATATTGCAAAGTCTACCTTGGGAAGATATATCTGAAATACAGAGCTTTGGGGAATCGCCCTTCCATGAGATGTTAGATTAGTAAAATTTCAGGCTTATGCCATCTTTCTTTGAACTATATCTTACCTTGATGAGTGTAATTTAAGATATGGGTTCTCAGAAATGGCCTTATCAGAATCACCTGGGAAGTACCTAGGGTATACTCCTCACCAATTAAATTATGGACATGTTACTAGGGATAAGCATTCATAAGACTTCACACACACACACACACACACACACACACACACACACACACACACACACAGTGCTGATTTGAACATACAGACACATGTGTTGCCAGTAATCTAAGAAGTATCTGCTTTCAGCTTCTCTAATAATTGACTAGGTTAGGTCCAAGAAGGCATATAGTTACATCTGAGTCAGAAATGGAAAGGGTGTCATTTCAGGGCTTGGGTTGCTCCTCAAAGAAAACAGAATGGTAAGGGCTATAGAACACAAGGGAGTAGTGTCTATCCCTGGATCTCTAACAGGTAGGGGTACAGAAAGGTGAGAAAGCAGCCATGAAAATACAGATGCCTTGTGAGTTCCACTCTTGCTAGCTGCCATGATATCATGTGAATCTAAACACAGCAGTTCAAGGCATTCACTGTCCTTATTCAAACCACCAATTTCTCCTATAAATAGTCAGGAACTCACTTCTAACTTCTTTTCCACAAGTCTTATATATTCAAGCTGGTCAGTTGATATTTTCTGCAATTCCATTTCTTAGAACCAAAAGCCATTCTACCACCAAGTATACTCAGCTACATGATCCCACTTTAAGACCACTAACCTCATTATAAATTACACAGAAGTACTCCAGGAAGGGTGTATCAGTTAGGGTTCCCTAGAGTCACAGAACTTATGGAATGTCTCTACATATTTAGGGAAATTATTGGTATGACATAATCTGCAGTCCAACAGGTCAAATGATGGGCAGCTGCAAATGGGAAGTTCAAGAATCTAGTAGTTCCTCAGTCCCATGAGTCTAAGTGTTTCAGTTGGTCTTCTGTATAAACTGTAGGCTCCAACAAATGTGCTGGCAAATAAGTGAAAGGAAAACAAAGAAGAATAAACACTTCGTATTTCCATAGTCCTTAGGTAGGCCCAGAAGAAGGTATGGCCCAGATTATAGGTATGTACCACCCTACCTGGATTTGGACCTTGCTCTGTCCCAGGCTGACCTTGAATTCAGAGATCTTCTTGCTTCTGGTTCCTGGGATTAAAAGCATGTACCACCTTGCCTGGCCCTAAGCTTTTCCTGGCCACTGTGCCTCAAGATCTAGATCACAGATAGGCCCTCCATTTCTGGATTGTAGTTCATTCCAGATATACACTGGGAAAGAGTTTAGCATACATATCATGGTCAAAGTATTTAGAGGCTACCCCTTCCAAGGGAGAATGGTCTAGCTTAGGGCAGAAAATTGAGCAGTAGCCAGTCCAGCTGAGCCTTTTGATTTGTTCTATGTGATTGGAAAAGCCACTGGAAGGTCTTGCCTTAGTAAGATGCTGAAGCACTGGTACCAATTCACCTACCTGCACTGCTAGCACATAAATACCCCCATCAGTGGCTGCAATGTGACACCAGCAGATCAAGTTTTCTTCTTGATACTATAACTATGCTTCATTGGCCAAAATGATGCTTTGCAGAGCAACAAGTACAAATGCTAACTTTGAGAGCTATTTATGTCCTTTCACCACTTACCCAAAAGCCTTGTGTGCTATAGTCATAGGCTCCTGGTTCTAGAACACAGCTTTCCATACCTCATTCTTCTCTTGATCCCAGATCCCCATCAGTTCCTTAGTAAGTCCCATCACTTCCTAGAATGCATTCTGTGTGGGAATATGCTAGTCTCTGGTTTCCCATTATCAGTCTCACAAACGTTCTGTGAGACAAATCCTTGCTGGAGAGGCTGCCTGTGCCTTATATGATAACTAATAATGCCATAACAACTAAAGCCTGTCCAGATATTTCGACTACCCCTCCTTGGAGGACATCAGAGGAGGAAAGAGTACCCTGGTGAGAACCACTGATGTAGACAGAGGAAGCACACTCTCCTGCTTCCACGATAGCCACATCTATTATATCTGGTTACTCCTGAACTTCTACACTACAAGCCATCCTACACAAAGAAGCCAGAAATCATGCTATTGGCTTTCTCCATTACCACAGTAAAAGCCCAACTTGAGCAGACATGGCTTTACATGAACACATTCCTTTTATTTTCTTGTTCACCATACCCTCTTCTAGACCAATACTTTCTAGCAACACTGCCTTTCCTTCTGTTCCTCCAACACACTGTCTTTTCAAACTTCAGGACTTTGCATAACACATTATCTTTCGCAATATCTATCCTCTTTCATTTGTCATGTCAGGTGACCAAATATGACAGTTTACAGGTTTCGGTGACTGCTTTGTTGTTTGCTCAAATTTTAATCTGTCATGCAAACGACTAAAGAAAAAAGTCAACCAAATTCTGTATGCATTCAATGAACACTTGAAGGACTATTGAATAAGGTTATTTTGTTCTCCACATATCTCAAGTACACATTTATACTGATTATTGTGATTTGCTGTCTTTGATTAACAGTGGTTTATCATTCCCATATCACATTAGATGTTCCTGTACCATTTTTATTTCTTTATTTTGTATGGCAACAGATTAGTTTATAGAATGCCATGGTCCAGGTAAGAACTCCTCTAATGTTGACTATTAGATTACTTAATATTGCCTATCAAATCCATCCCTTTATCTTCCATCCTGTAGAAAAAGGAGATGGGACAAATGAACTTCTGACGTTGTTCTTTGCTACCATGCTGCTTATCAGCCAGTCATGCAGATCAAACTCGCGGGGCTGTATTCAGTGGAGACAGAGTAGGGATGGAGCTGTACCAAGCAATAAGAATAGCTAGCACCTGTTGGAAATGTTCAGCACAGCATGTTTCAATTTTTCCCCCCACAGAAGAGCACAAATATCCCCACTTGTGGATCTGTTTGAAACTAAAAAATTGGCTGTTCTAACCTTCAAGCTGCCTAAGTAAGTGGCAAGATGAATACATGGCATACTGCTCTGGTACCCAAAGCAACACACAAGGAGATAAAGACACTCAGATGGAAGTCAACAGCTCAGACAGTCTGGCCCTGGCTTCTCTTTCACAAACACTAGACCACAGCCTTGATAATTATCAGTTACATGGAGCTAATGGCATGAATATTCAGGACTTTCCATACTAAGCATCCCAGGGCTTAGCCAGGCAATTTGTGTCTAGTTTCACACAGTCTCTGCTTTATCACTCTGAAAAGGAGAATTTAGATGACATTTAAGAGTCAGAGTAGATGAGAGGCATTGGTTGAAATTCTACAGAGAATATTTTCCAGATTTTTTATTAAAGTTCTACCATGTGTATGGACAAATATTCTTACAACCAAGGTTTGTATAGTTAACTTAATATTCCAGGCCTGTGCTGCCTTTAGGTGTATTTAAAAGGTAATTGTTTGATTTCCCACCCTGGGATAAGGGACTGAGGTGCATATTTTACATATTAAAGCAGACCAGGCCTCTAGGTTCTCCCAGCATCCCTCAGTCCCTACCTGGCATGCCTTGTCTCCAAGCCTGAACTTTCTGTCTGGCCCAGGGGCTGGGTTACCCTTTCTCCAGAGGGTCCTCTCTATATAATCCATGCATTTTGGTCTCTCTCCACTCTCTCTTCTTCTCTCTCTGTATGTATACCCATTTTCTCTTTTGCTCCTCCACCCCTCCCCATGGAAACTCCCCTGGTCTCCATCCTTTGGGCCAGTGAACTTGCCCAAGAGCAGTTTCCCAATAAACCTGCTTTTAATATAATCTAATCTGGCTCAAATGGGCTCATTTCACTGGCGGAGAAATAACCTATCAGAAACCATCATCCCTCAGTGCCTGTGTCCATGGCCATGGCCAAGCAAGGTATGTAGCTATGCACAGAGCTGCAGTCCTGGAGCTGTGGGGTTTCTGTCTCTGTTCTCTGTTACACTGGTTCACCTAAATCTCTGAAAAGAATTCCTTCAGCACAGGCTCCACTTCTGAATCCTCTGGTATTTACACCCAATCCACGGAGCCAGGCGAAATACTGACAGCATACCATTCTATCTTGTTTCAGGCTCCAAGCATATAGGAAATAACTCTTCCCTACTCCTATATGCAAAGCATATCAGTGTCATAAGTCAGTTCATGCAAATAGACGCAGAACTGCCTTCGCAGACGGGCAAATGTGCGCACACAGCACAACTGTCAGTACAGATTTGGGCCTGTGGAGCAGCCTTTTCATGAGACCATAAATCACCCCCTTGAAGGAAGAAATGAGCTTGGAAACTCATTTGATTAAGGTCCTAGATACTTTTCTCTTGGGGGGATAGAAGGGAGTAGGCTTTTGAGAACTTGAGGAAACAGCTACATTAAATTGAAGTTATGGGTAAAATAACTCCGTGAGAATTCTCAACAAGATTTTTCAATTAAAAACTAAGCAGTTAAGACAAGTCCCTGCTTGCCCTGTGGCCCGCTATACCACAGCTGGGGGAAAGGTCCTGAGAAGTCAGAATAACAAAGGGAAGATTACAAACCCTGAGGTGGAGAAAGAAGCAGCAGAGGGATGCTCCTGATGCTGATATAGAAAGAAACCAGAGCAGATTACACTAATCTGTTTTTCTCTGACCACATTTCTGTCATGGGTTTTGAGATGCCTTATATTGAGTGTGAAATTTGTCTTCAGAAGGCAATCTGATGACACCATGAAGAGTGCTGGGCATCCATTGCTGTTGCATTGCTTCCAAGTTCACGGGGTCCCTGAGAATGTCACCCTCCAGAATACAGAACAGCAGCTAGAAACAGGGATTTTTCCCTCTTTTATTTTAACAGGTTTCAAATACAGGTTTCGGTAACATATATACATCTGTATGTTTCTATCTGGCTCTTAAGACAAAGACACCCTCAAATGAAAATTACAGATGATTCTACTTGCTAAGAATACTCAAATATATATTGGGGTCTCAGGCAATTGAGAAAACAACAGTTTTGGGTCTTATAAACTTGATTTCCTTTGGTCTGAGATACACACAAATGTACATATGCATTGTGGATTTGGCTCCATACCTCCTGATGCTGTTTCTAGAGATTTGTTTCTAAAACAGCTTCAGGAATAGCTGTTGATTCCCAATGGATCGATTCAGTTCATTCAGCCTTTCAGACAGATTCAGTCAGAACTTTAGTCAAGTCCTGAGCCTTCTAAGCTGAGACTAGAGAACAGATGCTAAAGCTAGCTTTCTGAAGTCTAATCATTTTTCCCATTTCCTACCCTTCTCCACCTCTTAAAAAATAATAATTCATCACTTCAATTCAGCAGGAAGAAGTCATGAAGAGTCTTCATCCCATTTCTTTGGGTCTAGGTATCTGGATATGGTTGCTTTTTAAACTATAGATAGGTTGTCCTTTTAAGGGATAATTTGGAAATAGTCATAATTTTGAATAGGGAGGAAATATATGGGATGGTTTACTAAATTTATTCCTAAACTAAACATTGTATAGCCATAATCTTACAATGGTAGAATTTTTTATAACTGATACAAAGTTGAAATTAAAATTTCTTACATTGGTACAGAATTTAATTAATACAGATTTAAGGTTTTCATTGGTATAAGTTTCTTTCTTTATTTTTTGAATTCCTAGATATTTATTTTTGGTTTTCTATAAACAGATATAAATATTCATAGCAACAAAGTTTCCACTAAGTTCTAAATATGTATTTTGGGCCTATAAACCACATATGAAGTGGAATGTCCAAATAAATCAACTCTTTTTCCCAGACAACTTTTTCTGATGCTCCCTATCAAAAATAATATCACCACAATCCTTCAGGTTGTCAAACCCTAAAATATTTTTGATGTTTGATGAATATAGTTTGTCTCTCTTGATTTAATATTCTTTTTTTATTAGATATATTGTTTACATACATTTCAAATGATTTCCCCTTTCCTGGTTCCCCCAACCTGAAAGTCCCATAAGCCCTCTCCCCTCTCCCTGTTCCCCAATCACCCCCTCCTGCTTCCCTGTCCTGGTATTCCCCTACACTGCTGCACTGAGCTTATCCAGGACCAGGGACCTCTCCTTCCTTCTTCTTGGGCATCATTTTATATGTGAATTGTGTCTTGGGTATTCCGAGCTTCTGGGATAATATTCACTTATCAGTGAGTGCATACCATGTGTGTTCTTTTGTGATTGGGTTACCTCACTAAGGATGATATTTTCAAGTTCCACCCATTTACCTAAGAATTTCATGAATTCATTGTTTTTAATAACTGAGTAGTATTCCATTATGTAAATATACCACATTTTCTGTATCTATTTCTCCGTTGAGGGACATCTGGGTACTTTCCAGCTTCTGGCTATTATAAATAGGGCTGCTATGAACATAGTGGAGCATGTGTCCTTATTACATGCTGGGGAGTTCTCTGGGTATATGCCCAGGAGTGGTAGAACGGGGTCCTCCAGTAGTATCATGCCCAGTTTTCTGAGGAACCGCCAGACTGCTCTCCAGAGTGGTTGTACCAACTTGCAATCCCACCAGCAGTGGATGAGTGTTCCTCTTTCTCCATATCCTCGCCAACACCTGCTCTCTCCTGAGTTTTTTATCTTAGGTATTCTGAATGGTGTGAGGTGAAATCTCAGGATTGTTTTGATTTGCATTTCCCTAATGACTAAGGATGTTGAACATTTCTTTAGGTGCCTCTCAGCCATTTGATATTCCCCAGGTGAAAATTCTTTGTTTAACTCTGTACCCCATTTTTAACAGGATTTTTTGGTTTTCTGGAGTCTAACTTCTTGAGTTCTTTATATATACTGGATATTAACCTTTGGTCAGATGTAGGGTTGGTAAAGATCTTTTCCCAATTTGTTGGCTGCCATTTTGTCCAATTGACAGTGTCCTTTGCCTTATAGAAACTTTGTAATTTTATGAGGTCCCATTTGTCAATTCTTGATCTTAGAGCATGAGCTATTAGTGTTCTGTTCAGGAAAATTTCCCCTGTGCCCATGTGTTCAAGGCTCTTCCCCAGTTTCTTTTCTACTAGTTTCAGTGTGTCTGGTTTTATGTGGAGGTCCTTGATCCACTTGGACTTGAGCTTAGTACAAGGAGATAAGAATGGATCGATTTGCATTCTTCTGCATGCTGACCTCCAGTTGAACCAGCACCGTTTGTTGAAAAGGCTATCTTTTTATTACTGGATGGTTTTAGCTCCTTTGTCAAAGCTCAAATGACTATAGGTGTGTGGGTTCATTTCTGGGTCTTCAATTCTTTTCCATTGATCTACCTGCCTGTCACTGTACCAATACTATGCAGTTTGTAACACTATTGCTCTGTAGTACTGCTTGAGGTCCAGGATACTGATTCCCCCAGAAGTTTTTTACTGTTGACAATAGTTTTACCTATCCTGGGTTTTTTGTTATTCCAGATGAATTTGAAAATTCCTCTTCTAACTCTATGAAGAATTGAGTTGGGATTTTGATGGGGATTGCATTGAGTCTGTATATTGCTTTTGGCAAGATGGCCATTTTTACTATATTAATCATGCCAATCCACAAGCATGGAAGATTTTTTTCCACCTTCTGAGGTCTTCAATTTCTTTCTTCAGAGACTTGAAGTTCTTGTCATACAAATTTTTCACTTATTTGGTTAGAGTCACACCAAGATACTTTATATTGTTTGTGGCTATTGTGAAGGGTGTCATTTCCCTAATTTCTTTCTCAGCCTGTGTATCCTTTGAGTATAGGAAGGCTACTGATTTGCTTGAGTTAATATTATATCCAGCCACTTTGCTGAAGTTGTTTATCAGCTGTAGGAGTTCTCTGGTGTAATTTTGTGGGTCGCTTAAGCGTACCATCATATCATTTGCAAATAGTGATAATTTGACTTCTTCCTTTCCAATTTGTATCCCTTTGACCTCCTTTTGTTGTCTAATTGCTCTAGCTAGAACTTCAAGTACTATATTGAATAAATATGGAGAGAGAGGGCAGCCTTGTCTAGTCCCTGATTTTAGTGGGATTGCTTCAAGTTTCTCTCCATTTTGTTTGATGTTGGCTACTGTTTTGCTGTATATTGTTTTTACTATATTTAGATATGGGCCTTGAATTCCTGTTCTTTCCAAGACTTTTAATATGAAAGGATGCTGAATTTTGTCAAATACTTTTTCAGCATCTATTGGAATGACCATGTAGTTTTTTTTTCTTTGAGTTTGTTTATGTAGTGGATTACATTGATGGATTTCTGTATATTGAACCATCCCTGCATCCCTAAGATGAAGCCTACTTGATCATGGTAAATGATCATTTTGATGTGTTCTTGGATTCGGTTGGCAAGAATTTTATTGAGTATTTTTGCATCAATATTCATAAAGGAAATTTGTCTAAAGTTCTCTTTCTTTGTTGAATCTTTATGTGGTTTTGTTATCAGCGACATTGTGGCTTCATAGAATGAGTTGGGTAGTGTTCCTTCTGTTTCTATTTTGTGGAATAGTTAAAAGAGTATTGGTGTTAGATCTTCTTCGAAGGTCTGATGGAATTCTACACTAAAACCATCTAGTCCTGTGCTTTTTTTTTTTCGTTGGGAGACTGTCAGTGACCACTTCTATTTCTTTAGGCATTATGGGACCATTTAGATAGTCTATCTGATCCTGATTTAACTTTGGCATTTGGTATCTGTCTAGGAAATTGTCCATTTCCTCCAGATTTTCCAGTTGTGTTGAGTATAGACTTTTGTAGTAGGATCTAATGATTTTTTGAATTTCCTCAGTTTTTGTTGTTATATCTCCCTTTTCATTTCTGATATTGTTAATTTGGATACTGTTTCTGTGCCCTCTGGTTTTTCTGGCTAAGGGTTTATCTATCTTGTTGATTTTCTCAAAGAACCAGCTCCTGGTTTTGTTGATTCTTTGTATAGTTCTTTTTATTTCTACCTGGTTGATTTCAGCCTTGAGTTTGATTATTTTCTGCCTTCTACTCCTCTTGGGTATATTAGTTTCTTTTTGTTCTAAAGTTTTCATGTCTGCTGTTTAGCTGCTAGTGTATGCTCTCTCCAGCTTTGTTTTGGAGGCATGCAGAGCTATGGGTTTTCCTCTAAGCACTGCATTCATTGTGTCCCATAAATTTGAGTATGTTGTACCTTCATTTTCATTAAATTCTAAAAAGTTTTTGATTTCTTTCCTTTTTCTTGCTTGACCAAGGTATCATTGAGTAGAGCATTGTTTAGCTTCCATGTGTGTGTGGGCTTTCTGTTGTTTTTGTTGCTATTGAAGACCACCCTTACTCCATAGTGATCTGATAGGAGGCATGGGATTAGTTCAATCTTCTTATATATGTTGAGGGTTTTTTTGTGACCAATTATATGGTCAATTTTGGAGAAGGTACCATAAGGTGCTGAGAAGAAGGTATATTCTTTTGATTTAGATTGTCCTATAGATATCTATTAAATCCATTTGGTTCAAAACTTCTGTTAGTTTCACTGTGTTTCTTTTTAGTTTGTGTTTTCCTGATCTGTCCATTGAGGAGAGTGGTATATTGAAGTCATCCACAATTACTGTGTGAGGTGCAATGTGTGCTTTAAGCTTTAGTAAAGCTTCTTTTATGAATGAGGGTGCCCTTGCATTTGGAGCATAGATGTTCAGAATTGAAAGTTCTTCTTGATAGATTTTTCCTTTGATGAGTATAAAGTGCCCTTCCGTGTCTTTTTTTTGGTGAATTTTGGTTAAAAGTCTATTTTATTGAATATTAGAATGGCTACTCCAGCCGGGCGGTGGTGGCGCACGCCTTTAATCCCAGCACTTGGGAGGCAGAGGCAGGAGGATTTCTGAGTTTGAGGCCAGCCTGGTCTACAAAGTGAGTTCCAGGACAGCCAGGGCTACACACAGAGAAACCCTGTCTCGAAAAACCAAAAAAAAAAAAAAAAAAAAAGAATGGCTACTCCAGCTTGTTTCCTGGTACCATTTACTTGGAAAATGGTACCAGGCATAAGGTCAGGACTTGAAAGTGGCAGAAGAGAAAGCATATCAATCATGTAAGAGCCAGGGAAGAGCAGCCCTCAAGGGGGCCTCTGATTGTTCTAGGGTACTAAAGGTGAAATATAGATTTTGGTAAGTAATAATTCAGGAGTATTGGAAGGGAGGTGTTAGCAACATGGAAGTTTGGGAGTCACCCAGCCATTGAGTTCATTAAGGTGTATTAACTATAAGACTGCATGTGTGTCTTTCATTCAGGAATCCAGAGCATTAAAGCGAGTAGTGATGAACTCATGCTGCCATGCCACCGGGGAAATTAGAGTAGATTAATCATTACAGCCACACTTATGTATTCCTACATCATAGAATTGTCCACTATCTAGAGAACACTGTTCATCAGAGTGGCTTTCATAGTCAACTGACAATATCCATGGCTAGCAGCACAAGTTTTCTAGTTTGTAACATACTTCAAAACTGTTTTCAGTTCCAATTCCATAACCACAAGAAGTGGAAATGTTCAAGGTAATTGACCCCATTTTACAAAGAATTGCTTCTCCAAAGCAAATCAGTCAAGAGGTAGTGTTTAGAATTCTTCTCACAGCACCTCAAAGTTGGTTGTGGGTCCATTTTCTATGGGTATGCTCTATCTAGTAAGTATCATGAATATTGGTTGAGGTCTGAAACAGTAAGAGGAATTATTGGTCTATAAAGTTAAATCAATCCCATGGCTCTCTTCTGTTCTACAATGACATCATCCTCAGGATCCTTTTATGGAACATAGTTCCCAGAAGCCTTAAGAACAACTAGTAACCTAGTTTAAAATCATGTGAATAGGAGTGTGTACCTCTATTAGTAGGGGGTCTTGCTGTAACTGGCTAATATTTCTATCTGTGAAGGAATTACTATCCCATAGGAATATAAAACTTTCATGGGCCAGACTCAAGTCACACATTCAGTTGTGTGGTTAGAAAAAAATGTGACCTCAGCCAGAATTCATTTACAGCAAATTTAAGAGGAGAAAATATAGAATCAGCAACTATAACAGGCATTCACTGCACTGTGTTAAATAAAACTTTATCAAAGCAAACTGGCTCAGTATGTCATGCTTGAGATCATGGTGTAGCAAGACATTTTGATACTTATTCATGTTTATGCCAAGAAATATTATATTTCTAGCAAAATCTAGAAAGTCTATGATTAACAAGGTGTTGGCACTGCCTCAGGCAAACCAGTAAAGTGGGGACTTGGGTGGGGTGACTTTTTGCCTTCCCATCAGTATTGGATCCATATCTCTTACTTTAAAATCACATGAGCTATTTGTAGGGTACACACCTATGCACTCTTAAGTATATTCTGCAGGTTCAAAAATCTCCCAATTTCCATGACAACCTGTTTGGGTTCTGAGGGTATTTGACATTTTTCATACTATCAATCAGAAGCTAGATTTGTTTTTGTAATAATACAGAATGCCAACCCCCATGGAGTGGAATATATGGAAGAAATAACAAGAGCAACACTGGAGAAATTACATTTCATAATGCTTCCACTGACAATTTTAAAGTAAGAAGCAAAGCTAAGGTTTTTTTTTTTTATAAGATATTGACTTCTAGAACTTTAGATAAATTGCCTTAAGAACCACCAATATGAATTGTTTTTAAGCATGTTTATCGATTGTGGATCCTTACCTTGAATTTTGAAAATAGGATAAATCTGAAATGTCATGTAGGCCAGTTCATGCTCCCCTGCTCACAAGTACAGTTAAGATCCAAAGAGAAAAAGTAGAGTGCAAAGTTTTAATGGGCATAGCGTAGACCTCATCTGGAACTCGGATGTTTAAGTATTAAACAAATCCCTTTATACAGTGCCAACCATCTAAACCAATGTCTTAACATTATAGGAAGAATACTCACAAACTTCTCAAATTATAAACTACATGTCCATTCTAAAATATGTAATAATTTAAAGGAATTTTTCATCTTTATCATACCCCGGATTGCCACTAATTATTATATACCGTAATTATTGATAATTTTATATTTATTTTTTTATTCATTTTAATATTTCCAACCTCTTGTCACTTCAAAGATCTTGTGGATTTGTCATTGAAAATGGGTAACAATATTGACATCAAACTCTATTAACATATTTCAGAAAAATATAAATTTAAGCATATGTTTCTTATATATCAACAATATATAAAGTTAAGTTGTAAATGGATGGATTATTGTAATCTTGACTTTATGCATTAAAGGGATATATATTAGCTTACAAGAATTTACAAGTCTAAAATAACAGAGTTCCAGGTGGTTTTACCAAAAGTTCCAGGTGATTGCCATGGAATTTCGTTTCCTTTAATGACCTCTTTCTTTTCCTTATAGATGGATTTCCTGTCTTCATATAGTGCTCTCTCTCTCTCTCTCTCTCTCTCTCTCTCTCTCTCTCTCTCTCTGTGTGTGTGTGTGTGTGTGTGTGTGTGAATCATAATCTTCTTGTCCTTGTGATAAGGACCCCAGTCATATTGGATTAGGATTCATACAAAGGCACTCATATAACTTAATCAATGTGAAGACACTGGATCCAAAAACAGTAGCATTCTGAGGCACCTGCTGTTAGGACTTCAATACAGGAATGTGAAAAGAATGCAGCAGTTCACAAACACCAGCCACATGTTGAGACACTTGAAGAACATACTACCAGGCTATCTGAATATTACAAGTTAGCAAAATATAACTTTTTATGATAATAGTTACGATTTAAGCTTTAGGAAAAATGAAAACTCCAACATGCTATTTTCCCAATAGTATTTTATTTCCTAGTTGTCATCCCATGACAATATGAGCTGAGAATTTAGGGAATTGATACATCAGACCACCAAGCAGGATAAAGAGCAAATGCCACAGAACTGATGAACAGGCTCAGAGTGAACAGAAGACTAAGTTCAGTGTTGGAGCACACATGCAGTGATTAATGGAAACATAAAAACACGGCGTTTTACATAGTGCCACTGTGTATTCCATAAAGAGACTAAAAGTCCATTTCTCTAAACACATTCCTCTTTTAAATCTCAATTAAATGCATGACTATTTCTAGGACATTGCAAAAGTCAAGTGAAATACCAAATCAGAATTAATCCTCAACTAGCTTTATAAATACACTTAATAGTTAACAACATGAAAAATAAATAACTAACAGCTGCATAATCCAAACATCCTACCCTGTTTGAGACCTTATGTCTTGGAAGGGACTAATCAAGTCTCCTTTGGGCAAACTTCTTTTGCTTTGAAGAAGTATGCATGGCGGAAAGGGATGCCATGTTAAGGGCCCTTACCAGATGTACCAAAATCCTTCCTCTAGTTTTTCACCTAACTTTGGTGCCATTAAAGTCAATCTCTGACTTCAAATATGAGCTAAAATCCAGTCTTTGTGTCACATATTGACAAGTGAATCAGGAACAAATAATATTGTTTTCAAAATCCAAAGACTTAACAACTTTGCAAATAATCATTTCTTTTTTTTTTTTCTTTCTTTTTTTGCATAGGGCATGATTTCTGCATAGGGTATGGTTTCTGGAAGGTAAGGTAAATACTGTAGAAATATCTATCAGTTGAGACATTAGTGCTTGCCTAGAATCAGTTGCATCTAAAGGCTTTTCCTTTTTCTACTTCAAATAGCTTAATCTCTGCATCTTCTACAAGGCCACAGCTGCCACCACACTAACTACCACTGAATGACGAGTTGGCTAGGTTTCATGCCCTACTATGATGTATAAGTTATTCTGAACTAATGTGAACTATCATTTGTTCAACTGGACCACAGGATATAAAGCATTGACAAATCTTGTCTTTTGATGCTATGGAGAGAAAATGGTCTCTTACAAATGGAAATTTCAAGGACAGATCATTGATAAAGCCTTCAAAGGTGACATTTTCACAAAGTTGATTTTTAAGTTCTCCTTCAACTAAAATCCCAAAGAACTACTTGGTCTTTTAAGAGCTGTTTGTTTTTTGGAATGCAGCATATTATAACAAACTGAGGTCTTTTGGTGACAATAAATTTGAGACAAAATCAGGGAACTAACTTACTTGTCTTGCCATGAGAAAACATCAATGATGATTCTTAGCCATTGTTTGAGGATAGAGTAGTTCTTCTAAATAAAGCACTCTGCACTTGGTGTGAATAACTTGGACCCATGGGGGCTCACAAAGACAGAACCACCAATCAGAGAGCATACAGGCGCTAGACATAGGCCCTCTACACATTTGGAGCAGATGATCAGCTTGGTCTTCATTTAAGTCCCCTATCAATTGGACCGAGGACTATTTCTGACTCTGTTGACTGCCTTTGGATCCCCTTTCCCTACCTGGACTGCCTAGTTGGGTCTCAGTGGGAAAGGACTTGCTTAGTCCTGCTGGGACTGGATGTCTCAGCATTGGGTGGTACATAAGCGGGGCTCCCCTTCTATGATGAGAAGAAAAGGGGTAATAGGGTGAGGGATTTGTAAAGGTGGGACTGGGAGGAAAGGAGGAAGGGGGCTGAGATTGGGATGTAAAGTGAATAAACAAATTAATGAAAATATATTTTTATTAAAACAATGGTTTTTTTTAATCCTACTAAAACCATGTTTTTGCATCCTCAGTTCCTCCTAACTCCTTCCAGATCTACTTTCACTTTTCACTTAAAAACAGAAGAAAAAAATTCAATCAGAATTTATGCTGCTTATATATTCTTGGGTTTGCTCTTATTGTGTTGAAAGGCTTTGAGAATTCTTAGGGTTCTTCCTAGATGTATAAGTAACTCCCATTGCAAGTAGCAGATAATTTAGTACTAATACAAGTTTTCCATGTTTACACATAAAATCACTAAGAACAACAAACTTTGGGTTTCATCAGAATTCAATAACATATTAATAATTCTTCCTTCTGTCATCAAATCTTCCTAATAAATATAGTCAAGCTCAGCTTTGTTTTTATATTCACTCCACTGGAAACTCAAAATGAACTAGGATTTCTACTTGGGCTTACCAAGACTAATGGCTTCCAATTAGTTCATTTAGTGGGATAAGACTCAAAGCTTGGCCAGAGAGCTCTATTGTCCTTGGACTTTTGAGTTATCCTACTAGAGATCCACATTCTCTCTGGCATCCCAATCAATTATATGACAAAACAGAACTATTTGCCAACAAAAGCCCAATTAAGCCAGTGTCTTCAGTAACTTCCTGCAGATGTAATGCTTGCTACAATACTTGGCCCTGGAGCTTCAAGTTCGGAATTACCTGGCGAGCTGCGGCAATCAGGGAATTTAAGTCCACATCTTTACAGGGTGAGACTTCTCCTTGTTTTACAGAGTAATAAAACCTAGCCAGGGTGTGAGAGGAGAGGCTTCAAGAACAACAAAGGTTCAGTTGGCAGTAATAGTTTCTGACAGGTCTTCATCCCTACTGTGGACAGAACAAGATGGGTGAGACTGTGACTGTGAGGATCAAGATATCCAGGAAAGCAATTTTCTCAACATCACAGGGTGCTAGAAATGTTTTTTTCAGCTCACAACATCCTCACTGGCCTGAAGTCATTTCAATCTCTAGCAAAACTGGGTCTGTAGAAAACTATGCTTCAGTGTCTTGATTTCCCATCCATTTTCATCCTTTGCCTTCCATAAGAGATATCCAAATCCAGTGCATTTTCCTTAACATAGGCTATTAGTTTTAAAGCTGAGCCTCAAATTGTGGCTTGGGTACTTATTGTCTATGATCATGGGTAAGAAAATAATGTGAAAAGTGTTAAAAAGCATTACTCTCAATGTAATTATAAATATTAACTTGATATTATTGCTACTACCACTGTTTATTATTAATTTATTTATGACCACTATTTATTTTTTTAACTGTAAGTAGGACACAGGAAAGATCTGGCTTAATTCCTTGGTGATAGAATGAAAGTCAAAGCTTGGCTTCCTTGGAAGTACTCTATATACAGGCCAACTCTGCATCTTCTGAACTGAGAGTCATTTAGCAGTGTCCAGCTGTGTAAATGGGCAGCAAAGACCAGGAAGGAATCCTTAAATTTGTCTCCGATTCCGCATAACATAATGACTACCAAATAACCTTGCACCTGTGTGCCACAATGAGATTCATAATAGAGAGCTCCCAACGTGCCATGGTGGCAATTTCCTTGTTTTGGCTTTCCAACAAATATAAAACCCACCGGTTTTGCCTACTCAATTTTCCTTTATAATTATACATTGCTGCTTTTGACTTTCCAAAGCATGCTGACACTTGCCAACTCGGATATATCATAGCCTTAGTATCCACATGACACAGATTGAAAAGAGATGTCATTGCCATGTACAAATTATCATTCACAAACATTCCCCATTACCAGAATGTTTACCAGTGAGATCATATCCAGATTTCCCAAGTAATAGGTATATAGGAACAGTATTTTATTTTCATGTCCAAATATGCAAGGACTGCTTTACAGAAGCTTTTCAAACTTTATTTCCACTAATTCTTGTACTGGTTTTACTAAACATCCATGTTTTCATTAAGTGAATTGGGTAGTACCCAAGATATTCTTGGGCCATGCTCTTGTAAAAGTTTTTATTTTATATTTATGTTTATTATTATTATTTTATTTTAGCATTGTATCCGAGGGTGTTTTACATTAAAGAAGACAAGATAATATTTCTACCCTTCCAGGGGCACATCTTATGTTGGGGTCAGGTTAAGGAGGCATATATGCTATGTTCTAATTTTCATACTTGTACACAGAAGAGCAGTGAGTAAACTCTAATATTTTTTGAATCAACTTATAGTGATGATGATTCCAGGATGCCTTTCTTTCTCAAGATTGCTTATAATTCCTGCTTACTAGAAAGTTCTGCACTGGGGGAGGCACCGGGAAGAAAGTTTTAGATCCATATAGACGTGCCTCAGTGAATGGAGTAACGATCCCCAACTAATTTCTAAAGCCTACAATTATTCTATTTTATACTATGCATCATTTTTCCATGGCCATAAATTCAAATTTGGGGTCTTTTGTAAAATGGTTCATTTTGAGAACTTCAGAAAAATATGTCTTCTAAACTTCTTGTACTCTGTATGGTACCTGATGATTCTTGTCCTTCACTGAACTATGAATGTGTCACTTCATGATCTTTTTCCATACCCCCCCTTTTGTGTCATTTGTCCCTATGTTTCACATGGTATTCACTTCTTTGTATATCTGTGATCAAGTTTCCCTTGTCTTGTTAAGACACATGTCATTGGAATAGGCTTCATTTTATTTTGACCACATCTTTACAGACTCTATCTCTTCATAAAGTCATATTTACCAATATACTATAGCAGGAACAGTTTCTAACACTTGCATAATGGGCTTCTCAAACATTATTAATTTGAGATCTTGAGTAGCTTCAAATCTAGATCATCCAGGTGTGCCCATTGTGCCCAAAGGCCTTTATAAGCCCAGACGCAGGAGAAAAGGAGAGAAGACAGGCATCTGACCAGGATGGCAGAGATTTGAAGGATGAAATAATGAGCCAAAGAAACCAAAGAGTTCTCAAAGCAAGCAAAGTTAAGGAAGAGAGTGCTTCTACTGACAGCAAGAGCTTTACCGCCTTAAGAATTGAACCTGCATTGGTCTGCCTCCAAGGTTTATAATCTGTCTTATCTTTAAGCCATTATCTCCTGTTACCCATTTGTTGTTATCCATTTGGCCTCTCTGGACACAGAGCAGAAAGTAAGGTCTGCCTATGGCAAACAATTCACACTTCCATTCTTCATGTCTTCATTCAAGAAAACCAGTCATTATTCTCCTGGCCACCTAAGGGGAAATGTGAAATAGAGGCCATGGAATCAACTTTCTGGTACAGATATTACTGTGAGATTATCAATAGGTTCATAAACATCTATTCTAAAGCCAATAAGTAGTTAGCAATGCCAGGATTCACTTGGCATAACATAAATAACAACACTGAGCTCCACATGTGCCAGAGGATCCTGGCTAGTGTGCCAACTTGATCCACTCTTCCAAAAACTGAAAATGAAAGAATTTACCTCTTTCTTTCTTTGGGCTTTTTTTGTGCTCCTGGAAGATAGTCCATCAGAGATACCTAGCTTCATGATAGCATACACCCCTTATGTTACAAAATGGCTGTATTATGTTAAATAATTTATTTCACTTCCCCAAGATTTTTCAAACATCTTTGATATTCGCATAGAAATCTGACTGGCAATGATTTTGTAGGATGAAGCATTGAAGACTTTTAATTCTTGGAAAAAATGTTCTGTACATGGCCTGCCTTTTAAAAATTTCTATATTTATTTTAAAGAGAGAAATGACAACTTTATATATCAAATCAGGCTAAATAATATGTTCACCATCTCATCTTGCTTATTTATCTTTTTGGTGGGGTGGGAATGAGTTAACTCATTTCAAATCCTGTAAGAAAAGAACAACAAACAAACAAAGAACCCCCTCAAATCCAAAGCCTGCTAATAATGAAAATGATCTTCAATAATCCTGTGCCACAAAGAAAGGAATGGGGAGGGTTCAGTCTCAGAACAGCAAAACCAGAAAGAATTTATCTATACTAGAGAAGTCTTAGAAGAAATGCTAAAGGAAGATCAGGGCACTATAAATACCAGAAATTCTTATTTAGTAAATAGCCACAAGTCAGTCAATGAACAGACTGAATGGAAAGATGGTTCCAAGTCTTTATTCAGTTCCAGGGATTTGCCTAACTGTAGTAGAGAGGCACTGGAGAAAGGACAAACATAGATACAGAGAAAAACTAGAATCAGATGTACTGGGAACTTTGATGGAGAAGCCATAGCAACCCAGATGCTCAAAGTGTCTATTATATATAGTTAAACAGGAAGCCAGGGTTAATGTATATGGCTGAATAAGAAGACTGGCTATTACATACAGATATCTAAACAAGGTAGCTGATTATTATATATACTTGAACAAGAAGGCAGGTCTAACTAACCTCTGTAGGAGAGCAGTCTCTGAATGGCGACATCCAAGAAAGAAAGCTACAGACATTTTCTGAAGATGCTGTCGACATTTATACTTGGACAAGAGGAAGACTTTGGACCTCACATTTGGAAGGTTGTCCATTCACCTGGTCTGAGTATGTAGGTGAATTAATGGATCAGCAACTGGGTAGGTAGGTAGACTGAAAGGTCTGAAACTCTTCTGCACTTTCAAAACCATGGAACTTTCCTCAGCTTAGGGTCACTACTTATTCCTCTGCCTGGAATTGTCCCTCTGTAGTTTTGACATCAGTGGCTATTTTTATCCCTCTCTGGGGTCTTCAAGAGTCTATTCTGATTGGTTGACTTAGAGGTTCCACCTAATTACTATTGTGAGTTTCTCTATTTTGTTGAACACTAGGATCAAACTCAGGGCCTTGCATCTGGCAGGTGAGCACGGAGTAATTACAGTCTTATTTGTTTCTTCATAGGAAATATGTGTGCATATGTATTCTTTTCTTGATGTTTGTTTTTGTTGCTTGCCTACTTTTCTTTAAGTATACCTATCCATACAAGTAGCAACGTTATCTGCCAGGAGCCCAATATCAATGGTAGACAATGACTCCTTACACATGGAAGACGCAGTGTTTTCTTATCATATACCATGGTCCTTATTCTACACCTCTGGTCCTCAAATACTGTGCATGGTAATAAAATTCCACAAATTCTGATCTGTTGCCTGAGGGTTTAAGTGGTGGGAAGGTTCCTGAGGCTTTGCTGAAGCTCTGGTCACACTGCGCAGCTTCTATCCTCTCAGGCTCTGGAATCTATTCTTGTCAAAGACCAGTAGATTTGTTACACCTGTCCAACTAAGGTGTGTGTGAGAGCATCTTGGCAGAAAATCTTGTAAATGCTTTCCCTTTCACTGAAAAACCTTCTCTCTAACTAGTGAACATCTTACCCACAAAGCTCTATCCTGATTGAGTCAACCCAAAGTATTCCAACCTTTCCCAGGGGAAAAACTCATGTGATTACAAGTAATGAATTAATTTGTACTGTGCATAGAAAACAATGTATTGTGAATATAAAAATACTAGATGATGACACGGAGAGTATTGTTGTGTCTTTGTTATACTTAAGACCATACTAATAGGGAAAATGGGGAAGAATTAGAGAAAAATCTGAAGCAACTGAAAATGTTAATTCTAATTTGTGGATTCTCAAAATTAGAGGTTGTAGCATCATAAATTCCGTACCTTTTTTCTCTACCTGAGTAGAGTAATATTAGATTTTCTTTTTGCATGTTGAAACTTAGGAAACACTGAAGTGAAGTTCTGACTTGCTCCCAGAAAAAGAGATAGAGGATGAGAGGATACTATGAGCATCACTTCATTATATTCATGAGACATTTGTATTTATGTATGGAATGATATTTGTTCTGCTAATTTACCAAACACCCTAGTGACATCTACAATGGATGTATTTAGGAGACTGTGTTAGTATTGATGAGTTATGCCTTAGCATTGCAATAAGATTGCTAGAATGAAGGAGATATTTATATTATTTTAATATCTATTTAATGGTTGTACTTCAAAAATACATTTGTGATTGATATTGCTGCTGGAAATAAATAAATCATAACTACATTGTTCATGGGAAAATATTGCTATTAGGAAATGAACAGGAAGAACAATTTTCAAAGTCAGAGAAAGCTCATTACTGCCTTAAAAAAATGGCAATGTGTTTCTGCACTAAGAGACGGATAAAAAAAAAAGTAGACCAAAGAGCCTCATTATTAAGGGTGGAGTGGGGTTTTTTTGTTTGTTTGCTTGTTTGGGTTTTTTTATTATTATTATTTTGGAGACTGAAGGAGAGAGAAATGGCCTAGATAACTTGGGAGCAAACCATTTTATGCGATTTTCTTTCATGTTAAATAACCTGGATAAAACAATCCATCTAGGTCATGAGTGTCCCAAAGGCTCAATGTGCAACTCTCACATCATATTATCTATAGATTCCTTTCAACATCAGTAATCCAGCTTCTTATGCACTCATCGTATCACAGATGTTGCCAGAGAGCACCTATCAGCACTCTGCTCTTCTAATTAGTAGAAAAGCTTCCACTTTCCTCTGGCCTGTACAGAACAGCCTGAGAGATGGTGAACTTAAGAGCCAATGGAGAAACCTACTTTTACTCTATTGGAATAAAGACATTAAAGGGTATGATATGTAAATGAGAGAAAATAATAAAGCACAGCTTTTCGCACATGTAGAAATATCCTAAAACTTAAGGAAATAAAAATATTCTAAAAAAGAATTACAAATGCATAACCAATACAGGCAAATCTGGGCTAGTCTCACTCTGGAATGAATTTAAATAAATATGGCTCTGTGTGAGTGTGTATGAGTGTGTGTGAGTGTGTGTGATACATTAAAAAGTATTTATAACAGGAACTTATTTGTATAACTATTTTCAGGCTTTTTATAGAAGGCAGCATTTTCACATCTAGCCAAGCTTCAAAGCTTGTGAATAATTTTTTAAAAACAACTTGAGGCTATAAGATAACTAATGTTGCTGAAGTTCATGCTGGAAGAGTTAATGGGGAATTAGCAACTAAGGAAAACTCACACTTTCTCTTAACAATCTTCCTTGTGCTATAACTGTGTAAATTAGCGTGTGCTCATAATCATGTTGACCTGAAATACACCAGACAGGGTGTAAACAAAAAAGTCCAAAGAACAAGATGTAATAAAGTATAGTAAAGTGTATATAATCATTTCAATTTTAAGCAATTTTTGTCATTGCTACCTGAGATATTACTAGTATCCCACCAGTAAACGTGAAGACTGGTAAGGAATACAGCATTGCGCCATCTCAAAAAAAATAAATTAGCAGAGTGTCCAATTGGTATTGAGAAATCAAAGCTGAGCTAAATGTCATTGATACTTTCATTATAGTGGTTCCATTTCAAGTAATACAACAAATGTAGCCTTTCTTCCTTTAAGGTTGTACATTAAATATATAAAATATACTGCTCTGATAATTTCAATGTCTGAAGTATGTGTGTGTGTGTGTGTGTGTGTGTGTGTGTGTGTGTGTGTGTGTGTGTGTTTTCTAGCATGTATACACATGCATGCAGTCACATGTTTAAATTCATGTGAATGGGCTGACATTAGATTATTGATCATCGAGAAGCCTTGCTTAAGCCTGTTTGAAAAAAGAGCAGTGCTTGCAATTTTTGATTTGCCACACTCTACCTTAAGTGCTTAACCAGTGATTGACATCTTACTATTGCGGCAGTCACTTTGGACAATCTTGTAAAGTTCTAGTGTTCATCTCATTAGAGCAAATCTTTGACTTTCAGTTATCATACAACAAAAATAACACTCAGTGAAGTTTTGATGTAGCCCATCAATGGTTTCCTCAGTCCCCGAACCAAGAGACAGGAAATCATTTGAGGTTCATTTAACTATCTAAACACAAATGTCCATGGATGTATATTATGAGTTTTAGTTGATGTTAAGGAATAAATATTGGACATCAAAATGAGGCAGTAAACCAATGTCATGAGTTTTCAAACTGTGTAGCTGGCTCCTGGATACCTTTCTTAGATCACGATGATTAAGGTATGAAAGCCAGAAGCATAAGGAGAGGAGATATACAGGAATTTCCTGGACAAAGTGACAGTCATATGTCTACTCCCTTACATTAATGCATGAGTATCTAGGGTATCAGAAGGAAAAAAAATCACCTGAGAAAGATACATATATCACTGGAGTTTTCAAGGCAAAAAAGACTAAGGTTTGACTTCTCATTTTTCTTCTTTCTCACTTTATTTGTGTGCCCCTTCCCCTCTATATTTATTCCCTATAATCCTGAAATCTAAGGAGACATGACATTCTCCTTCCTACAAGAAGTCATATATGAATATTTTAGGTATGCTAACTCGTGAAGTTCTCTGTGCAGCAACATTTAAAATCCACCACATATCACCTATAACCTCATGGATATGGCTGTGCTTCAGTGAAACTTAGCTCATCAAAACAGGCAGCAAGACACAGCTTGTCTATGGACCAACATTTGTCAACACTTGAGATACCAAGGGAAGGGATGACAGCCAGATACCTTTGAAAGCCAAGCCCTAACAATGGCTGCTTCATTGATGTTTGACCACAGCTGTTATGCAAAGATGTTTGATAGTTTCCCCTGGCTCAGATTAGTGCCATGTTGGGAAGAAAGAGTCAGTTGGAACTGCTTGAATTCTACCCAAGAGGACTATTCTGGGAGGAGGGTGGAACTCAAACAGAGAGATTGTCATGGAGGGGATTCACCAGACAAAAGGTTATACATAGGGAATGTGAGTGGAAGCTAGAGTGTTTGTGAGGAAGGAGGCATAAGAAAGGTCACTGTAGGGCCTGTCTTCAGCTGATGCTAAAAAGAAGTCTTAACCATATGAGATATGTCTGCCCTTAGCATGTCCACAGGACATCAACTACACAGGAAGGCCCAAGGAAAGCCCCTGACAACTCTTTGACTCCTAAGACTTCATTCAACAAATACATTTAAACGAAAGTATTTCAGAAAACTCTGAATATTGATTGATTACACAAATTATTTGTTTAATATATCAGTCACAGAAATGGTGCCTCTATAGTTACATACATTAACAAAAAATAGATTCTAGAATAAATGTCTTGCCACCAGATAACACTCCTATGACAGTACCCATTCTGTAAATGCTGCTTTATTTCTATGATGACTCTCTAACTTTAGCTGCCAGGCTCATCTAAAGGATTTTATAAAATTCAGGTTGCTAGACTAACCCTGAGAGTTCTGATTCATTAAGTATGAGGTGAGGCCTGAGTGTCCACGTCTAAAGTAGTCTCCAGGTGACACTGGCAAGCCTCATCCAGAATTGTGAGAACCATTGTTTTACACTTAGCCTAGTTTCCTGCTCTGACTAGTCATCCCCAAGAGATTAGGACAGTCTCGTTTTAACTGGGTGAATACCAGCACCGAGGCATTGTCCATGTGGGTAATGGACAGTTTTATTTCAGTGGAAAACTACTGCTCTAAGTTGCTAGCCTTATGTATCCCTTCTCATAAAATGGACTTTTTTTTCTTTGAATGCACTAGACTTCCCTGCCTTGCCTTTACTCACATACTACATGAAGACAGTTACCTGCCAATACCAAGCATTTCATGTAGTGTCACCATCTATCCAGTGCAAAAAGGGATATTGAAGGGAGTTTACTGACATATTGTCTGACATTGTCATGATCCGTGAGTGGCAGAAAATAGACACCCAGTGAGTAGGCAGATTTCCATCTGGCAAGAAGAGGACTGTAATGAGCACCAGTGTAAAATGACAGATCATAATAGAAACTAGAAAGTCTATGGGAAAATTAGCTTTCCTCATCTCACATCTGCATGACAGGAGGAACTGCCAATCATGCTCTCGAGAGAGGAAGCCCTATCCGGGTTCCCAGCCACGTGCAATGCCATGTTAGCCTAAGTTTAAAAAAAGAGAAAGAAACAGAAAAGAAAAAAAAAAGCAGAAGCAAAAAAACAGCATGGAAAAAAATAGAATCAGTCTGTTAGAGCACTTTAAACAAATGTAGAGCTGAGAAACAAGCTGTCACACGTTGGCACGGAGAGTGCAGAAAATCAATGGGAAATGAAAGCTGCCTCTCCCAACAAAATAAAGCGGGCAATTAACTCTTCTCGTCTTTGCCATGGTTCACGCACCAGTTAAACCCTGGAACTCAGGTTGCCAAGGAATAGGCCAACACTTTAAATACACAGAATGCTCTCCTGTAACTTGAGTAAGTGGGTGAGACATAGGCAAACAGCTGACAGGGAAGAACTAATTTGGCTATCTTAAAATAGATATTTGTATATATGTGTACATAAACATATACACATACATGCATACATTCTATATGTAATTTACAGCACATATATGTAAATATATTCCTACTGAGAATGGATATAATTGAGGTTTTTCTTAAATTAAGAATGACATGGTAATAAGAAAAGCATCTTTCATGTCTTGATAATATTTTTAAATAGAAACTACAAACTCGCCATCAGTTAACAAAATAGAACATAGCTATGCAAACTTCCAATATACGTTTATTTTATTCAGCTTTGCCTGTGCTCTGAATGATAGACAAGAGGCAAGCTCAGGGGAAAATCCTGAAACTGTGACAAGAGTCCTGAACTATGCCTATGCAAAGGCTGGTCATGTGTGTCACTTACTCACTAATTAATGCCAAAAGAGCAGTGGTCTGGATCAGGGTATAAAATAAATGGATGCTATAATGACAACCCTTAATTCTACCATTAGAATTGAGATGTGTCAGCTGCCATAACATTGCTGTAAATGGTGAAAAGAGAAAGAATCATTATATCAATAGAATCAACTTGTTTGAAAAAAAAAAAAGCTTGAGAGCTAATTAGTATACTAACATGTGAATAAAGTAATGATCTAGGCAACTTCCTTTGCAGTAACAAAGAAATTCACAACGTCAGTGGCACAGTGTATATACTGGTGAGTACCAGGGTCCTCTGTCAACCATAATTACTCAATAGCTCACACCACAGGAGGTTTCATTCAGACATGTTTCTAGATTCAGAGAAGAGGAGGATGGGATCACAGCAAATTCATTAGATGGAGCTTGTGGGAGTCTATACAGCTTGTGGGAGTAAATACATTAAAGGAGTCTTGTGGGAGTTTTGGGGAAAGGATTGAGGGACCTGAAGAAGATAGGGACTCCACAGAAAGACCAACAGAGTCAACTAACCTGGACCCTTGGGGGCTCCCAGAAACTGAATCACCAACCAAAGAGCAAGTATGGGCTGTCCCTAGCCCAACCACCACACACATATATAGCAATGTGTAGCCTGGTCTTCATGTGATTCCCCCAACAACTGGAGTTGGGGCCATTAATAAATCTGTTACCTGCCTGTGGATCCCATTTCTCTAACTAGGCTGCATTGTCTGGTCTCAGTGAGAGAGGATAAGCTTAGTCCTGCTGTGACTTGATGCTGGGTGAGGGTACTCAGAAGGGGGGCTCATCCTTCTTAAAGGAGAAGGAGGGGAGAGAATGGGGGAAAGAGCTGTGGGGATGGGGGATTGGAGGAGAGGAGGGGCTGATTTGGGGATGTAAAGTGAATAAATTAATTAATTAATTAATGAAAACAAATGATTGTTTTTGAACTCCCTCTGCAAGAAAGACACCAGTCACTTCTCACAGTTTCAGTGACCCAAGCAAATATTGAAAAGCTCCTTGACACCCTTAAAATGAAGTGAATGATGAGATCTTATTGCACACTGGGAGTTAAAAGGGAGGAGACGCACAGATGAAATCTACCTATGAGAGCCACAATCGCCCAAATCCATTGCCTGGGCCACAGCAATACATTCTCTACTAGTGTACCTGTCCCTACAGATGTCTGCTCATGTATTCACACAAGGCTCATGGTGAACACACACACTACCACCACCACCACCACCATCTTCCTCTAGTAGTCCTATGGGTACCATTCTTCTGTATGCTCGAGTGTGAACATAGCTTTCATGCCAGCCTACTCCCCAGACCCTAGCCATCACCATGATATGAATTTTTATCCACTCTTGCTCCTCTGTATCCTCAGAGGATATCAGTGCTTGCATTTCTTTCATTCCTTGAGCTCTCTGTCAAGTACCTTCCTCTATCCGGCGCCCTCCACTCCCCCTCCCCCCGGTTTTGTCTTACAACTTTTTCTCCTTCCTGGGAATTGGCATCCTTTTAATTATACTTTATAATTTTATAATTATTCATGAGTTTGTTTAATATCTTTTCCCCTTTTTAACTTCACCAAGGGAAAGAACAGTGTTGATTTTCCCACTGTCTACACGCAGTATTTAGCAACCTTCCTTAGGCTAGCCACACACATCCGCATGGATGAGTAAACTTAGCACAGTTATACTGTTAGTGTCTGGTAGGGATCAACAAACCACTGAAAATGTGCATGGCAGAAAGCCACTAATCTGGGATTTACAGTGGACAAATCCAAACATTAGAATTAAACATTACTCTGTGTCCTTTTTATTTTTTTTCTAGTTCATGGGCTGTGAAAAGAATTTATACCCATTATCAGCAAATGGCCCTCCAAATCTGCAATTGGTAGGTCAGGTTACCATCCTACAATGAGAAAATGGAAATGAAGAGAAACTAGGAGACTCACTCAGTATCATACTGCCATCTGCAAGCAATGCCACAAGGTGAACTGGAGACTTCTGACTGGTCATGTGCTTTTCTTTCCTCACGCCTCCTGTCTCAATTTAAGAAGGTCATCCTTAGGAGTATTCATGTGGGGGCAGTGTTAATGAAAGGAAAATTATTAATACAACACCTGGGCCAGGTTCTGCATAGATATGCTGAGTGTGACCTTCAGTCTTGAATTCATTTCAGAAAGTCTGCCCAAAGGAATTGATGTGGTAAAAGAAAAACTTCATCAAGTGCTTGGCTTCATAAATATATCCTTCCTGGCCTCTCTAAGAACCTTGACGTCTCCAGCATCACTATATGCAAACAAATGTTTCTCAGAAGCCCTTACGGAATGCCTGTGGTGCTCAGATGGGGTTACATTAACAAATAAGTCACATTTTGTCGAGAAACATGCTTTGAGCGCTTCTCCATCTGAAGGGTAGAGTGTGGCATAAGATGCCAGGGTACCTCAGAATAAATGCAGGAGTTTTGTGACTTATGGTGGCTGCATAGAGGAAGTTTGGGTTAGTTCTCAGAAGGATGGAGAAGGAAATGATCAGTAACTCGAGGAGTAGACACTACCTGTAATGACATCAAGTGCCGTGGATCCAAAGGGAGATGGTGTAAAGATAGTGAAGACAGAGACATTGTACAAACATCACAACTGTGTCCTTAAGTGACTAAGCAACTCCATCTCAGTGAAACAAAACAATCGCACCACACCTCGTAAGACTAAATTCAGAACAGTTCAGTGTTTGAATTTTAGCCACTGCGTGGAAGACAAATATCCTGAAAACCAAAAGTCTCACATTTGTACTAGCTATGGATTTAGGAGCTTCAACATTCTTCTTCCCTCTCCCCATGGATTCCAACTCCTTTCCACATTTCCTTTTCCTTTGAAAACATCACAATTTCCTGCTCCTGCCACAAGAGGCCCCCAGTGCGCACCCCTCCCTGTTCTCATAGAGCTGTCTCAAATCCGTGTCACTTAGAACAGAACTAGAACAAAGAACAGTCCTTGGCCTGGCAGGCAGCCACCTCACACAGAGAGAAGGGCAATACCTCAGAGTGAGAGTGGTGTGAATTCACTTCACATTCTGCTGAGAGAACTGCATAAAATATTAAGCATGTAGCCACTAGCTTCAGGAGATAAATGATAAGACTCATTAGTCTTGACAACAGAATATTTAAAAGAAGAGACTGGGTAATGAATATCTCCAAGGGAGTGCAACGGGCACAGTGATTATTCAGAGATACTCTATTCACATACAATCCCAGCAATTGTGTGGGTGCACGTGTGGATGTCATGAAAGACATCTTGAGGTCAGAGGATACTTGCTGTAGTTGGATTTTTCCTTCCACTATGAACGTTCAAGAGATCAGTTTGGGTCATCAAGCTCATCAGCAAATGCCTTTAGCTGCCTTTGCTTCTCAATGACCTCCATCCATAGTCCTTATGACTCTTCTAACTGTTCGAAGCATAGTTGTTTTTTTTAAATCGTTGACAATTATATATTTGTAATGATGTGCTCAGAACAGATGTCCCTCTACCCTTGCTTCCATCTCATCTTAAATAGGCAACCTTAGAGATGACTTGGCTGATGGAAGGAAGAGATGGTGTTACTTTCAAGCACAACCTTCCTATAGCTCTCAGACAGGCCCTGCGTGAACCCTATGCAGAAACTCTCATAATCTATCCATCTCTCCTTACTCTGTGTTCTTGTATTCTTCTCTATGACTTTTACTACCTCACATGGGCTGTTTCTTACACACATTCAAGCATAAGTATATTTGATTTATTTTGTCACACTGACTTGTTTATGAAAAAATGTGATTTTTTTCACTGATAACGCTTCTCTCTGTCTTAAATGTTGTATCTCAAGTAGTTTTTCTGTTTAATAATTGCTATTTAATAAATAAATATACTCTCATATTGCTTACTCTCAAGTCGGCTTGAGGGAAACCAAAAAATGTTAACTAGGCCACAGAATATTATATAAAATATCTCACTTCTATGTCAAATCACAAAAGCTGAAATGATTCCTTTCATTTGTAGACAGAGATAAGACTATATAAATTACTTATTCAGGTTTAATATTAACATTTTCTCCTGCACTGATTGATTAGATAGATACCTTGTGAAATCTAATGTTTAAATAATCCTATACTGAGGATAAAATCCTAAATGGGCACCAAATATAAGACCGTATTCAAAGTAAAGTGGTAAAGACAGAGCATTGATGTGCAGCGAAGGAAGGGCAGTGATGCAAAAGTTGTCTACTTCTTTATAAGACTGCTCTAAAGTTAAAATATCATTTGTTTCATCCGGTTAATAGTAAACAAAGTGGTTCCCATAGCATTTGATCTTGAAATTCAAAAAAATGAATGGAGAGATCACCAACTCCGGCTCTGTTGCTTCCCAGCGGGAATCCTCGGGTAGATACTAAACACTTCCCACACACAGAACTTCTGACCAGTTCAAAGGAAGAGTGGGTGAGAGTCCAATAAATCTGACGCTTATGGGGTTTTTGCTTAACTTATTTATGTCTAAAAGCCAGACTATGGTTCTATGTCTGCTACATAATAAAGCTCTGACTGGCCATTGTTTTAAATAGTAAAGAAATCCATTCTGAGAACAGTATGTACAATGTTGTTTACGGGATTGACAGAAATAGTTATTCCCATGAACTTCTAATCCTCAGCACTCACTAGAGAACCCTGTGATGGTTTGTATATGCTTGTCCCAGGGAGTGGCATTATTAGAAGGTGTGGCCTTGTTGGAGGAAGTGTGTCACTGTAGGGTTGGGCTTAGAGATCTTCCTCTTAGATGTCTGAAGATACCCAGTCTGTTCCTGGTTTCCTTTGGATAAAGGTGTAGAACCCTCAGCTCCTCCTGCACCATGCCTGCCTGGATGTTGCCATGCTTCTGCCTTGATGACAATGGACTAAACCTCTGAACCTGTAAGCCAGCCCCAAGTAAATGTCTTTTATAAAACTTGCATTGGTCATTGGTGTCTGTTCACAGCAGTAAAACCCAAACTAATACAAACCCCCATGTCTATATTGGAGATTATGAGCCACTCCAAGATTCATAGCTGAATACTTATGAAAATAACCAATGAAGGACCGAATTATTTCATTATATTTTATGTATATAAAGAAGAATCATCAACATTCCATAACAGGATGTTCTCACCCCATGATGGCTTTCCCTGTGTGGAGGATGGAATTCAGACATCTCTGGGAAATCAGAATATGAACCTGGAGTGTATTATTAAATATGTGACTAATTACCTTCTTCCAATGGACCTATTTCTCCATCTATAAAGTGGAGACATTAAAATGATCCCCTCACGAAGCCACTGATACTTGAAGTGTTTTGTTCTTGGTCAAGGGTTCTTCACATTTAAGTTATTTTCAGTCTGGTGTCTCTGAAGTTCTATTTTTGTGGTAAGAATAAAACCTATCTCACTTTTGGGCTCCCTGATAATTTTTCAGTGTCTCATAAGCACTGCCTCTTTCAAACTGGTAGTATGAGTTCTCCTAATTAGGAATAGTTGTTTGCTTGTTTTTTCCAAAACATAGTTTTAATAGCATGTAGACATATGTCAACTTTGATCCCTCCATCTATCCACATGTATTAACTAAATACCTTACCTCATAGAAGTATGGCATAATGCTAAGAAATCCAGAAAGAAATAAAATGATACAGATATGTTTCCCATCATGTCAGAAATATATTCAGTCATTTAGTATGAATATGCTAAGTATCTACAATGGACTATACAGTCATAGGTACAGAGTCTAAAGCAGGGAATGTATAACTGATAAAGTTAGGAGGGAAAGCCATAATTAAGACCATAACATTATGTATAGCATTGACCACAGAGTAGTCAATAACTTCCTTAGAACAATATGAAATACAGCAGTCTCCTCAAGAGAACAGTCAATGTATTTTTACAATGATCGAAAAAATATTCAAAAATAGTTCCTTTCTGCCACTGACTTCACTATGGTATCTGGGGTTCACTGGGACTGGATATTGTAGAGCTGGGATGCTTTAATGACCAGAACTGAACTCTGGAGATGTATCCACCCTAGATACACAATTCACCATGGAGAGCCCTTTCCAATCAACTGAGAGAAAAAGTCAATAGCTTTTCAGCTCTGCAGCAGAAAAGAGATTAAAAAGTATTTGCTTTGCTCTTAGCCAACTTTTCCCGTTTATCCAATAGGTGTATCCATTTCATCGTGTTCTGTATATATACATTTCCAGGCACACAGTTGCTCAGTGGCTGCAGATTGCCATGGGGGCCCCTTATGAGAACAACAGTTAAAATCACAAACTGTGACACCAGGTAGCTCAGCTTTACTTTCCCCCACCAATAGCTCTGCTTATTTTTATTAGTCTGTATTAATTATACAAAGTAAAGTGTTTCATCATAGCATTTCTACAGTACTAATATATTTTGATTACATTGATCCTTCTCCAAGGGATTTTTTTTTCAAAACATTTTTAAACCCCTACCAACATTAAGAGAAAAAAAGACAGTACGTAAAAGTTTTACAAAAGAATCCTGAGGCCCTTTAAGATGGTGGTTAACACCAGCATTCTGAAAGCCCACACAGTAAGTGGCAATGCTGACTTCGGAGGTGCCACTTTCTGCAAATAATCTCTTCACCTCCACCCACCCCACACACTTCGCTCATGCTTTGAGTAGGTGCAACAGCTTCTAGTCAAGAACCAATTTTCTTCTCTCAAGGTGACTAGAAAAGTAACTCTCGAACTCCATAACTTCTGGTGGCTACATTTTATAGTTTGAGGAAAAAAAAATTCTGTAGTGAGAGAATGGCATGAAGCAGATGTCTAGGAAAAACATAGAAATTTAACATGGGGAAAATGCTAATTGGTCTGTTCCACCCATTGCTAGTAAAGGAGGAGTAATGCTCGAAATAGCTCAGAAAGCTGAACTCAAAATGAAAGCAGATGTAAGGGAAACACAACCGAAAGCTCTGTGATCTGACCCTCTATATGTTCCTGGAGAATATTTAAAACTGAGTGTAGAAAATAACAAATTATATGTATTCCAGTTCCTGATTATGTTTCTACTATCAATGATTTATAGATATAAAATAATAATTCTATCACTAAAGTCATCAGTATCTACAAATAGATTTAAGCATGTTTCTTAATTTAAAAGGCTATAGCCTCAATCAAGACTTCCCTTCAGTAGCAGCTGTAATCAAGGCACATGGTTTTAAGCCTGTATTTTATAATCTGACAGTGAACCATGGAGGAAATCACAGTGTATGAGAGTGCTGATCATTTCTTCCTAGCTCCAGACACTCTCCAAAATGTAAAGCTGTATGCAACACTCACCTGAATGTCAGACGTCCAACAGTGAGTGGGAAACAGGATAGATGTCTATGCAGCCAAAACAAGTAACACAAACATATACATTTTGCTTCAGGAAAGAGCCATCCTATAATACTGCTGACTCTCTACCTGTCACATTCTATATACTACATTATCTATTTATAATTGAAATTATATTAATATATTATATATTAATATGAAAATATTATATATATTAATATAATTAATATAGTATATCTAATATATTCATTTAATATATAATTATATTTTTTAAAAAAATAACAGCCAAGAAGCAAAAGTAAAACCCTAAAAATAGGCCACAATCATCACAAAATTCCTTTGCACTGGAGACTTTAAAAGTCTCCACACTAAATAAATAGCATGTGAACATTAAGAATGTCCTCAAAAATCATTGAAAAATGTGTAAATTGCATCCCAAGTCAGAAAAACAAAGTAGAACCACATCTGATATACTTTTGTACTAAAATGGTAGCAAATAAGATAAAGCAGTTTGGAGGAGATTTTATCTGAAGGCACATCTGTTCTGAAACCATCGCTGTGAGGCATCTGGGTGTTTCTGCAAGGGTCTGGTTGGCACAGCGGTTTTTAGCTGATGAATGTGGAAACAGTACAGAGGATGTCAAGTGGGGACTGAGCAATCTCCTTTCTAGCCCTCCTCCTTCGCCTCCAGTTTGTCCTCTTAACCAGTTTTTCATACCTCGCAAGGATGCCCGGAGTCTGCTTCTCTATTACAAGGAAATGATGGCTGAATGATTTTGCAAAGATCAGGCAGAATGCATTCCAAAGCAAGCCTAGTGCCCTACCAATCTGCATGGGATGGCAGGAGAGGAGGAAATGAAACACATCAAGTCCATCACATACCCTCACCCGCTTCAGTGGATTCTGCTCCTCATGAAAATCAAACACAGCCTTCCCCAGAAGAAGTACTGACACCTAGTTTGATTGCACAAAAGTCTTTTGTCACTGATGGAAGTTCTCACTTTGTCCACAACTACCACATTTACTGATTTGATTCATCTAACCATATATGTGCAACTTGCTACGTTTTTTTATTCTTTAAATTTTTTCAGATATGTGTACAGTGTATTTTAATAAAATCTACCCCTATTACTTCCCTCCAGTTGCTCATTCCCACCCCAGGACCCTCCAGCACATCTCCCGCTCACCAACATATCCTCTTATTTTTTTGATAACCCACCCAATCTAATCGGTGCTATCCACACATTCATGAGTATGCGGCCAGCAAGTGTAGTCCCTCCCACAGCAGCCAATAGCTGCCACAACCTCCTCAGCTGGTAGGGGAGGGCCAGGAGCCAGGACCTTTCCATGCTGGTATTTTGTGCAACTGACCACAGGCCTTGCAAGTTCATGTGTGCGGTAGCTCCATGGTGTTTATGAGGCAGCATTGCATAGCTCTCCCCATTCCCCTCACCGTGACCCCAACCCCGGGCTCTTATATTCTTTCTGCTGTCTGAGCCTTGGGTAGGGGGCTGTTGATAGAAAAGACCTGTTGACTGATGAATATTTAGGGTCACATATTCTCAGCACTTTGTCTAGCTATGGGTCTCTGGATATAATTAACCCCTGTAAAGATTATCCAACCAAGGTTGAGAGCAACACACATTTGAGTGTACACATAAATATTTAGAAGGTGGTTTGGCAACATGATCACTTGGCAATACGACTTAATGCTTTTAATGAATAGCTTTGTCGCACAGGCACAATATCAGTTTATGATACAGTGTTTTAAAGTTGCTGCTAGTCCTCAAGCTTAAGTGGCCATAAAGACAGACGAGATGCGTGGAACCAAACACAGGGTAGGTAAGATGAGGTAGCAGGACAATGCATTTTAAAGAAATCTCCAGTGTCTGGTTATCCCTTTGCTCTGCAGTAGAAACTGCCCACCACCATTTGCTTTGAGGACACCAATCCAAGAGTCTCCTGGGCTACCGTAAAAAAAAAAAAGTCTGCTGGGGAAATATTACAGTTTTAGGAAAGCACTGTTTTCAGCAGCTGTAATCATTCTAATTACTTTAGAATGTTTCTTTTTTTTCTCTCTCCCTCTCTCTCCTTCACCCTCTAGGGCCTTTTTGCCTCCAAATCAGCTACAGAAACAAAGTAATTTAACACAGTAAAAAGCTTATTAACACATGATACAGTTCAGCGGTATGAAAAGCTGCTGAGAAGAAAATGAAGAGACCATCGCCTGCAGAAAAGGTAGATGTGAGTGTTTCTAATCAAGGAAGCTGAGCCAGGAAGCGAATAAACTCGACACAAGGAGAAAAAGAAGGTCTGGATGTTAGCTCTACCTGAGAGAAAGTTCAGTTCTGAGGGATGGGAGCACAGCTGCTAACTTGCTCAACTTGACCTGCAAGTCCAGTTGGTAGCTAAGGTGGCAGTTGATAGCTAAAGTTGTGGTTGGTAGCTAAGGTGGCAGTTTTCAAATCCTCATCCATCGTTAGAAAGAGTCCTCAGATTCTCCTCAACCATGGCTTTGTTTTGTTTGGTTGTTGTTTTGTTCGATTGTTTTCCCTTGTTTGTTTTCTATTTGTATGTTTGTTGTTGTTTGTCTTGTTTTTCAGGCATGAGAGAAGCTGACACAACTGTGGGTCTGTAGCAAGGGAATATGAATGCTGCTGCTTCTCTACAAAAGACAGGTAGAGATGTGCTGTGCCAAAGTCACTCTCTCAGAGAGGAAGGAAAGCAATCTGAACCTTCTACTAGAGGTCACTGTGTGTTCCAAGTAGAAAAGGAATCCTGCAGAAGATAGAATGCAAGAGCTTCACAAGCTGCCCGGAGCAGGGGAAGCACTCAACAAAGGCTTACTGCTACAGTCCTATGCTCCTGATGCTTGTTGAATAACTGCATGAATATCCAGAAAGAAGTTAAGCAGCTATTGAAGCATTAGAACAACCACCAGTGGGTTTAGAATATACCTATGGAGGCTTTAAGTATATGTGTTTTTTCCCCCTCAAGAGCAAATATCCATTCATAGATTTGTCACTTGGCTTTTAAATTTTATTTTTGATTCTTCCTAACCACATTTTCAACCAATGCTCTCTAATTTCAACCTAGAATGTGCACACAATGACTGGAGGAAAAGATACTCTGACTGCCATGTATTTTCTTTCCCTTTAATACCATCATTTTCTGTTCCAATTCGTGTGCAAGAGTCACCTTCGTGGTGACCCCTTGACACATTGACACATGCAACTCAAATCCTGTGCTTTTGACTACTTAGATTTCCATTACAGTCACTTGACCCAGCCCCCAAACACACACACACATACACACACACACACACACACACACACACACACACACACACACACACGTTCCTATACTCACTTAACCCTGATTCTGTTTCCAGGTTATATAGCTATGATATATGAGTCTACATATGACCCTCACATGAGAGAAAATTTGCACTATTTGCCTGAGTCTGGCTTATTTCATTTACCCATGATGATTTCCATCTGCATCCATTTTTGTGCAAACAGATAATTTTTATTTTTCTTTGTGTTCAAGCAATATTCTGTTGTGCACATATAACATTTTCTTTCTACATTCATCTGAATGGCCAATTGGGCTTACCTCTTTATTTAGATTATGGTGAATATATTGGGCGATACATAGAAATGTGAGAATCTTCATGACACACTGACAGATCATTTGAGGTCTATTCTAACTGGTGACTTTGATGTTTTAGAACATTCTCCATACTAAATTGTAGGTTACTGGGCTTTTAAATATGATGGTGGATTCCAGATATGTAGAATTTATTTACAATTAAAGTAAATATCCAACTTTCTTGCAACTCAGACTAAGAAGACTACAAATCTGTTCAATAATTATTCATTTAACACATGTATATATAGCCACAAATATAATGAGCTGAGAAAGAAGAGTCTTAACTGTAACATCAGACAAAAGAGGCATGAGATCCATCCAGGAGCTTCTTTAAGTTGCTGATGACTAACCTGGGTTCTAAAATTGAATTCTAGGTCACTGTGGATGGCCTTCCATTTACGGCTATGTGTATGATTTAAATTGACATATTGTAAAAATGCATCACTTAAATGTGAGAAAAATGAGGAATATATATATGTGTGTGTGTGTGTGTATACATATATATAATGTTACTTTCATAATCTAAGTAACAAAGATATTTCATCAGTTGGTTGATCAACTAATTTACATGTTGCTTGTCTGAATACAACTTTATCACCACATTTCTTCAGACAATGATGAAGGTTTAAAAAGGCAATATACTTATTCATTTCAATCAAATTCTCTATTTTCTCTATTTTATTATCTCATTTTTTATGTTCATGTGACCCAGCCTGGTCTTCAACTTTCTATGTAGCTGACGCTGGCCTTGAACTTCTGATTCTACCTTCCAATCGTTGGTAATACAGGTATGTACTATCATGCTTGACTAAAGTTTTCAATATCAGTCACCAACCAAAAAAAGATAAAGCACAGATCATTTTATTAAGTGAGTTTCTTTTTGGAATTTTATGTGTGGTATCTTTGTGTGGAACCTTACTTAAAAGGAAATGGTGAATACTTCCACAGTTAATCACAGCCATTCAAAAGCTATCTGTAAATACTGACATTGTCTTTGAGCATAAAATAAAATCTCCAGTTAAGATTGCAGCATACCCCAAATATTCTTAATAAAATCCTTGCTCCTGATCTACCATCATGATGTCTATAAAGATACTTTTCACACACTTTCTCAGCAATACACATTGTTCTCTCCAGCCCTAGTAGTTTGAAGGTTTACTTACAGTGTACACTCGTCATCTTATCACAATTAAAATTTCATCCCAAAGAAATCTACATTCTTTCATATGACATATCTCTATTTACTAATCCTCCAATTTTCAAAGTCCAGCCCAATGTGTACAATGTATATACATGTTTCTGAAAAGAGTTTCAACATCAGTAGAGAAACTTGGAGATTTTGGAGACAAAGCAGCTATAAAAAATGGGCAACTTGAGTAATCAGAAGAAAAAGAAGAGGATGGTACTAGTGAAATGCAGTTATCTGCCTCAAGCAAGTCATGATAAGCAGCACCTACTTTGGAACAAAAATGTAACAGAGAAGAGGGGTTTTTTGTTTGTTTGTTTGTTTTTTGTTTGTTTGTTTGGGTTTTTTTGTAAATACCAGATGTCAGTGACCATCCCTCTTTCCATAGAGACGAATGATTAATTGCTCTGAAGGTGGGGCATCAAAGAGAAAGCTCACAATACTGTAAAATTCTTTTTCATGGACACTAGCCTTTTCTCCTAAGACAAGCAATAGTAGAAGATCAATGTGTTGTACAAAGTCACTTAAGACAAAGCAATCATATGTCTGTGTGTGGTGAGATGGAGAAAACAGACCAAACCCTATTTTGTTCCAACTCAATCTGTGCCTGGTAAGCTAGCTGCTTACTTGGATAATTTAAAATCCAAGTCTGTTCTGTCTCAATAACAGGAAAACCTAACAAAACCAATCTCCCATTAGTGGGACAGGAGCAATGATTTAGATGAATCTAAACTGATTCAAATTATTCAAGAAAATGCCAGAATAAAAATAATCATCCAAAATAAAAATTTAAAACACCTACAGATCTCTACTGTACACACAAGACTAAGTAATTGTTTTGACTGTGGCAAGATTCTATTAAAGAGCACACAGTGGTATCAGTATAGTGTCTTTAGGAAAAATGAAAACTAAAATAGATCTCCATTCTTTAAACCACGTATCAATGATCCAACAAAATCAGGAACTAGATTGCTTATTTTACTCAAAAATAGGTGATTTATTCATAATACCTGTCAGTCTTGTTTCATTCCCATGTTAGGAATTCCTTACCTCTTTTTTTCTTCCATTACTTTGTACTATAGATTTCCCCTACAACTCTACACATACCTCCCATCCCAGCCATATGGCTAGCAGTGTGCCTCCATTCCTTCACCTGGAAAAAGAGAAAACAAAGAGGGAAGTCCATACCCTTAGACACTCATGGAAAGAGCTTTAACACCACACGCCACCCATAAAAACTTGGATAAATGGTGGACATTGGAGGCTTTGGGTTTGGTTTGTTTGGTTTTGACTCACTTAGAGTTTTGCCTGGAGATTGAAACCAAGGTCTTACACATGCTAAGGATGTGTTCTCACCACAAATCTGCACTGCAAGCCCAAATTCTTTCATTTTCAATATTAATGCCTCACTCCAACAGGATAAAGTCCTATGTGTACTATATATAAGAAGATGCACACAAGCAGACTTCTCCCTCATTGAACCAACGGAAGTTACAGAAAACAAAAGTCTGTATAAGATGAAAAGCAACAGAAGTGATTACTCTGATAGTAGCACAACAGGATGCTCTGCACAATGGTGCAGGATAAACTCAGAGAATAGGGGATAAGTGTTTTGCTGTCATCGTTCCTTATCTGAGGAACCCTTCATTTCTGACTCTAGGAGCACAGTGAATCTGTGATAAAACTTATAGCACAACGTCCTGCAGAAAACTCATCCACAAGATATGCTTCTGTGTGGTATGCATATATTGACTGATACTGAAGTAACCTTCTAAGAGGACTAGGTTTAGAGGGGCCTTTCCCTCCCCCTTTTTCAGTCTTCAGAGTCTTAGCTGTGTAGAGCAGGTATAGTGAGTTTGGAGAAGAAAGGATGAAGCAAAGAATAATCTTATCATTTTGAGAGAATAACTCTGGCATTGGTTTACTTATTTAACTACTTTATTTTCAGGGTCTTGTGTAACTTTGACCTCTGTAAGATGACATTTCATTCCTGGCCTTTCTGCTACCAACTTTACTTGTTCGGGCAGTACAAGTGTGCACTGTGACATTTGGCACTTGCATTTTCTTTACTGTGGAGTGTAAACACTATGAGGAAATATCACACACTGTTCATAATTACTATGCTCTTTTGAAGATCTGGTCTGGTAACACTAGTTAGCTTCCATGGTTGGAACAAATGAGGAATAGCTAAACCCCAGTTGCCTGCTCTACTTGAGATATAAATTCTCCAGATTGAACCTCTTCACTGCTCTTACATGTGAATACCAGGCATTTACTCCAGTATGTTACACTCACGAACTCCATAAACACCTAATTTGGAGAATTTTGTGTTGTAACAATCCAAGAATCTTGAGGTTAATTTTTTTTAAAGTTCAGAACATGTTGTCTCTCTTGAGGAGAAAATAGTTCCACAAAGAATAGCCAAGTCTGATAAGTTAATTGAACTCTTTCCTTACATAGAGTAGTTCCTTCGGCATGAAATTCGGGTATTAGGTTCTTTCTTAGAATCGAAAAAGTCACATTTCTCTAGGGGAATTATGGTTGGAATGTGTTCTCTGATGTCCATATTTTAAAATTTTGTCCTTAATACAATGGTGTCGAATTGTAGAATTTTCAAAACCCACTTAAGTCGAACAGTTCTGCCTTCACAAATAACATTATTGAGATGAGAGAGATGGTTCAGCCATTCACAATATACACTCTTCTTCCAGAGGACCTGAGTTCAGTTCCCAGAACCCAATTCAGGTAGCTTACAATCACTTGTAAGCTCCAGAGGAGCAAATCTCCTCTTCTAGCCACCACAGACAAGTACATATAATATGGCAGACACTCACATATACAAGTAAAGAACAAAGTATGGCTACTCTGGTTCTTCTTAGAAGGGGGAACAAAATACCCACAGAAGGAGATACAGAGACAAAGTGTGGAGCAGAGTCTGAGGGAAAGACCAACCAGAGACTACCCTACCTAGTGATCCATCCCATATACAGTTACAAAACCCAGACACTTTTATCGATGCCCACAAGTACTTGCTGACTGGAACCAGATATAGCTGTCACCTGGGAGGCTCTGTTAGTGCATGACAAATATAGAGAAGGACACTCTCAGCCAGCCATTGAACTGAGCACAGGGTCCCCAATGGGGGAGCTAGAGAAAGGACCCAAGGAGCTGAAGGGGTTTGCAGCACCATAGGAGGAACAACAATATGAGTCACCCAGTACTCCCAGAGCTCCCAGGGAGAAAACCATCAACCAGAGAGCACACATGGTGTTAACCATGGCTCCAGATACATAGGCAGCAGAGGATAGCCTTGTTAGACATCAAAGGGAGGAGAGGCCCCTCCCTGGTTCTGGAAAGGCTAGATGCAGCAGTGTAGGGGAATACCAGGAAAGGGACGCCACAGGAAGGAGTTGATTGTGGAGCAGGGGGAGGGGAGATGGCTTATGGGACTTTTGGGGGGGGGACCAGGAAAGGGGAAATCATTTGAAATGTAAATAAAGAATATATCTAATAAAAATAAATAAATAAAATAATAATATTTTCCTTTTTAAATAAAAAATGAATACTGTTACTATAAGGGTGGGCTTCATAATACAAGAGTGCATTCTTGAGCAAAGAACAGGATAACGCTATTGCTGTAATCTAAATGTATCTAATTCATCTAATTCATGCCAAGGAATGAGAATGCAAAGGAGACGGTTGGAAGATACTGGCATTTCGATGCTGAATCCCCTCAGTCTTCAGAACTCTGAGAAATTAGATAATTCTTCATAAAATACTCATTAAGGCATCACATTGTAATAGCACTAAACAGACAAAAAACAAAATGAAATCTTATCAAATTATTTTCACAGTAAAGCTCATTTCTTATAAGAAAATATTACCAGACCAACTACTAAGATTTCAACAGTTTATCTACTTCATTAAACATGTATTGCATGTGTGTCTTTTTGATAGAGATTGTGCTTTCTATACATGCAATGTGAAAGAAATGCCCTTGGAAATATGTTATCTGAAATGAGTTAGCTATGAACCAGCAGGAGGCTAAGAACCGCAAGAGGTAAAAGAATATATAGTGAAAAAACAATGAGTCGGAATGAGGAAGGGTTAGCTAAGAAAAAGGCTTTGATGTGGCAATTCTTGCAAGTACTCCTAGAGTTTCACCTCTCTATCTTCAGAAATGAGCACAGCATCAAATATCCATATTATACAAAAGAAAACACACAAATACAATGGTTGAAATAAAAAAGACTTTCTTTTTACTTACTCAATAGCAAGTTCTACTGCTAAAGCCTTTTAGGTACTAGAATCCCACCCTTCTGACACTCTCACCATCACCTGGGGTATTGTCTTCTTTTACAGGGTCAACACATTCTTAGCATCCCATGTCATAGCTCACCATAAAGGAAAAAGAAGAGAAAGCAAGTCCTTTCTATTTAAGTAGATGACTTAAAAGAAGAAGAAGAAGAAGAAGAAGAAGAAGAAGAAGAAGAAGAAGAAGAAGAAGAAGAAGAAGAAGAAGAAGAAGAAAACATGTCCACAATTATGTGCAAAATGCTTCATGACTTCCCAACTATATGACAGTAAGCTTCAGAGACTCAATTTAATTTCTGTTATAGCTGAAAAAGATGGAAATATATGACAAGCAATCTGTCTAAAGACTCAGAAGGCAAGGCATCGCAGGAGTTAAAAGTATTCTGGCATTTCTGCTAGCCAAGGATTTATGGACATGTAATGCTATATCTCTTCAAACAGGTAGGATGTGGAGTCATGAACAGGGAGAAAATGAGTTGTTAGCTACTAGATTAAATAGCTCTGAGTGGAAGCTTCCATAAGACAATGGTTGATCTGGATCCATATGGTCAATCCCTTCTCTGGAGACAAGCAAGCAGTAGAATGTGCTTTACAACTGACCTAAAATGTGTCATTATGAATATGGTTTTGGTGTGGAATGATATATAAGGCAGTTGGACTTGAGAAATAGCAACATTCCCTAAGTAAATAGCACCGAGAAAGTAGGTTCACGCTTCATAGGTTGGTTGGTTTTCTGATGTTGTTGAACAGAAAGTAAGAATTCAGAGCCCAGGAAATCTGTTTCCCTGGACCCCAGTGGGAAGTCCAGCACTGTAAAGACCATGGAAATCAGATAAGAAAGGCTACAGGGATGGTAATGACATTTGGTGAGCACCACTTAGGGAGCTATTGTTCAGTATAGCTCTAATTTCCCTTCTACCACAAACTTCATCTCCACTAGGAAGACATAAAAAAGTAAAGGACTAGTGTGAAATTTCGCGTAAGAAAAAAAATTAAGATTCCAAGGAAATCTAAAGTATTTTACTTTCCTCCTTCCATTTAACCTACAACACAACTTTTAGGAGAGAATGCTTGATTATTTTGATTCTTCCTACCATTTCAAGCATTAACCTTCCTCTCCCTCTCAACCTCTTCCTGACAAGGCAAGAAATTACTCTTCTTAGATGGAGATTAGCTTATCGGCCCTATGTCTCTGGGAATATAGAAGGATACATCAGGCTCATTGCCATCCATTTCAAGCAGTGAATCGTATATATCCTCATCTATGGTGTCTCCAATTTCAGTCATTTCTTACTGGAAATTTAGTATTTTGTTTCTGAAAGAGTTATCAGGTAGAAAATAAATAATCCCTGAAGACACCCATAAGCTAATACATGAAACATACACAACAAAAAGGACTTAGCAGAAATGGAATAGCAATAGATTGGGATGTATCCACATGAGCCCTGAACGCAACCATAAGGAATTGTAGGAAGAAGCAACAAAGTCAACAAGGGGGATTTTGGTGAGCTGTGTGGACTGTGGACTGTTTCAGTCACTGTTCCAATGCTGTGAAGAGGTTCCATGACCGAGGCAATTCTTATAAAAGATAACACTTAATTGGGGGCTTGCTTACAGTTGCAGTGGGTTAGTCCATTACAATCACAACAGTGACCATGGCAGCAAGTAGGTGTGCTGGAGAAGCAGCAGAGAAGTGCATCTCAATTCACAGGCAGAGGGAGGGGGAGGGGATAGGGTGAGGTTGGGTGGGAGATAGACTGACCCGACTAAAGCTCATCCTCAGTGACAGACTTCCTTCAACAAGGACACACCTCCTAATCCTTTCAAAGAGTTCCACTACTTGGTGACTAAGCATTCAAATGCATGAGCCTATGAGGGTCATTTCTAACCAAGCCACCACATAGACCAAAACAGAAATTAAACTGATGCATATAGTAGCCAAGGGCTTCTAGAAGAATCTAGGACCTGGAGGAAGCAAGAGAATGATTCTCTTTTGGAAGCCTCTGTGACAAACCAGCTTTGGTTTGAGTTCCTTAACGCTCATTTCAGACTTGTTGCCACTCAAAATGAAACTTGTGTTGTTTAAATGACTAAGTTTGTAATTAATGTAATAGAGTAGCAATGGGAAACACATACATCCTTTCAGTTGTCAATGAGAGAACATGTTAAGAAGAGTCATTTTTAAACACCTAAGCTTGCTCCATAGCTATAAACTTTTCACTACAATTTTTATTACCCATTCTAAGGAATTACAAACTATCAACGTTATCAAGATTAAATGACTTGGTTTTAAATAAGCAAAGGGCATGCAGGAATTGATACTAGATCTCAAGCAGTATAGAGCAAAGCTAACTATCCTGGTTAGTTTTTGTCAGCCTGACACACACTTAGCCATATTTGGATAGAGAAATACTTAATTGAGAAATGTCTCTAACAGATTGGCCTGTTGGCAAGTCTGTATGACAGTTCCTTGATGAATGACTGATGTGGGAGGACACAGATCATGGAGTAAAAGCCAGTGAGCACCATTCTATGGTCTCTGCTTCAGTCCCTGCCTCCAGGATCCTGCTTTGAGTTCCTGCCCTGAATCCCTTCACGATGGACTATAGTCAGTAAGATAAAATGAACTCTTGCTTCCCTGGGTTGATTTTGGTCATACTGTTTATCACAGCAACTGAAAGGTAAACCAGAACACTACCAAACTCACCAGGTGATGATCTCTGAATGGTGAGATCACAGAATGACTTACATAATTCTGTAGGAAACATTTTTCTCTTTTTATATTGAGCATTCATCATTTAAAGATCTGAAAATCAATGGCTCTTTTCCTATCTCGAGCAAAATAAAGGTTTTATTTGCCTATAGAAAATTAACTGAGCCTGTTACCTTCAAGGTGTGCTGGATATATCTCTCCTGTCTTATATTATTATCCACAAATCCTATCACTCCAAACACCTCGCTAGTCTAATTCAGCAGAGCACCAGGACAAACCATAGAACCTAATATTGAGCCTGTGTTCTCCTCAGCCCAGTTCTGCTTCCTGTTTTTTGTCCTATTTTGGTTAATGACACTATCCAGCTGCCTAAGCCAGGATGCTGCAGTTGTTTTTAACTTCTTCGAACACCACATTACGTCATTACCGATGTCTTTCATTCTGTGTCCTCAATTTCTCTCGAATCTACACCCTGTCTTCAGTCGCACTTACTGGTGAAGTTAGACAAGGTTTGATCATTTTTCTCTGGTCTATTTTAGTGCTTTCCCAAATTGGCTCTGTAGAGAATTTGACCAGTTCAGCTCCTCAAAGGTAAAACTGAACTCTCACCTTCTAATAGCTTTCCTCAGGCTCTTCGTACTCAGCCAACAGTCTGCAAACTGCTTGGCTCAGTATTTCATGATCTGGTTCCTTTAGCCTTTCTGCTTTCTTTTTCATACTGCACTCTGGTGTACGTCTCAGATTCAATTGACATAATTCAGAGATCCTTCCATTTTGCCAAACCTTTATACCCAGTTCCACTTCTTTGCTTGCCTACTTTCTGTCTCTGGTACCTATTCATCTTAATAACATGATTTAGGTATTGGCTTCTCTGTCAGATTGAACTGAGTTAGGCTTCTTCCCTCAAATCTCTTCTAACACACACACACACACACACACACACACACACACACACACACACACACACCAATCAAGTATCACCACCAGACTATAACTAACTGCTTATAGAATCCATAGCCCTAGCCTGGCTAAGCAATGTGCTCTCCAGGAAAACTGTGTTGTGATAGTTACTATTAACTGTCATGTTGCCTGGATTTGGAATCACCTAAGAGACTTCCACCACCACAGCTTCCCTGCCTTCAAATCATGAGCCAAAAAAGCTATAGCTGACTTTCCTTCCTTATGTTGCCTTTGTCACAACAAAAGAGCATAACTAATATATCTGTGTCTTGAACTTTTGTGTCCCCAGCATATAGTTACTGCCACAGACAGATATCTAATAAATCACTGCTGGATGAATTAAGAAAACAATTCCTTCTTATCTCTAACCAGAGGCTTATTCTACAACATGGATAATGTGTATTCTACAGCTTAATCCTTCCCCAAATACCCAATTAGATGGTAATGCTATTAATCACATATCACAAATAAGAAAACTAGAACAGAGAGGTATAAAAGACATTTCTCAAATTTACCCATTCAGAAATTACATATTAATGTAGCTTGCCCACTGAATGAATGAATGAATGAGAAATTTACTGAACCTTCCTATAAGTGCTATCACATATAAAGCTATGTGATAATCCTTAAGTTGTCAGTGAGATGATATGACCAATCAATCCCCTATTCTTTATCACTCCTTGCTTTGATAATGGAGCAAGAAATGAGAAGAGGTGTTTCCAAACAGAGCTCAAGGTGACAGCTAGTGGGAGGATAGACAGGGGACAGTTAAAAGGGGTGTTAATTATTCATTAGAAGCAAGTTGAATCTTTTGCCTAGCTGTTATCCCATATGCAGCACACCAGCAGAAAGGAAGTGTTTTTAATCAAATATTTCTCCACTCTAAATTAAGAACTGTCTCCACTCACTTGGTGACACAGAATCAGCAGTTTTCGGTTGCTATGCTTGGTGTCTAGGAGCAAGAAACCCACGGGAACCTTAGCAGGCAGAGATACAGGGAAGTAGTTATTCGTTCTACCAGAGAGATAGAAAGCCTGAAACTGTATCACTGAGGGAAAGTCTCATGGTAGTTTATGGTTTGCCTCTCAAATCTCAGAATAGTCTTAAACCACATGTCTCTCAGTCACAGTGAACAGATCCAAACAAGGATATTCATTGTTCCATACAACCAAATCATTATTGCAAAATGAGGCTTGTGAACGTGGGGAGAAAGGAACCTCCACATACTGTTTTCTACCATAGTGAGGTTTGTTCCTGAAGCACCTCACCAACACAAGACCATTACATAAGCTGAAAAGAATGCAGTGTTGAAATAAACAGATGTGAGCGGAGCGTGCCCATCTTGGCTACAGCCAAGTGAGACAGGACTTCTTGCTTTTATATGGCAAAGCACCAATGAATACCACAACAGGAGAATCTAGACCTTCGTTAACCTGACAAGCAGAAGGGAGACATGAATGGGTGTCCAGAACCAGACACTCAACTCCAATAGATTCACAGCTTTGTTTCACAAGTTATAGCCTTAAGAGGAAATGGAATAATCTCATTTTTTTAGTATTACAACTGGAAGGAGAGTTCACAGAATAATGGAATCTTCTTATCTCTTAATGTGGCAATAGTATTCTTTATCGATATTTGCTTCTGGTACGTAATAGAGGTGATGACTATACACGAAGGAGCTGTTATAAGAGATTAGCCTGCTCACCTCTGTCTTTATTGCTGTATAATGGAACATATGCTCCCATAAATTTCAACTGTACACTACTTGTACTCTGAATAGATTCATAGTAGACTCTCATTTTTGTAAATATTTCCATATGTTATAGGGTTCCAAGTCTCATGTTTATGGAAAAAGCAGCTATGGCTGTAGCCGAAGGAAATTGTTAGAATAGGACTCATGGTCACCACTAAGTCAGGATCACCAGTTTATGTAGTTGTACCAAAAATTGTGTCAAAAACCTTTAAACATTGTCCTAGGGCAGAAACTCAGAATCATTAATAACTAAGGAGATGATAGGACAGTCATCTGGTCAGACTGGGCACATTCCCTGTAAGCAACGCACTGCTACAGGCAGCATGACATGGACTTGGAAAGTTATTGTTAAAAAATGAAGGACAAGTTGGAAAGGAGTGGGGATGTGGGAGATTTATCTAAGAGAAGTTAGAGGGAGAAGTGAGATTGAATATGATCAATATATAGTATGCATGTATGATTCTCAGAGAATCAATATATATATTATAATTATTATACATTATATTATATATTACATATTATACATTCATTATATATTTTATATCACATATTACATATTATATATCATTTATGTATTATGTATTACATGTTATATTTTATATATTAAGAATATACAATATAATATATTATAAGCATACAATGCAATATATTGTTTTCTAAGACCAGGAACATTGCTCTGGCTCATGGGAACAGCAGATAGTTACCATGGGAAGTCTTTGCTCAATCTTCATCACTACTAATAATACAACAAATAGCAGAACTGACGTGTGGTATAAAAAGAAACAATATGAAAGAAGCATGAGGCTGGAGATAGGGCTCCTCACTTGCTGTGCAAGCATGAAATCCTTGTTTGGAGCCCACACACCCATGTAAAAATCTAGGCATGGTGAAAAGCCAGAGATAGGATAATCCCAGGAGTTTGCTGGCAAATCAGTCTACTTAAATAAGTGAGTTACAGTTAAGGAAGAGATTGTCTCAGAACAGTAGGTGGACAGTAAATGGGCAGGATACCACAGGCACATGAACTTGTGGGCACAAGTATACACATGTACACACATGCCTTCGCCCCAGTTCACACACAAAGGAAATAGCATAACGTGGACACAAGGAAGTCTAGTGTTTATACTTTTCTGTGTCTCTTCCTTGTCCTGTGTCAATACAGGACATGGTCCACAACCCATTTCTTTACTAGATTAAATTCTTACATCCTCCAATGAAGAGTCACAAGATTTAGGCAACAGTACAAGATGCATGCTGACTCTCTTTGAGACCTTGGAGAAATAATTTAACTTCTTTCCATTCCAAACTTTCAGTCTATAAGAGGGTGAATCAAATTAGGTCCCCACTAGTACCTACTTCTGTGACGGCTATCCTTCCAAGGGTAACCTTAAGTGAATTCTGCCACCACAAAATAAATAAGTGAACCACTTAGTGGGCCATCTGCTTGCAGGGGAGACAAACTTTTAAGCCAACAACCATGTCTCAGGTCAAAAAGCATCACATTCCTTTATGCTTCTGTACGAGGAGAACTGGGAAAAAAGGATGTAAGTCAGTCCCAATTGACTCAAGGGATGTCAGACTTCTCCGCAGGACTCAGACCTACCTGAACTCACAGCTGTCCTCACATTCATGTGTAGTGGCCCCCACAGTTTCTTCAGTGATCCATTTATTTTGCTCTTGTTCTTGTGCACTCTTTGTAAGTAATCCAATAAACTGAGATCACACTGAAGCTGAGAGTCTCTGGAGCCCCAAACTGTCTTTCTAACTTTAAGCTCCCTATATATTATCCAGTTAATATTTTCCCTCCAATGACATTATTTTACAACCTACCAATGTTAGCCCCAAATTCTTAACATACTTCTCATGTTTCCTTATAATTCATATTAAAAGCACAATTACATCATCTGTGAATCGCTTATAATCATTTCATATGCATCTAGTTATGGTATGCATTTGATACCCATAAAATTCTGTGCTAGAACTAAGTGACAAATACTTCTTACAGTCAATATTAGATTCAGGCTGAATAAAAACACTTCACACTCTTCATGGTACTCAATATTTTCTTATAACAATGCATATTTAAGAGGTGTCAGGGGAGTGGTGGCAAATGCAAAAAGAAGAAGCAAAAACACATTTTATAGGATGTTAATCTATAACTAAGAGAAAGGAAAGGTCCCTGAATTATGAGTCAATGGAGTCATTTTGGAGGCTTTATGCATGTCCCTGAAATAATCACATAATAATAGCTGAGGTGATAATCAAAACAACCACCGCATATCAAGCATTGGCTTATGTTGGGGTTCAGAGAGCTGCCCTGCCTCTGCTCATTCGTATTCCTGTCTGTTACTGTGGCTACCATCTCGTGCAGAGGACCTGGGAGACCTTTTTCATGCCTTCCCTTATTTCATCTTTAAAAACAAACAGCAGGAGGGAAATAGCCAAACCAAACTCCATGCACCATGTCTCCCAGGCTCCAGTGTAAAACCCCCATTTCATGCTTCGGAGCCCGTACAATGATGCTGAGCTCAGGCTGCCAAGGAGGGAGTGAGCCAGACCCCAGACGAGGTGCCACCTTCTACCACAGGCTGACTGGGACTAAAATTGGCCTGTGGGGCAGCACAGCCACTCTGTGCAGGTGCAGAGTTGCTGGCTGGCTCCTTTTCTGTCCAGCATAAAGCAAGCAAAGAGGAGAAAAGATGAGCTCTTTATCTGAAAGAATGTTTCAAAGAATTCCCTTTATTAACCAGAAGGAAGCAGGGCCAGTCCTGTTTCCAGTTGGCCAGAGTCTGACATCTTATTTGGAGCCTCTGCCAACATGCCGGGTACAAGTCATAGAGCCACCAAATTAAACTTTATTATTTTTATTTATATATTTTATTTATTATGTTTATTATTATTATTCACTAAACTTCATTATTTTTACTACATAGATTGCCCTCTTTGAGCCTCAAGTGCCTCTTTTATAGCAGAAATGCAAGCATCCCTGCCTCTCAGGATGATCATTGGTGGAGTGAATGCAAGAACTGGCACCATGCCTAGGACACATGTGTGTTAGGCCCATATCTATCCTAAAACTAATTATAAGGCTTAGTGATTCAGACAATCATTTCCTATCATTCAGCATGCATGGGTCAGTAATCCAGGCACAGAGGAGCCAAGTAGGGTTCTCTACTTGGTCTCACAAGTCCAAAATGAAGCCATTTTTCTGGGCTGGGCTCTTCTTTGAAGATTCTGGGACATAATGTTTTCAAACCCATCCAGATAGATATTGAAATTCTTATCTTTGTAGTTGTCTTCTAGGGACACCTGCTCTCTGCTCATTTGGATGACACAAATTTATTTTCTATTAATCCTTACCATCTTGAAACCAACAATACCAAGCTGAGTCCCCCTACCCCCACCCTCATCCCCACCCCCTATTCAATCTCTAACACAGTGCCTTTCCCTTCTGCTTTTAATAGCTTGTGTTATTACACTGAGGCTATCTAGATAATCTAGTGTTTTCTTCCTATTTTAAAGTCAAGTAATTGATAAACTTAGTGTAAGGTGACTTACTTATAAGTATTAGCACTAGGTATGAAGGTTACATAAAACCAAAATTTTGCCTATTATATACAAACAAAGCAAACCTATTAATTATTATCCATAGACCAGTGCTATAGGAGTACATATTATTTGTGGTAACTCTCCAGTATGCATAAAGATGTAAAGACATTAATAATGTCTTGCTTGTATCTTTCAATCTGAGTTTAAGGTATCTTTAAGCTCTTGAGTAGAATAAGGTACATTGTTACCTAACTTTGCAAATGATAAAACACACAGATAATATTTAGTGTTTCACAGAGTGTACAGATATAAATGCCAACAAAAACCCATACACTTTAAAATTAAGATTAAAAAATGTTTAAAGAAAATTACCAATCCAATGCTTCTTCTTCATAAATGTTTTTAACTATATGAATGTTTAGTTTTAAATACTTATATAATACATTTAATACATTTGTTGCATGTCCTCTATGTTTTTTTACATCAAATTAGCTTGTGTAAATTTACATTTCATTTGTTTCATTTACATTTCAAGTGGTAAAACCTTTCCCAGGTTCAGTTTTGTCTTCTGTACCTAGTTGTAAAGGACTCTAGAGCAGCAGTAATAGTGTGTGTGTGTGTGTGTATACTTTATTTTCTGTTGTTTAATTTGGGTAGAGGGGACTATGGGGTTGATTGAATTCGGGGTTTTACACAAGCTAAGCATGTCCTTTACCACGGAGTTATAGCCAAACCAATCCTTTTCTTTGTATAAAAAGGTCTTAGTTTTTCAGTTCATTAAATACTTCTTGATGAAAGTAGCATGCCATGGTTGTCTCCGGAGGGGCCCTGCCAGAACCTTACACATACAGAGGCAGATGCTAGTAGCCAACCATTGGTCTGGGAGTGGGGTCCCCAATGGAGGAGTAGGAGGGCAGTCCGGAGGAGCTGAAGGGGTTTACAGCCCCACGGGAAGAACAATGATGTTGACCACCCAGATGCCCCAGGACTCCCAGGGACTAAACCAGCAACCAAGGGATACACACGGTTCCAGCCAAAAATGTGGCAGAGGAATGCCTTGTTGGGCATCAGTGGGAGGAGTGGTCCTTGGTCAGGTGAAGGCTAAATAGATGCCCCAACAAGGGGAAATTGAGGGGGGGAGGTGGGAGTGGGTTGGGTGGAGGGGCATATACTTGGAGGCAGGGAGTGGGAGGAGGGGTTAGGGGGTTTTGGGGAAGGGGGAAACTGGGAAAGTTTTTACTACTTGAAATGTAAATGAAGATTATATTCAATAAAAAATAATACAGTGAAATAAAATACTTCTTGATGGAATTGGTAGAACTCCAAGAAAAAAATATTTAGTGTTTCAACATTTGAGAAATATGTCAGGATATGTTAAAAAAATAGACATTATGTCATTGATCGGATTTTTGACAAGGAAAGCTATGAATTGTAACCTATCGAGGTCACACAAGTTACTCTGGGTCTTAGACTGACATATATAGCAGTGTTCATTACAGAAAGCTATCTATGTCTCTCACATATAGTCCTTGGTTTTATATAATGAAAATCCCTTATAAAATATAAGCAAGAATCAAAGGGACTCATGATCTTTCTAGCTTTTTCTCTTAAGCATATCCTCCCAGTGTGCACCCCAAACAAGTGACAAATGGAACCCTATAAAAAATTTTTATAGGGCAAGGAAAACAATCCAGTGAAGAGGCAAGAAATAGAGGGAAATATTTACCAGCTATAAATCTGAGAATGGATTAATATTTAGAATACATAAAGCAATAAAAAACAACAGTATAAAATATAAGATAACTCAGTCAAAAATGAGCCCTAGATATGAACAGAGGTCTCAAAAGTTATCAGTGTCTAATAAATACTTGGAAAAAAGTGTTCAAAATCAACAGCCATTAGGGAAATACAAATTAAAACTACTTTAGAATTCTGATCTCACCCCAGTTAGAACGGCTACCATCAAGAGATCAAACGACAGTAACTGCTGACAAGGATACAGGGGGAAAGAAATGTTTATTCACTGCTGGTTGGAGTGCAAACTGGTGCAGGCACTATGGAAATCAGTGTAGAAATTCTGAAAAAAAAAAGAAGCCAAGAGTATAACTACCACATGACTGTTCCATTCTTAGGCATAACGCTCATTCTATATCCTACCAAGAAGACCTTGTTCATCCATGCTCATTGCTGTTTACATTGTAGAAAGGAGAATCAGCCTAGACAGCCATCAACTGATGAATCAATGATTAACAATATAGGCCATATACACAGTAGAATTTTTTTCCCACTGTAAACAAGAAGAAAAAAATGAAATTAGCAGGAAAATAGATGGAGCTAGAAGAAAACTAGTGAGTGAAGTGAGACAGGCATATGGAATCAAAATCCACGTGTTCTCCCATGTGCATCCTTGCTTTGAATTTCTAAAGGTGAGTTCAATTTAACATTTCTGTAGACACTGGAAATGTAAATAGAGGCCTTTGGGAGGGGCAGGTCTTATAGGAGGGGAATATCATAATGTAAGATATATCAAAGTAGAAAGGAAGAAGACTAGGGTTAGGTATTAGTAAGCAGGAGTCAGCAGATTAGGGAGATGAGGGAGTAGGGAAAAGATAACTAGAATACAGCGATATTAAAATGTCATATGAAAACCTACTGTCTTATAACCAAATTTTTTTTAAAAAAATTAAAGTTTGAAAAGAGATATTCTGCAAGTCCAGATAAAGCTGTTGCCAGAAACCAGGGATTATTAAACAAATCACTGATACCAGGAGTAGGATAATATCTTGTGAGTTGTTGATCATGGAGGTCCCAAAATATTCCTTAAAAATGCAGGTTTTTGACATTACTTTCAGTTTCTTATTGTAACCAAATGATAGTACCCTCTTAGGAAGACACCATGTATGATGTATGCATGATATAGAGTAGTGATTCTCAATCTGTGGGCCATGACCCCTTTGGGGGTCAAATGACCCTCTCACAGGAATCGCCTAAGACCATGGGAAAATACAAATATCCACATTGCAACTGATAACTGTAGCAAAATTATGAAGTAACAACAAAAGAAGTTTTATAGTTGGGGTACCCCAAATCTGAGGAATTCTATTAAAGGGTTTCAGCATTAGGAAAATTGAGAATCACTGATGTAGAAAAACTAAACTAGGCTGGAAGTTCCTCCCTGGGGGTGGGCTTTCATATGTCTAAGAGGTATTATGGAGTTGATAGGGATGGGAGGTCGATGAAAGAGGGGAAAAGCAGAGAGTAGTCAGAATACATTATATACATGCATAAGATTGTCAAATACAATTAATCAATAAAGAAATACTATATATATATATATACATATATATATTTAATAAGTAAAATATCACATAAAGCAAGGGGAGTACACTTGGTCACTCCCCCTCAAACAAACAACATCAGAACAAAAGAAAATATGAAAGCTAAAGAAACAAGGAAATAACTCCCAACCTATTCCCAGGTTAGGCAACTCTCAAGACCCCATGTAGTTACTCATCTGCAGTCACACAAATTTGCATGCCTGATTCGCTCTTGGAGCACCAGCCTTTCTCCAGAAGCCCTATACTTATCCTTCACACAAAGTCAGTGTTTATGTGTATAAAATTCAAGTGATTAATACATCTAGTGCTCTAAATCCCATAGGGGGAGAATTGAAATTACCCAGTCTTTTCTTGCCTAAGAAGCTATGAACAAAGGGGAAGGACCACATGGGATGGATACAAGCACAGGCTCAGGAATCTATACATATAAGGTGGAGAGTAACTCTTGATAAAGGCCAGAAACTGTGTGACCTTTGCCAAAGGGATTTTCTCAGTATCCCTCTCAAAATAGCCAGAGCTCCCAGAACCTACCATCTCCTTGTACAAGTGAGAAACTGTAGGTCCTTCTAGTGAGGACTTGACTAGTTCTAATCACAATCACTCATCAGAGTGACCTACTATGCAAGACATGTGCTGATCATTCTCAGAGGTGGGTGGTACCTTCTTAGCCAGGTCACATGTCCACTCCTCAGTCACCTCAGTAATAGGATTTACCCTCCTTACTCCAAGTACAAACCCCAAAGTTAGAGACACAGGTCTCTGCAATTCTTTTTAGAAAGAAAACGCAAGGGTCAGGAACAAGCTGAACATCATAGATTCTAGGGTTAGGGTAAGGGTTAGGATTAGGATTAGGGTTCGGTTAGGGGGGAACTGGAGTAAGTAATGGGCCAAGCTGGGTCTTTATGGCAGGTATTGGGATTTCCCACCCAGGACCCTGGAAAATCCACTGAGGCATATGAGAACGTCTTAGAGGTACAGGTTCTGCCTCTGTCTAGAGATTTGCTTAAGGGCTTTCTGGAAAAAACAAGGGTTCACTCTATTCAATATTCTCTTTTGGACTTTCAACTTTTTAAGGTTCTGGAGTTGAGTTTATGCAAATTATTGGCAAGCCCCAGGAAAGTGTAGGGGTTAACATTTTCTGTGGTGCATCAGCTTTAAGTGGCTAATTTTCACAGTGCATTCATTAGTAGCAGTACCTTTCCAACCTATGCAAATAAGTGTGAGAATTTTTATGTATACTCCAAGTAGGTAAAACATATATACAGACAAAACAAAGAAAGAGAGCACTCAAAAGTATGCATTTCCACGACAACTCGCTGACTCCATGTCAAGAATACATTTTTCAACCAGTGTCTTGCATATCTCTACAGTAATAATTTTATATTTATATAAATAGTAGATCATAGCTCAATGTTTTCAGTGGCAAAATAATATTCACACCTTTCTTCATTTCTTTTTTTCTTTATCAGAATTCTGAAAATGGTTTCAACTGAGTAACTTTAGATAAGTTCATAATAATAAATAAATACTATTCCTTCACTCACTCCATGCACCCCAATCTGTTAGTGATTGTCCATTAATTATAACTTGTACAAATAGACACTCTGGCATTCTGCGTAATTGCTATTCACACCTTCCCAGCAACACAAGGAATTTTCAAAAAATAACAGACTAAAGTATCCTCAAGCTAATAAGAGTATCGACTCTTGTTGATTTTCTTCAGAAAGATCCACGCAATTATGTTACTTGATTTTCAAATGAGAATAGGAAATAAATAGGATGAAACGTTCATCTTATATGAGCTAAATTAGTTTACAACTGCATTTAAAAACAAAAACAAAAACTAAACCGAGAACAACAGTAACAAAATATCTCCCTGTTGACCTAATTATAACTAGTGGTAAAATAAATAATAATAAGTAAATAAGTTATGTAGATATAGAACTTAAGGCAATTTAGAAGACCTGTTTTCTTATTGTTGTTGTTGGTTTTATTCTTGTTGTTTTGATTTTGTTTTTGGTTTGGAGGGGTGTGTGTGTGTGTGTGTGTGTGTGTGTGTGTGTGTGTCTGTGTCTGTGTCTGTGTTTGTGTGTGAATTCTCTAATGTTCTCTATCTGGTACCAAATAAACTGGGAGCTATGGCAGTTCAAAGTGTCTCCTAGGTAAACCTCTAAAATCCTTATTAATAAGGAATATCTTACAAGGAACATTAAACATGAGAAGATGTCATGATAATTATTTTAAAAATTACAAGTGGAAACACTTCTAGGATTGATCACCTCGCTGCTATGTTTGGGAAAGTAACAACTTTATCATCAAAGGAATAACTAGAAAATTTTAAAAACATAAGTGAGTCTTTGGTCTGTTCTGATTTCACTGGGCCCCACTTTGAAAGCTATCACTGGTGATAACTATTCCAAGGGTCTAAAGTTGGATTTAATTTGTACACATCGAGCTACTGCCCAAACTGCTTCAGAAACCACAGGAAAGGAAAAAGGCACAGACTTGTCTAGTTGGGACTGTGGAGCTTGCCACAGCTACTGAGCACTGCCTATCAGATGAAATATTCATCTGTTTATCTCCAGTCTTTAACTTGGAACAATTCCTTTCCCAAAATAATTATAAAGCAATTACTTGCCAGTTTCCCCTTTATTGGTTACTACTTTTACTCAAAGAATAGCAATTACTACATAATTACAGTGCATGGTTATCTGAACAGTCTTAACTGTGCCTATTGACAATACATTATAGTCACCATGACTCTAATTATGTATTCTATAGAGCATAAATATGTAATAACTATGTAGTTACATATTAATAAGCCGCTCTCTGTTTTTCAGAGGCCAGTGCAGTAAAATGCCATTGGATTACTTCCATGTGGTTAACCTGTGGAGTCATGCTTACGGTTCCCTTTGAATTTCCGGAAAGGCAACTGAGCACAACCGATGTGTGTCAGTGCTGCCCACCAGCTCTTGATTTCCTCCAGGTACACTCACCAGGGCAAAGAGAAAACCAAAAGTGAAAAGTAAAAATGACTCTGCTAATTCTCCTTTCTAGTATGTACTTTTGTTGAGAACCTCCCGGTTTTGGCTTAGATTCAAAAATTGCAGGTGCAGAAGTTTGGCAGTACACTGGCAGACTTACCTTCACTCAATCATTTCATACAAGAAGCCTGGATTCAAAGGCAGGGAAGGTCCTGAACCTAGCTTTGCTGCTCGGATTTTAGGATATAATGTTGTTCCCCCCAAAAAATGACTATAGGGAATCCAATCACTGAGAACTAAGGATTTAACAAAGCAACTTGCCTTTATCAACCTTAAAAAAATATCTTTAAGTCTGGAGGTATATTTCACAAGTTCTGAATTACACAAAATTAATTACGTCATCACCCTGCCAAATAAAGCCTATCAGATTGCATTATACCTGGGCTACTCTGCAAACCCAAAAGCAATACTTGGCACGGTCTGTGGAGTGCACATAGTTGCAAAGAGTGTCTAGCAAGAAAGGGCTTCAAAGAGACAGAAGTCAGAAGGCCAAGAATGCAACTCTCTAGCAGTCACTCTCAGAGAGGTGTCACACTGGGAACAGATTCTGACATGCACAGATGAGATGGGAATTCAATGAAAGCAGACAGTTCAGCAACATGCCCCCCTGCCCTGGTACACACACTCTTTCCAGAGATGATTGACCTCAGAAAACTTGTCCTTTCCTGTTTGACTCTGATGTTCCTGGAGCAAAGATCACTCTAACTTCTCAAGCATCACCGTATAGCAGGCAGCCTGCCACCAAATTAGCAGGAAGAAGCAGGACAGAGGAGGAGTTAACCACTGCGACTAGCATTCTCATGCAAAGACATATTGGTGGGGTATTTCAGATCAATTATTACTGACATCTCCAATTATACAGCATGAAAATTGGCCTTGAGTTTTGGGTTCAGGTTAGCATACAATACGTGTTTTAAATGAACAACTTAAATAGTGAGTGTAGTTCCACAGATGTTTTTAGTAAAGGATCAGTGTAAACCTCAAAAATGGAAACGATTTAAGAAAGGAGAAGATACTGTTCAAATAACTATTCCTACCCTCTAATCTGATACATACCACATATTCTTGAGCTACGACAATTCTGTGTAGTGTGCATCATTATTTCTGCTTAATATAGAAGGAAGATGGGGTTAGGATTGGTGAATTCACTTACCCTCAGCTGTCAGGGATTGTGCTTGCACCTAGATTTGAACTCATATAGCTCTGCTCTTTCACTGGGACAACTTGTTTGAGGCACGCATCATTTAAGTCAGTTCTAATAAGTAATCTTTTTGGTTAGTGGCATTTTTGTTGTAATTCCCAACCCACAGATGAGAAAACTGAGTCTCAAGAGGATGAGCCCTCTTGTTTCAGGAGGTAAAGTAAGCCTGAAAGCTGGCATCTAACCAGATTGAGTAGCAAATCCTCTTCCTCTGGTGACCATTTCTCCTCTCATATCAGCTCGAAGGAAAATGTGATTTCTTGTTGCAAAGAAACTTATCATCGCATAGATGAGCCATGCCTGTTCCCAGGAATCAGATCGTCCCAGTCATTCCCTGCTGAAGTGTATCCAAATCAGTAAACAAACATGCTTTCACTTCCTCCCTTGGCTCCACCATCATTCTCCTCTTTTGGCCATGGCTGTGCTAAGGGACCCACTTCAACACGTCCCTTGGCTATTATCTTTGCCTATGGGGGCCTGAGATCCTTAGAATCTGAAATAGTTATTCTTTTTGCATTGTAGTGTCTAGGAGAAAATGTTCAATGGCTTTGGAGACACCAGAGAACAAATATGTGAATGAATGAGTGAGTGAATGAATGAACTTGCCCATATTTCTACACTGGAAAAGGCTTTAAAGAAAGTTAATACTTATGTCTTCATTTTACAGAATTCTTTCCTTGGGTTTTAATGACCTGCTTAGAACCAATAGCAAGAAAAATGTGCTCCTCTCCCCCACTAATAATAGCAGCCTCACAATAGAGCAAAATAGAAAATGTGCCTCTCTTGAGACCAAACTTTATAGAGGTTGATTTTTTGCAGGAATTTTAGCTATATAGGCCACAGACTTAAGAATATGTCCTAATTTGGCAAATGTTTTGTATCTGTAATGAGACTTCTAAATGTTATCTGTTTTTAGTGCATAGGATATCCTGAGCAAAATATTGAATATAATTGTGGCTCTTGCTATACCATCCCTCCTCCTTCCATACTGAGTAGGATTACACAGCCTGAGGTGATAGTCAGCAATCAGCAGGTTCTATGTATACACTGGTGGGATTTTGATGCATTCCTTTGAGTAATACACAATTCCTGTTTCAGCCATGAGAAATGCCTAAAAGTAGGGAGAGACCTGAAATGGACTCAGCATTTCAAAACAGTAATCCAACAGCTTTTCATTCAAATCAGGACCAGGATCATTTGATATTGAAAAGGACCTTACTACTAAAATTAAGACTAGCATGCCCTAAGTATCAACCTGTTTATCTATCTATATTTACAGAACTATTAAACATACTTCTGATGAAGATAAAATACAGCTTATAGAATGAAGTGGTGGGGAGAACTTCCTTAGCATAGCATGTGATGGAGTAAAATTCTGTGACTTTCTACTTAAGAATTTAAAATATGAGGAAAAACATAACATTTTCCTACATGACAATATACATATAGGCAAAAATTTTGAGAAATCAACAAATTCCTTAAGGTCCATTCATCTACTCCTTGACTCCTACAAGAATGATTGTTTAAAATCCTGCTATAGTTTGTCAACCTTGGCACTACTAAAGTTTTTGGCCAAATGATGTTTTGTCATGGAGAAATCTCTTCTGCCCTGTGGCAAGCCCATCAATATACTCATCCTTGCTCACTAGATGTTAAAAGCACACATACCTTTATATATATATATATATATATATATATATATATATATATATATATATACACCCCCTGGAAATATTGCCCCCATTTGAGTTCACCATTCCACAGTATGAGGCATGAAAATCTCACATAAGAAAGAAAACTAACAGATATAAACTATTATCATATAACAAGAGCAAGTTGGAAGTTGATGAATGGCAAGTGCAGAAGAATTTAAAATCTTCAAAGTTCCCCTTTCACTCGATCTATGCTCTTAATTCCTGACAGACATGACTATTCTCTTCACAGAAGTGGGCTAATGAGGACCTGCTTAAGACAATCTGCTTCTATTGAAGAGCTTCTGTCTCTTTGAGCCACCCTCTGACAGGTGTTGAGAGGAAATGATTCTGAAGAAAACACTATGAGGTGTCTGTAAATGAAAGAAGCGTGTAAGCTAAACTGTGAGAAACACTCTGGGAAGGTGTTCCATTTATCATAAGTCCTGCGGAGCTAGGGCATCTTAGACACCTGGACTGTAGTTTTCAATCCAATGAGTATTTATTGTGCATGACTGCCTCTGTCCCTGCTCATTTTTAATATGTGGAAGTGGTCATTTTTTTGAACCTGAGTCTTAGTTGACTGTGTGCAATGTGGTTGGCCAACCAGACAGCAATCTACAGTGTGAATCTGTGGATGAGCACTTGGTAAATTGCAGAGGATGGTTGCGGGGAACTAAACGTTTATTCTCTCCCCAAATTTTCATCTTGAACACTGAGTATTCACAGTGATAGAATTAAGATGTGAGTCCTTTGGGAGTGGAGTTCTCTGGAATGGAATTTTAAAACCTTTAAAAAAAAATGGGACACCGGGGAGCTCATTAGTTACTTCTAGCATCTAAGGTTACAACCAGAATATCATCTCTAAATCTGAAAGCAGGTCTTCACATAGGTGTCAAATCTGCTACACACTTAGTTCTTCAACTTTGAGTCTCAAAACAATGAGGAACAACTTTTGGTGGCTTGTGGACCTTGTAGGTCATAATATTTTGTTAGGACAGCTTGAAAGTGGGGACATACAGGCCATCTGGCTCAAAGGCAATGGTTTCCAAAAGTCTTCAAAAGTTAACACTTCTAAATACAATTTAAAATTAGATGCATTTCTATGTTGTATATGTATTGAAATAATGAAGCTACTAAATACAGCACACTAAGTCATAGTTTTAAGTCATCTTAATGTGCCCACAGGCTTCAAAATGGAAGTTAGCTAAACCTCCCATTCTCCAAGCCTCTACTTACTATATAGTAATAAACACCTGTGCCCAACATCTAGTCTAGGTCTGTAGGAGAGCCTAAAGCTGTTTTGTTTTGTTTTGTTTCTAGAATTATGTATTTATTTTATCATATGTGTACACTGTAGCTGTCTTCAGACACTCCAGAAGAGGGCATCATATTCCATTACAGATGGTTGTGAGTCACCATGTGGTTGCTGGGAAATGAATTCATAACCTCTGGAAGAGCAGTCAGTGCTCTTAACCACTGAGCCATCTCTCCAGCCCCCTAAAACTATTTTTTTACAGCAATCTAGGTGATTCTAAGCTAGTATGAGGGGAATACACTCTAGTACCAAAGCTTTAACTGAACACAGAAGATGGGAAAAGTGTATCTTTCCCAGCATCTAAGACAAAGAGAATACCGAGAACTGCGAGTGACTTGAAAGGTTAATCCTAAACCATTCTTTACCTCAGTCTCTACCTAGCAAACCTTTATTTGTTAAAGGTCCAACTCCAAAACTAGGCCCTCTGTAACCAGTTCCTTATTCTATCATTTGTCATAAGCATTTTGAGCTGTAAGCATTTGGAAAAACAGCGAATAGCTTAGTTACATCTGGGCAAAGTCTGTCCAGACTCTGATAACAGTCCCTAGCCCCAGACATATTAATAAATACCTTTGATGGCCATAGTGATTTATATTGTACTTCTATTTCCTGTTAAATAAGTCCTATAAGATTAGGAATTTCCACAAAAGGCCCTGCATTCTGTTCCCATATCTCCTAAGATAATGTTCTGTGGAAAGTCCAGAGAGAAGGAATGTTTCAGTCTTCTGAGGAGGTAGAAACTATCCTACCTCTATTTTAGCTACCAATGTCTCCATGTCTTTGCCTGCTGGTAGAAACTTCAGGTAGAATACCAGGCTGTTTCCTTCATTTTTGACCTCTATCTGATATCCATTAAGCAGGAAGCATCCTAAAGACCTATAATTGGCTGGTTACTTGAGATGCTTCTCTTCTTGTTGTTCAGATATGCTGACATTAGCATTTTTGACTTGACACTATAGTAATGCAATTGATAGAAATTTCATTCCCTCACAGCTTATAAAGGTGGAACATCTTACTCTTTCATCAAAAAAAAAAAAAAACCACTTAGCAATAGCATAGTTTTATTAGTATTGGTGAGGTTGAGTTAAAGATGATGTTTTATAATACCAATTACACCATTACTTCTAAGAAGTGGAAATTACTGTATTTAATATATGTCAGAAGTTACATCTAGCCATCTGATAACTTATCACAGCTAATCCTCTCAGGCTTTTTTGGCAGTTGATATGACTTAAAATTTTCTGTATTCTTACTTATTTTATAAATGAGAAAATCAAATCTTAATGTTTAAATAGTTTTTCCAAAGTCATAAATGAGTGAGCTAGTAACTGGAAAGAGGCTTATTTGATCTACCTAATTAATCCTCTACATGGAAACGTCATTTTCACCCTCAACTCAAAACATTCATTTACACTTTGAATAAGTAGAAATTTCCAAGATGCTACTGGTTAACAACAACAACAAAAACCTTGACTTTGAAGTACTAATTGCAGATTGTTTCATCTATACAGTAGACTCCTATAGAAAGAATGTTCATGTCATTCATAAGAATGAAATATCATTGTAGTTCCTCTGCAGTCTGAATGAACAGATTTTTTTTTCTTTGACTTCTTTGATGATTAGTTTTAATTCTCAACTTGACACATTACAGAATCACCTGGGAAGAGGGTATCATTTCAGTGAGAGAGTGTCTAGATCACATTGACCCTGGAAATATCTGGGGGCAATTATCCTGATTATGTTAATTGTGGTAGAAAGACTGACCCACAGTGGGCAACACCATTCCCTAGGCAAGAGATCTTGAACTCTATGAGTAGAAAAGTGAGCTGAGCATAAGCATGCATTCTTTCTACTCTGCTTCTTGGATACAATGTGACCAAATATCATAATCTCTCTTTACTATGATTTTGCCATAATGACAGACTGTAACTTGGAACCGTGAGCTAAGATGAACCCTTTTTCAAGGTATTTTTGTCACAGACTGGAAAGGAAACTAAGATAAAACTTCATTTAGAACCTTTGAGAGGCTATGAGTCTGACCTCACTAAACAAATTTCCTAATCCTAATGGCATGCAGGAGAGGCAATCCAAAGGCCACAAGTAAGAGGAACCTATCTCCTAATCTAAGTGTCATTGGCTTTTGGTACAAGGAACAAAGAGTCATTAGAAATGCAGCAAAATATTAGGTACAAGTTACCATTTCCTTGAAGGAGAAAAGCCATTGCAAGCTTGAATCAAGGGCTAACTGCTCTTAGCCAATCACTTTGAGTTGTACTATGTAATCTGCAAGGTATATTGATGTGTGACTTACCCATAAAATCTGGAAATCTGCAACTGAAGGGGGTGGGGTGGTAAGGAGAATCTCTAGGAGGATACCTAGACCTGGGATAAAGGATAAGAGAGGCACCCAAGAATCAATAGGGGTGTCCTTATATGTGATTCACATCATTGGGGATATGGAACCTGAAGAGACCACCCTGCCCGTATCCAGGCAGTGACCCCAGTGGAACCATAGGGACACCAACCTACCTACAAAACTTTTTCTTGCCTTTTAGAGATGCAGGGATGGGCATGGAGCAGAGACTGAAGGAATGGTCAATCAATAACTGGCCACTCCTTTAGTGATAACTTTGTTATGCTTGCAAACAGGAGTCTAGCATGGCTAGGAGAGGCTCCACTCAGAAGCTGATTCAGACATATGCAGACACCCACAGACAAACAGTGGATGCAACTTGGAGACTCTTATGGAAGAATAAGAGGAAGGATTGTGGACCCTGAAGAGGATAGGAACTCGCAGGAAGACCAACAGAGTCAACTAACCTGGACCCTTGGAGCTTTCAGAGACTGAACCACCACCAATCAAAGAGCATACATGGGCAGGACCTAGGCCTACCTGCATATATGTAGCAGATTTACAGCTTGGCCTTCATGTGGGTCCTAAACAACTGCTGCAGGGGGAGGCAGCTATCCCAAAAGGTGTTGCTTGTGTGTGGGATATGTTCTAGTAGCTGGGCTGCATTGTCTGGCGTCAGTGGGAGAGAATGCACCTAGCCTCACAGAGACTTGATGTGCCAGAGTTGGGGGATAACAATGGGTCCCTACCAGTTTAGAGGAGAAGGTGAGGGAAGGATGAAGGAAGGATTGCAGGAAAGGGTAGCTAGGAGGGGGGCAGTGAGTGGGATATAAAGTGAATAAGAGAAAAAGGAGGAGGAAGAGGAGGAGGAGAAGAAGAAGAAAAAGAAGATGAAGAAGAAGAAGAAGAAGAAGAAGAAGAAGAAGAAGAAGAAGAAGAAGAAGAAGAAAGAAGAAGAAGAAGATGAAGAAGAAGAAGAAGAAGAAGAAGAAGAAGAAGAAGAGCAAGAAGAGGAGAAGAGAGGAAGAGAAAGAGGAAAAAGGAAAAAAGAATAAAAGGAAGGAAAAGAAATACCTGGCAAGGGAAAGAAAAGTCAGAGGAGAACCAAATGAGGAGGAATGGAATGGGGAAAACTTAAAGAATAGCATGAAAGAGTGGAAGTGAAGGAGCTTATTTTCCTCATGATTACTTTCAACACCTTAAGTGTTGGAGAGAAAATGTGCTCTGTTTCCCAGGATTTCTCCTCATAAGTGAAAAGGAATAAAAGAAGAAATCTACATTCTAACTTAATCTCCAGTACCTTGATGAAAGGATTGAGCTAAATTAATCAGCATTGTTAGATAAATCAGCCTAAGTAAATAAATTTTAAAAATTAAAAAAAAAAGCAAACAGGATACAGACAAATTAGTACATTAGGAAACAAAATCCTTATTCCAATAAGGAAATATGGTCACATTCTGTCATTCAGAAGGAAAATCTGATTTTTTTTGTTCTGTCATCAATCAAATGGGTTCAGATGATCATTTACTTGCCTTACTACTTTGTACTTAATACTTTATATTCTTCTATGGAATTAACTCTTCCATTTTCATGACATTATATGATACCTGGAGATAGGAGGCTATTCAGCCATCCAGTCAGGCTACATAGTCTTGTCCAGTGGATATCAGAGGGGCTATCTTTCAATAGGAAGGACCTAACAGTTTATTCTTGATAGAACTCTTTTGACATGATCTCTCCCCAACTTCTCTACAGATATGTCTCATGTCACAAATAGCCCTTGTTAGTCATCACCTCAATGCTTCTATAGGCACTGTGGGACTCTGCAGAGTCAATTATTACTATGCATAGAAACAGATACATTTCTCTACTTGTTCTAACTCAAAATTCTAAGTGGCCAGGAGAATGCTACTCACAGTAAAAGTTTAGTAAATATTGCTAAATGAATGCTTGAATAAATGATTTAAGTGAGTAAAATTGGCTGCCTTTGTGAAGAGTCCAACACATTATTCTTAAGGTTTTCCATCTTTTTTATTTCAAGGAAGTTTAAGAGTTTTTCTTTTCCTGAAGAGAACCATATGTTATATAAGAGAATCCTTTGGAAAGAGGGGCTTAAAAATACCTTCTAGATAAAAATTTTGGAACACTGCTTCCCTAGAACTTACTTTTCTCCTATATTTCCTAACAGACAGTTGATATAGTTCAAGAAAGAAACAAATAATTTGCTCAGGTCCAAATATTCAAAATCAATTGTATACTTACCCATGACTGTTTGTTCTCCCAATACATACGTACATATATTCATGACTGACATACTCCAAGGAAAAATATATTCCTTAAAATTCCCAGAGCTTCACATTTAGAGAGATTCTATTAATAAGAGGATAAGAACTAAAACTGAACAATGTAAAATGCAAATAGTCAAATATATTATTCATCAAGTAAGTCTGTATTTATAGGTTCTAATCATGTCAGGAAGTTAGAGCTTAATTGTGTTCTACAAGCTCCCAAGAAAGAGGTCAACAGAGATAAAGCTTTCCCTCCTAATGTCGCAGAATCTGTAAAGACATTTCTCCCAAATAGACTGACCTCACTAGCCATAAGCTGTTTTAGAAGAATATATGAGATTTTTCTATAAAATAAGAACAAGAAGGTCATTCTGGGACAAGGGGAATAGCCCAAGGTGGGGGTAGAGGTATGCAAGAAAGAATGTAAAGGTAGCAAGAAGCCAGAAACTAGCTTGGTATTTGTAGCACACACCTGAGGGTGGCCTGAAGAAATACAAAAGAAAAGGTGTGAAGAATGGAGACAAGGAGAAATTGTCAGAGACTATAGGAAGAACTGGACACATAAAACAAAAACAAAGGGAAAATTACAAAAGAAAAACGAAGAAAAAAAGAAAAAGGGAGAGAAAGGGAAAGGAAGGGAAGGGAAGGGAAGGGAAGGGAAGGGAAGGGAAGGGAAGGGAAGGGAAGGGAAGGGAGGAAACAGAAAGGGTAGTAGATTTGAGGATGTGGGAACTGCAGTTAGATTTGGGATGGCATCCTTATTTACTATTTGCAGGATTCTAAGGCCCACAGAAATGAGACACACTCTCTGACTGAGAGTCTCCTTCTTGTCTTCCTTGTGTGCACTAACAGCCACACCTTAGATCATTCCCAAGCAGCAGTCTCTGCTATGAGAGTTTAGTGATTGATGCCTTTGAAATGAAGATGACTATCTTCTGACTCCTTCTACAGGCCTCAGGCTGAGATGAGAACAGAGGGTCAGAGAATTCTTTTTTTTTTAAAGATTTATTTATTTGAAATATGTAAGTACATTGTAGCTGTCTTCAGATGCCCCAGAAGAGGGTGTCAGATCTCATTTCGGATGGTTGTGAGCCACCATGTGGTTGCTGGGATTTGAACTCAGGACCTTTGGAAGAGCAGTCAGTGCTCTTAACCACTGAGCCATCTCTCCAGCCCGGGTCAGAGAATTCTTGTCCTTACAATGTTGTTTATGCATTCGTTTTATTCTGCAAAGTTAAGGTCATATAAAGGCAGCTAGCTAGAGAACAGACTGGAAGGAAGGAAGGAAGGAAGGAAGGAAGGAAGGAAGGAAGGAAGGAAGGAAGGAAGGGAGGGAGGGAGGGAGGGAGGGATTGGAAAGAAGGAAGGAAGTTAGGAAGGAAGGAAGGAAGGAAAATGCTTACCTACAGAATGCACAGGGTAGGACACAGATATGAAAGTAAGAGAACCATTTCCTGACTCTAGAGAGTTCTTCATGTGTGACTTTGGGCAATTCATTTAATCTCTATAAAATTCATTTCCTCTAACTATTCAATGACATTGACAAAAATCACCTACTTTTTAGGATGTTGTGAGGATCAGGTAAGAAAACACATGTAAAGAACTTAATAGAGCTGCCTATCTTGTTCAGTTCTCAATAAATGTTAACTATGATTAGTTGTTAGACTTTCAAAGAAATGTAAGCCATTGTTCATTATAGCATCTTCAATTCCATTGTGCTCTAGAAGAAATTTCAAAGTAACATCTTAGCATAACAGGGCTTGTGATGAGTTCTACATCTTACTTGAAATTCATTTGGAAATTCACTCTTTTATGATTAACATGTAAATCATATTTGATGTCAACCATAGACTGAACACATGCCTTAGCCTAGCAAAGAAGAAACCCCACAAGTGACAGAAACCTTATTCCATCAAATGAGATTGTGCAGAATTTTGAAAGCAGAATGTTTAAAAATGATATTATAATTTCAAATTAATATCACATTTTATTATACTTTTTAGATGTGATTACATATGAAAGGCAGTCACTGCAAAGTTTGGAAGCTTTACATTTAAATCGGCTATAGGTAGGATTATTAGCTCTAAAAGCAATTTCAGGGGTGTCAGGTTTTCTTTGAAAATATATGTAAATACTGGAATCTTGAAAAGGTTCCTGTGGAGGTATCTGTGGCCTTAATCAGATTGTTAAAAGAGATGGGGGCATCTGTAGAAGAGCAACAGTAAGAAAGTTCAAACTACACACTACACATATATTGCAGCTTACTCAGTATCAGTTCTTACAACTGGATCGATCTGAATGCAAAACACTGAAGTTATGACCACTTATCCAATGATAAAAACAAGTTACAGAACTGTTTTGTAAGTTGCAGGATGATGTTTATAATATATGCCAAATATAGGTACATATCATTATAAAATGTAATCATGTATAAAACATAAGTATACATGTCAGAAGAATGAATGAAAAACTTATCTTGAAGAACCCAGAAAACACATTTCAATGGCTAATAACAATTACCCATAGGCAGTAACACTGATGTTTAACAGTTTCACATTTTCTTCTTTCTGCTAAGAACAGGAGAGAGAAACTAGACAGGAAGGGGGAAATCCACAGCAGCAGTTTTGAGCATCTCTCTCTCTCTCTCTCTTTCTCTCTCTCTCTCTCTCTCTCTCTCTCTCTCTCTCTCTCTCTCTCAAGTATCCTACCTGTGTGCTATTATAATGGCCCATTATTTGTTATTGGTTATTTTGAAACAGGGCCTCGCTAAGTTATTTTTGCTTCATTCTATATGCCAGACAAGCCTTGAAACCATAATCCTCCTGCCTCAGCTTCCCAAGAGGCTAGCTGGTATTGATTGCAAGCTTGTACCACATTAGTCCCAGCTAGAGATTCCTTTTCAGCCACAATATTTTTCCAAGTTAGATTGCTTTATCTACACATTTTAACATTCATCGAATCACTTTAAATTTAAGGTTTGTATTCAATTTTGCTCCCCTCCTAAAAGTATCTTATTGGTATGTTTTATAATTGAGGGTGAAATCAAGCCAAAAATATATTATATATCAAGTATATATCAGTTACTTAAACTATTTTCAAGGTATTTTAATGGGTTTTGTAAACCAACCACCAGCATAGGTAAATGCTGAACCCCTTATTTCTGTTATGTTATATTCAAATAAAGTAGGTCACAGGAATGAGCATCTACCTGCAAAGTTCTGCTATTTGCATATATTTCCATACCACTCAGTGTTATTAAATCCTAGATACTCCTTAGGAAGTCCCATCAGCTTGGTAAAACAGCACTACCAAGAAATGCAGGACTTAGAGAACCCTTTCAAGTGGACACAAATAGATGATAGCACATACATTACTAGAGTTATTAAAATGAGCTGGTGATGAGAGTACTTTATTTATACATATTACTTCAATTTTCACAATAATGAAATAAAATTAATTCAGCGAATAATGCCAATTTATAAAGAAACAGATTTAGAGAGTGGAAATTATTCTAAGTCCCAAGGCTACTGTAAAAACAGTAACAGGAACCCAAGCCTTCTCTACCTACCTCCTCATTTCCTTTTTTTAAATGATTTTAGTTATTACTTTTATTTATGTACATGTGTGTATGCCTGTGTGACTTTATGTGTACCATATCTGGGAAGGTATCCATGGAAGCCAGAGTATCTTGGGTGCCCTGACACAGATAGTTGTGAGCTGCCTGATATATGTACTGGGAAAGGAACCTGGTCCTCTGCAGGAGCACTATGCACTCTTAACAGCTGAGTCATCTCTGCAGCACCTCTAACTGTCTTAGTTATGGTTTCATTGCTGTGCACAGACACCATGACCAAGGCAACTCTTATAAAGACAACATTTAATTGAGGCTACCTTACAGGTTGAGAGGTTCAGTGCACTATCATCAAGGCAGGAGCGTGGCAGTGTCCAGGTAGATGTGGGGATGGAGGAGCTAAGAGGTCCACCAGACAGCTAGGACAAGAGTCTTAAAGCCCACTCCCACAGTGACACCTACTCCAAGAAGGTTCACACCTACTACAGCAAGGCCATACCTCCTAATAATGCCACCCCCTGGACCAAGCATATACAAACCACCACACTATTCATTGCACCCTCCACCTCTCTGTGTGTTCTAATTTCATTGCTTTGCTGGGAAAGCTATTAGAAAAGCACTTGGCAATTATATTCAGTGTACCGTGTGTTCTCGAACCAGGAGACACTTGGCTAGTAACCAGCAGTTCAGGGCAGATCAGTTGTGCAGAGTAGCTTCTAAGACTGTTGGGCTTAGCAGATTTTCTGTTAGAATGCTCCAAGATCTAATGGGCCTTTTGTGAACAACACCAGGTCCTTGGCTTCCTATGGGTGAGGCAGACAAATGCTAGATATCAGACCTGGCCTATATCTGATTAAGATTCCACCCGGCCTGTTTCCATTTAGTTACCTAAGTTTGTGCAACTTAAAAAAGCATGTTACCTTCAGAAGCTGAATATAATGAGAAAAATCTAATTAAAAGTGAATTACAGGCTGATTCAGTATTCCTAAGTAGGTAGATTACTGGCTTCTGAAGTGATTGTTGGTATCAGTGAGCAGTGGGTATTTGAAAGTTAAAAACACATGGCTATAAGAAAAGGATCAAAAACCTGTTAAAACCTGTTGGTACCAAGTCAGATGAGTTGTCTCCGTAAATCACAGGTCACATTTTTACATATGAAAATGACTAAAAAATAAATTTATACTCCCCTTTGATCTGAAATCATAGCTAGCACTGTCGCTGAAGCAAATGAAAACATTTCGGAAACAGGGCACAGTCAAATTGCTTTATTGTAAATTTAAGCTTCTATGATTGAGTGCTCTTATAGGGGCTGCACTCAATTTGCTTAACTTTTCCACCACAAAAATAATCAATTGAACTACAAGTATGAAAAGAGACTCAGAAGAATTTGCCACAATGCCCCAAATTCAGAAGAGTAAACAGGAGAGAGTGGGGAACTTAGGTGGTATCGGGAGGACTATCAGCTGACGTCACCAACTCTTCACTTGATTTCCAGAAGGATTCTCACAGTTTCACATTGCCAACATTCCACACACATGCACACCTCAATCACCCTCTCTCATCCTTGGTACCAGTGCCCAGTCTCAAACAATAAACTCTCTCAGCCTCTTAGGTTTCATTGCCGTGGATTTCTCTAAGTATTGGACATGATCATATTTTGCCCCCATGTTCTTTCTTGTGCTTGTTTTTAATTGTTGGGCAATTATTGTATTTTAATAATATATACTATATGTTTTATATGTGTTTGCAATGACCAATAGCTATATCCCACAATATAACAAATGAATTAACTGACACACTTATTTTCATGGAAAAAGTACTTAAATTCCTTAGTGATTTTCATATGTACATTGCAGTATAACTACCTACAGCAAACCTATTGCACAACAGAGATCTAGAGTTAATCCTTTACCAGAGTATTATTTTGCCAGTTTCCCTTCCCCATGTCCAAGCCTCTGATAACTACCATTTAATCATGCTATGAAGTCAACTTGTCCAAGAGTAAGACCATTCACTATTTGTCTTTTTAATGTGCGGCTTATTTCAATTAACTTATGTCTTTCAAATTTATCCATATCATAAATGACAGGGTTTGCTTCTTTATTAAGGCTAAACAGTATTCAACTGTGAATGTATACCACATTTTCTTTAAGCACTTATCTGCTGATGGACTTTCGGGCTAATTTCATAATCACAGATATATTGAACTATGGTTCGATGAACACAAGGTTCTAGTTGTCTCTTGATTTATTGATTTCACATTTGGAGACATAACTAATAATAGGAATGCTGGATCATATAACAGTTATTTTTAATATCATGAGGAATGTCTCGTGTTTCACACAATGGTGGCCCTTGTTCATATTCCCATCTACAGTATTTAAGTGTTCCCTCTATCACATCTTCACAAGCAGTCGCTTCCTTTCTCTTGATAGGTCATTGTGGTTTCAATGTGCATTTCTTTAATAATGAATGATGTTGTCTGATCCTGCTTCCAAAAGTTTCCTTATAATCTGCAGAGTCATATTCAAATCATGAATGCAGCTTAATAAATCCCTAGCAAAGTTTTGCCCTCCCTTCCCAGAGTCTGAACATCCACATTGTCCTATAATTATCCCTGTTACTTTCTATGCCTAGAGGTCTCTTTTATTGTTATTCCTGATGTGATGAAGGCCCATTATTCTAGACCAGGTTCAAGTCAAGCACTTAAGAGGTTTTCTGAAGAACTGAACAGAGTTGCAGAGGTTGTCTCCACATTCCAATCTGTTGACCAGTGCTTCCAAGATGGCCTTCCCCAACTGAAATCCATCTACCACCAGTGTCTGCTGAGTAGCTAAGCCTGCTGGGAAGCCACACAAGACATGTTGGGTAATGGCTACAATGGGAGCTGATGGCTATCATGATATCTAGTGACAAAACAATTTCTGCCTTCCTGATTCAGTCAACTTTCCAAGTAGATAGGGACCATGCATGGAGCAGCTGTCACAGTATATGAAGATCCAAGGGATTAGACTCTCTAGAGTTCCCCAGTGCCAACTTTTTTAAATATACCCACAGCGAAACTCCTCAGATCTGCTACCACTGTAATGGTAACATCTGACTGGATGTCACCAGAAATAAGTAGTCTGCTCTGTGTGATGCCAGATCCAACATGCTCTCTATCCAGAGTCTGCTAAGAGAACCCAACATTGATAGTTCTTTGAAAACTCATTTTGCTGAGCTCTGGGGAAAAAACCCACAGCTTTTAAGAAGTATCCACAAGAAACCTATTCAAAGTCAGTCTCTCGTCAAGAGCCCTGACCTGAGCTGTCCAGCCTCTCTCTTATGTACAGTCTTTTTATTTTTTTCTTTAGATGGTTTGTTCTTCTTTTAATGTCTGTAGAAGACTGTAGACCTTGACCTATAGTGTTATTTTGTTTTATTTCTTTAAGTCTAATAGAGCCCTTACAGTGTCTATTAAATAAGCACATTTTGATTGTTTTTTATTATTACTTATTTTTTTTACAGTCATTTTCTCCCTTTCACAGTTCTTCATCCCATTCCTCCTCCCCACTGTTTCCAGGAGGATGTCTGTCCCCACTCCCATTCCTCCATCAAGTCCTCCCTACTCCCTGGGGCTTCAAGTCTCTGGAGGGTTAAAATTGTTTTTCTTTTTTTTTTAAGTAATCATTCCAAAGGACATGTTGTCCAATGAATCATATCAGTTATTGCGTCTGTTATAACCTGTTTTCCAGCTTCTAGATTGTCAATATTGAGACTCATTTCACCATAGTGTGAATGGGATAGAGACAGGATAGATTAAAAGAGATAACCGAGGACCCAGGCTTCGAACAAAGGACAAATATAAAAAAAATCTCCATAAAGGAATTTGAGCAGAAACAAATCAGTGTCATGAGATAGTATGTTGACCTAATTATTTACCCAGTACACATATTCTGTTTGACTTCGTAAGTCATTTTAAAGTATTATTTTATTTTGGGTGGTATCCAGCCCTAAATTTTAAACTAAATCTAAACTTAAACTAAATATAAACTATAGTCAGAGATTTAACTCAGTGGTAGAGTACTTACTTAGTATATACAAGACTGTGGCTTTGATCACTCACACTATAAATACACACACACACACACACACACACAATTGCGATTCTCTTGTTTCTTGTAAATAACTTTCTATATTTCAGGAGTTTAGGAATTGAATAATTCAATGTAAAAATTAGAGAATTCTCTAGTGAAAAATAAAATAAGAATATCAGCAATATATATTCCATAATATGTATACACATATATGTACACATTTATTGTTCATATACATATACTCATGCATACATATATACACACATGCATATATACATATATATGTATGAATCAAAATGTAAACTTTAGGGAAGAAAAAGAGAACAAATCCATGCAAATTTATCTTTTAAAGGGAAACACTGTACTTTCATTAATTAGCTAGTAGTGTATGTCCCAAATTCTTTCCTGGAGATGCACACTAAACTCCCAGAACACCAAGCTTCTAACAGTCCAGCCCTGATGTGTCTGTTATCAATGGGAACTTCTCATACACTGAGGACCCACTGCAACAGAATGGGCTGTATGAGATTTAAAATCCCATCCTACTCACCAAGGAATTCATGTAAAGTCACCAACTTCATGTAACTGAGACACCTTTTAAAAAATTAACGTGGTGGCTGGAGAAACACCTCTGCAGTTAAGGACACTTGTTCCCTTCATCCACACAGTGGCTTACAACCATCTATAACTCTAGCTCTAGGTATCATGTGCCCTCTTCTGGCCTCAGAACCCTGTTGGCATGCATGTGGTACACATGTGGTACACATACATACATACAGGCAAAATACTCATGCTCACAGAATTTTTCAATCAATTTAATATTTTTTAAAGTCTTAATATGTCCAGGCGTTTTATAATTTAGTGTTGAAATTTTCTCATAAAATCTAGCTTTGTTTTATATCTTTGCTGTGACAGAGCAACATCCTCCAAACACAATAATTTTTATCTTTCTCTGATATAAAAAGAACAACTAGTTCTGAATTTTTGGCACTCTGTATTCATTGCCTTGGAAGGAATTTAATTTTTGTAATTTGAGGGATAAAAATAGAAATTGGCATTGCTGTAGTTTAGATATGTTTCAAGTGTGTTTCAAGATATGTTAAACGTGTGACTCCCAGTTTGCGGTAGTAGGGAATTGTATCACTGTAAGGAGTTGAAGCTCAGTGCAAAGTGGCTGGTTCACTGGAGTGTTGGTCTGCGAATCTTGCATGGATGGACTTCTCGTTGAAGCCAAGCTAGTCTCTGTGAGTGTTCTGTGCAGTTTGGAGAATTAGGATTGTCTTACTTTCAAATTTTTAACAAGTGAGCTTATTACGTAACAGCAATCAAATAAAAGAATAAATATCAATTAGCTGATAAACAGAAGGAGCAGACAGGTAGCAGAACATCAGCAAAGCAGCTGACAGCATCTGGCAGAGATGACAATAATAACCTGATTGAAAGGGCAGAAGTTCGTCACCAAATCGGGAGCTTATAAATGTCCAGTAGAAACGGCAGGGGAAGTCAGGACCCTGGAACTCCCACTGAGTTCCTTTTCATGGACAAGCCTCTAGCTACCTGACAGCTATTTTTATACTGTGGGATCAACAATAGTAACCTGTGTTGGAAATAGTTTTTTTTCTAGCTCTTCTTAAGGACACTGTGCACTTAATGCCTTTAACTATTTGCTGTATGTCTCTCTTCCTGTTATAGAGCTATGGGGTCAACCTGAACCAGGATTGGGGTAGGGAGCTGAGGGGGTGTGGTTTGGAAGAGACAAGAGAGGGCTTAAACATCACATGATAATTTAGCACTATAATGAAGATTACAGTTTAAAAAAAAATCAAGAAGACATTCCCAAGTCCTCACTACTTCCCATCTTACCATGAGATTGCCCTGTCTCTAGCACACTTCTACCACAATATCACTCACACACTATGAGGTAGCCAGATAATTTGCTTCAGAACCCAAACAGGTAAAGCTACCCAATCTTGGGGTTTTTTTCCTATAAAACTAAATTTTCCTTATCAATTACCTGGGTTCAGCTATCTTTGTTTCTCATAACCACAACTAATTAATCCAGGCATGGTAAGGAAAGGTGGGTGATACTCTTCACCTGGACCAGCGATTACAAGTCAAAACACCACAGGCACCTTTAAGTACACATATGAATCATTCTAGATATCAAGCAAAAGTTCTGTATTGTGGTCAAACTGAAGAGTAAAACCGTCTTGAAGCTTTGAAGTTCAATTTTGTTACAGATATCATTTAAAATTTTTAATAAAAGGTTAAAATGAGCAATATGTACCTGTTTGAACCATGTGCTGCGTTGCAAAAGAAATCAAGCTGGGCTGCCCTAGAGGAAGTGTCTGGAAGCTGTGTTTAAGTTTAAGGGTTGAAGAACACCAAGACTGAAATATTAATCATGCAGAAGAGTGTTTGGGGCAGGGTTGGGGTGTCTAGGCACAGGATCTCATGGTCAGAGAAATCAGGGCCTCAGTTAAATATAGCAACATGCAAAGATGATTTCTAGGGAAAACAGGCTACCAGGAAGCCTTGGGTCAGGGGAAAGGACAATTACAGAGAAGTGGCTGATGAATGACTGCAGGGGACCCGAAGTCCAAGGAGCTGAAGAGGTTTGCAGCCCCATAGGAGGAACAAGAATATGTACCAACCAGTAACCCCAGAGCTCCCAGGGACTCAACCAACCAACCAAAGTGTACACATGGAGGGACCCATGGCTCCAGCTACATATGTTGCAGAGGATGGTCTTTTCAGACATCAGTGAGAGGAGAGGACATTTGTCCTATGAAGGATCGATGCCCCAGTGTAGGGGAATGCCAGGTCAGGAAAGTGTGGGGAGGAGGTTGGTAATCAGGGAGAGGGAGGATGGGATAGGGGGGTTTTCAGAGGGGTAAGGAGGAAAGAGGATAATATTTGAAATGTAAATAAAGCAAATATCGAATCCAAAAAGAATCACAATGGTGATGAAGATGATTGACAGAGCACCTCCTCTGCATCCTCTGCACTGAATTTTGAGTGAGAGGAAACCGAGGGGCCGCGAGCTAAGTAAAATGACCCAACAAAAGATATTTAGCAATCTCAGTGAGTGAGAAGGTGAGTTAGATTTCATCTTTTTTCTTTTTCTTTTCTTTTTTTAAGTGGGGAAAGGAAAGGTAGCTGTGACTGTTTCAGGGAAAGGCTTTCCATTTGTCAGCCATGTATGTATTTCCTAAACTTTGTGACCTTTTTTTCTTATCTTAAAGATTATTTGTTTTGCTATATGAAATTTTCCTAAATATATGCAATGTATCTTAATTATACTTGGCCGCATCTGACCCTATTTTCTTCCTCTACCTTCATATGAATGGATAGCCATTGAGTCCCCATAGATCTTAGATCTCTCCTATATTTTCTAAACTCCACCTTGTCCCCAAAACTTAAACAATGGCAACAATAATGTGTATGATAGTTTATTAGAAATTATGATAATAATAATACCAGCCATACCTTAAATATCAGATTTTCCAGTATATGTAAAAGTTTCATATAACCATGGAAGGATGGGATTAATAAATAGAACCATGGAATGACTGACTGGGGATGACAGACAAAAAGACAGTGAGCAGGTGAGCAGGCCAAATAGATGAACTCAAGATGGTGGCAGAGAGAAAAGTTATAGGCATTACAATGCAGACAGGAAAGTGAGTCCAAGAAAGAAATTGCATTCTATCTCCAGGGAAATCAGAAATGAAATTAGATGCAGAAAGCATTCTAAGCAAGAGATACTGCCATGCTGACCGTGGAGACCTAGAGAATGGAAACTCAGAAGACTGTCTGGAACCACCAGGACATGGAGGCAGATTTCTGTACCAAGTGTCATGTAGGGCTAGCATCCTCTACCACCTGCCACCATACCACACATTTCTTGCCTCTATAGTACATGCCATGATGCAAATGTATCTTGGTTTCCCATCTATTTGTTCAAAGTCAGTCTCTCCCACCAGAATTGTTCTATCTAGGAGACTAACCATTAACCCTTGGTGGCTATGTAAATTTAAATGTAGTAAACCCAAAGGATTCTGAAAGTTCTGCTCTTCATTTGTATAAGCCATACAATAAGCAGCCTCTTGGAGTTGTTGATCATCACACAGTAGATAGGAAGTCATTTTCTGATCAAACTTAATTATCTAGTAACAATTCCATAAGTTCATCAGCCCTGCAAGACAGCACTGGAAGATAACATGAGTTCTGCAAGAGCAAAGCCTTTATCTGTATTACATACTCTTGTACCCCATTATCTGACACAATTCTTGTCATTAGTACATATTCGGTAAATATCTTTTGGACAAATGAATGAATTACCAGAAGGATAAACCAATATTTTACATACATTCTTTCCAAGTTAAAAATAAATAGAGTTTGGGACAAATGAGCTTACAGATTGAAAACATTTAGCAGTTCTCAGTATCTAATCAATATGCAGTCTATAAAATTAATGGGTAGCATGTGTATTATATGCTCTTTCTGGTGATTAAACTCCCTAACATCATGTACCTTTGCAGCCAGTCCCATTTGTCAGACATTCCCAGGAGATCTCTGAAACAAAGGCAAAGGTAATAATATGCCAAAAAAATTTCTCACAAGGAAAGAAATTTATGAAACTAACTCACAGGATTACACTGTCACACAAATGCATGCTAGGAATGTGTGAAATTAATGAAAAATTAAAATTTATATTTCCTGTGGGGCTAGGTGTACTCAGCATGTTCATTTAATAAATATTTGAGTATTTACCACAAGAAACTGAGAACATTCTGGTCCCTAAAGTCCAACCTTTATGTCCCCCTCAGGTTAAGAAATATGAGCTCATGGTAGCAGTTGTCCCCTTTTATACTGTATGAGTTAATAGTAGGTGAACATCTGCGGGTTCTTCGCTCTTTGTAATCAGAGGCCAACACTGTGAACATTCTTTCAAAAGTTGTCTGGCTTGTGATGAAATTAACCCCCTTCACTGTCGAGCCGAGAGTCCTATTCATTGCAGATGTTCAGGTCTCTGTTAAGAGTAGAAAAGGTATTTTACTCCACTATCTGATTCACAATGGATCAGTGTCTGTATGATGGACTCAGGTCAGGCCCTAAGAGGCCCAGCTTGTCAGACTGTACTCCCTTCTCTCTGTGGAAAATGTTTCTCATCCTATATGTGGTTTGGAAAAATATTATCTCTCCAAGTGACTAGAAAAAACAGTGCCCTGTTGCTTCTCTGTTATCTCACCCACAAGAGAAAAAGGATGCTGTCTGATCCTTCCAGCTTTTCACAGAAAAAAATACATCCCACTGTAAGAGAAACTTAGTGTCTTGGGTGGCATAAGGTACAAAATGGACCAACCAGACCATGTGGCTTAAAGAACATAAATTTAGTTTTCACAGTTCTTGGTGCTAAGAAGTCCATTATCAAACTGCCTGTTGGCCCAGTTCTTAGTACTGGAGACTGCCACCTTCTTTCTTTAACCTGATACACTGGGAAGAGAAGATCTGATATATGTCCTCCCCTTATAAGGAATTACTTCTACTTCAGGAGCCCTGTCTCATATCCTCGTTTAAACCTAATTGCTCCCCAAATGCTTAACCCCCTAATGTGATTGTTTCAGGGGCTAAGAATTCAGCATACTAAACCGAGGTACATGGGAGGACTGAGAAGATGGCTCTGCCCGTAAAGTGCTTACAATTCAAGCATGAAGCCTTGAGTTTGGATTTCCAAGTGGCAAGTAAAAAAACCCAGCTTTGGTGGAGTAAATCTGCAGTCTTAACACAGAGGAAATGAAGACAAAAACAACCCCGGGGGTCACTATCAAGCTAGACTTAATAGGATTTGTGAGCTCCAGTATCAGTTAGAGACGCTGTGCCAATAAGGCACCTATTGCTGACCTCTGGACTTAACATGCATGCGAATATACTGACACATTGTATCACGTACACATATGTATCCCCCAGACACACACATGCATGCCCACAATATTTACAAAACTCAGTAGTCATGGGGCATGGATGCCCAGCCATGACTCTTAGACATACACAGGCACCACTTCAGGGACAAACCTGTGCTGTGGAACTCATAGGTTCTCAAGAGCTCAACAGCTCCAACTCTGTCTCTCTAGTTTTGCTTTGGGACTATTACCACAGAATTCTATTTACCATACACTTCAAAACCTGTAGTCCTTTCAAAGCCCAGATCCAATGAATGAATGAATGAATGAGAACTACTCCAGTGGCCCTCTCTTAATCATTGGTGCTTTCCTCCTTGCCCAAGTTTAATTCTCTTTGTGGTTTATGCAAAGGGCAGGAGCAATAAGCAGGACATTACTGCCAAACTAGGACTAACATTGAGCAGCAGCCTTCAGATGTACATCGCATCAAAATCATGCTTCATTCCACTTATTCGTCTTTCCTTGCAAATCCATTTTACCTCTAACACTTGACATAATGTTTGATATAGGGCATTCACATGGCAACTGTCTACAGAAAATAAGAGAAAAGAACATAGGGCACAGGAAGGAAAGGAGCAAGCCATTAAGAGTGCTCCTACCACTGGCACCTCTGGACAAAACAGCCTTAATGTATTCACTTTCTAGATGGCCCTGGACCAAACTCAGTTGTGCACTAAATGCCTTTCTAGTGTGATGTGCATATGACACAGACTCCATAGAACCCCAAAGACTGAGCACACAGTAAATCTGGAGAGAGCAAAGCAGGGAAGGAGGCAGAGAGAAAGGACTACAATGTACTTGAGGAGATGGCAAGAGAGGAAGACTGCAGTTGGGCAGTTGGCAGGAGATGGTGGAAAGCTAGGGGATGCTTCTGAGAGTAGAGGAGACATGCCCAGGTTCGAATCCCCTTTTAGTGGCTTCCAGCTGTATAATTTCTCCAAGCTTCTGTTTCCTCAGCCTTAAGATGAAATTCAGAGTTTCACTTGCTTTGGGGTTACCAAGAGGGTTAAGTACTGTGACGATGTATATCAGAAGCTATGCAGTCTCCATATTGACTAATTGCTTGATAAATGGTAGACGTGGTTTCTGATCAAATCTGATGATAATCTAGATGGGTCAGACAGCTGTTCCATGGATGTGTCAGTGTATTTATCTGGAAAAAATTGACTCAGTCCTGAGGAGATGAATAAATAAAGGTGATTTTTCTCCAGTGCATCACAGAGCATAGGATAGCATCTCTTCTTAAGCATCATCAAACTGTCCTCTACTTTGTAAGTGACTCTTGGCTCTGTTTTACCATCACCTCAATGCATCTAAAAGAGAAGCCTTCTGGCCTTCTACCATCAGAACCCAGAGCTGACTTGGGCTCATTTTCCTTTACTCCTATCACTCACTTCTTTCCCCAGATTAGCATCCTGTTTGATCTGCAGAAGCATTTGCTGCTTATCAAGCATGTACCATGAGGTCCTTTAGCTAGAACAATGCATATGCTCACTTATATGTCCTCTTGGTATGTCCAAAACAAAGGGTGCGTTTCTTCTACAGAGCCCTATAGACATTTTGGCTTGTGTCATGCTACTCCAGCTAAAGGCTTCTCTGACATGTTAATCTATCATCTAAAGATCAGCTCACACTTTCCTGTTCTCTGAACTGATAGGATTATTTTCTGCAGGCACTAGCAAAATACCCTGTCAAAAAAATTACTCATCTATACTTTTCAATATCAGCTATTGTAGTTATTATTTATTATGTTTCAGACATCATTACAGAGACACTTCCCTTTAGTCCATTCTCTAAGCAACCATTTAAGCCTGAAATGAAGCCCAGAACAGTCAACAAACTGACTTAAGCTTGCACAGCTAGAAGATGGAGGCAGGATTTGCATCTCAGGCCCACCAGTTTCCAAATTTCTTGTTCTGCCCACTGTGCCATAATTTCATTTAATGTTTGACTTGTCTTATTAATCATATTAATCATTTAATATTTGAAAAAATAATATTGAATAAGTTTTTTTAAATAACAATTCTCCTTTCCTCTATTGCTTCACAGTAGGTGGCAGAACTAAGACCAAATTAGTCTCAGGCGCCCCCAACCCCAACTCTACGGACAGGTCAGGGTTACTCTCTCAGGAAAGCTGGTCGTTGAGCAGAGTGCAGAGTGCTGTCAATAAGGAGCAAATCTCACTTGGAGATAGGAAAAGAACACCCCAAAACACAAGTTATTACAGCTTACACATGTCTAATACTACATCCATGTGGGTAAGATCTACACTACTCTAAAAAAACCCATTAAGCTTTATAAGAAGAAACACATATCCTAAATACGTAAAAGATACAAACACATAATATATGTATAAGAAAATACATCAGTGCTTGGGGAAAGTCATTCTTTCTGCTATCATGAAATTTCAAACCAAAGCAAGCATGCTCTATCCAGTGTACCTAGCAGACTGGTAGAAAATGGTACCTTAATATCAAAACGCACTATTCAAAAAAAAAAAAAAAAACCAGATTGGCATAGTCACACTTCACTGACACAAAAAAAGGTTTTCCCTTGTTTAGTAAATCAACATGAAGATGATAACTGAGAGCTATAAAGTTTCCCATTATCCCCCTTCAAGACACTTTAGGATGCTTATCCTCCTGGGCTTATTCCACAAATAAAAAAACATATGCAAAGATTTTCATTTTAGCCTTGGTTATAATCACAAATATTTGAAATTGGCATGCCCTAAATTAGTCTCCAAATAAAGTGATAATGATACATCAAGTCAGTGTAATGTTCTGTATCAGTTACTGAGCCCTGTAAAATGAATCGTGTGAATAAAGTAAAATATAAAAATATATGCACTAATAATATTCATTATTGACACCCACTCATGCAGACATCGCTTTTCCTTTGAATCCTGTGCAATTTGAAATTCCACAGATCTCAGTTCACTTCTTTCCAGTTTTGTGTTTATGTGGTATATGGATGACAGTGTATATCGGGGTGTGAGTACGGCTGTCAGAACAAATGAGGTGTGTTCCAAAGAGAGGAGAGGACACCTGGGTGAAAGCAGGTTTGTATCATGGGAAAAAACTCTTTCCTGGAACTACTTTCCTAGAACAGTTTGTCATTTTCATCTAAAAGAAATTATGGAAACAAGCTCACAAAGTGTCTACTACTGAAACATGGCAACTTGTTTAATTTTAAAATTAAAAGGCGAGAGACACAGGATCTTAAAATAATGTCCTGGGTGTAAGCAGAGCACACCAGCAATGGGCTCAGGCCATCTTCCAAGGCAAGGGGCACTGGGCAACATAGTTTCTGAACGATTTTAAGGCTGATCGAAGCAAAAGGCATTACAGGGAATCCACCATGGCAGCCTGCTTACTAATTCACAGCGTGCAAATGCAGATGTTCCTCCCGGCTTCCAAGTTGCCTTGTTCTTGCACAACCTGTTCCTACCTTAGAGTAACAGACTTCCGCACAATTGTTGCCTGGGACTGAGGCTTGCACAGTCTCTTCATGTTGGTTCACAGTCCAGATTGCAGTTAGAGGCATCAGCACGAGGTTGCAGACATGCCAAGAGTTATGTTCCATTAGGCACCTGACTCTTCCAGCAGCAAGAAGACCTTCAACTTCTCAGAGACACTGTGTGGCAGCTCTGAGTTTACATGGGCCAGTGCACAAGTGGGCCTGTCTGTCAGTGTAGGGTTGCCTGAGGACTCACAGGAAGGCCTGTCTTCTGGACCCACACCATGGACATGCGATATCACCAGTCTGCCTTTACTCGTCATTAAAAACAAAGACAAATCCTGTACACTGAAACAACCATTTTGATGTTTTCTTCCTGATGGATTCCCTAGATTTGAAAATTGACAGCCCCCATTTTCTCAGCATGGCCCTTCATGACCTGGTCCATCTTGACTCCTGCATTTTCTGACCATGCTTTCAATCTAGGTGATGAGTATACACTCACCACCTAGGCTCTGTGCTCACCAGACAGCTGCTGGAATTTTCCACTGTCTTAACGAACTTTTGTTCTGATGATCCCTTCTCATTCTCCTCTTCAGTCCTTTGACTCAGTTTACCTGTTACCTATTCCTACTGTGTTCACTCTACTTGGTCCCTGTCTTCAGCAACATTTCACCAGCATTGTTAATTATCATCAATATTAATAAGTCATTGTTAGTATATAATAACATGCAACTAATAATAATAACTATTATTAACTCATGTGTTGTGCATCACCTTGGTTGCTAGGGAAACAGCTTCTCTATCTGTGATTTTCACTAGAAATTGGGCTGCTTTGGGCCGAGAGCTGCCTTGGTCATGCCTCAGAACATAACGTCCTCCTCATAATGTATAACTATTGAACAAATCCATGACTCTTGGACAAAGAAATAGAAGTCATTTATACAGACATAGCCTTTCAGTCTGATCTCAACTTTCCCTGACCCCTGACCTCTATCCATTTTAGCTCTAAACCGTTTGCTCCTTTGGTATGGCTCACATGACTTATAAGCCCACTGTCTGATTTAGTCTTCCTGCCTCATTTTTAGCAGAATTTTATACAAATAGGTGTTTAAAAATTATCAATATGTCTTCTGCTTAATGCAAAATACTACATCATGGGGATTCATTATGGGGTGACTGTCCTGAAGAGTGCAAAAGACTAAGATTGCAAAGGATTGCCACAAACAATACATGTTCTGGATCCTTTCATATACCCTTTCACTGCTATTTAAAATCAAGTTATTTGTCCTTTCTAAAAACCAATATTCTGTAAAACAGTGATAACATTAACTTCTATGCCAATACTATGAAGATTAAATAAAATTATGGAAGTGCTTGACATATTGCCTTAGATACAGTATACTCAGCCAACAAAACCTCTTATTAGCAGTGTTATTATTAGATAAGTACAACCATTTGCCATAATAATGATACTATAGAATCATTAAGTTGGGTAGAATTTTATACATTTAGTTTAGTGACATCATCCATTATTCTCATTATGTAATGGAGTCCATGTTAGCTCTTTTTAAAAAACAGATGAATCATCAGTCTTTTTCTCAGAAAAGAAGCAGAAGTCAAATGATTTCTCAAGGTCACCCACATTGAGCCCTAAAATAATGAACGAAGTAAGATGTTCATTCTACTAGGATACCACCCAATATGTTGTCCGTGAGTAAAAACTTTGAATATGAATCAGAGGACACAAAAAGCATTACATCACTTCAACTCTGGAAGACGATTCCTAAATTTAGTCTCATGTTGGTAAATCTTTCCACTATCATACTTCTTAGAACAGGTCATCTTCTGAATAAACTGGTTCTCTCCAACCTTGATAGGATTCCTTTTTATATCATATAATTGCCTAGGCAAATGTACTTTAATTTCACGTTGAATTGTGTGTTTAAGTATAGTGATTTAAAAAGCAAGCAGGGTGGAATCTCTTCAGCTGAGAGCTAATTATTGGGTAAAACTGACCCTAAAATGTCAACTTTCTCTACTTTGTATGGTGGAGTCCAGAGAGAGAGTTGGCAGACCTAGGTATGGTAGACCAATGGCCCTGAATGATCTGATATTCTCTAGTTCATAATTTTATCCTCAGTCCTGTGGCACACTCTGCCACTGGGACATTAGTTACCATAATGGAAGTAGGATACCATCTGCTGCGAACATACCCAGAGTAGACTGATGGAGAGATACAAGAAGCAGCATGGGGTTGTTTCCAGTTTCCCTAGCTTGGACAATTTTAGAGCAGCCAACACCTGATTGCCTCCACCCCCACGCCCCCACAGACTGACTAGGAGAGCAGAAAAAGAATCACCACCATCCATTGCCAAGTCCCCTGCTGCTACCCAACTACACTTGAGCTAAGTGAGGCCAGTCAGGACCAAAGTTTCCACCCAGCTGGCCCTAACACTTTAGCTAAATAAAGGCATATTGTTCTATGTCAATGATATTTGAGGTAGTTTTTTTTTGAGGTAGTGCATTGTTGTGGCCAAGCTATAAGAACAGAAGAAAAGTTATATTCTGCAGCAAAATTTAAGTATTACTTTAGAAGAGCTTTTAACTGAAGAACCCCATTGAGCTCCTGCACACTTACTTAGCAATTCCAGTCCTACAGAGAAGAGAGCAGAAATTTTCTTATATTACTATCTCATCCCAGAAGGCCTAACACACACACAATAAAATTGCTTTAAAAACTAGGTTGTGTAGTAGGGAAAGAATGGACAGCACTATGATGTATGACTGATGGGTTTGAGGGTAGAAACATTGTCTGCAGGTGGAACTGGTTCTTTGGGGTGACACTAAACCTGACCATCTCCTCCTCATCTCTCTCTGGGCAGATAACATTTACAAAAGAGGAATCTTGCAGTTTCCTGTTGAGTTTTTTATTGTTCTGTGAGATATACAAGGGAGGGCAGTTGAGGGGCTCGTGGGTCAATGCAGAGGTTAATTCAAACCTTCAGTTTTCAATACCACTTCTCAAAGTTGCCTTCTCCTGAACTTGCTGTCCTTATGTCCAAAGCCTCCCCGTCTCAGTTATCTGAAGAAAACTGAGCCTGCTCCTGCCAGGGCTGTGCAAGATAAGTGCATTCTTGTATAGCTTGCCTCTCCTTAGATAGCTTTCTAGATGTCCTTGTCCACTCTCTGTTGCTATGATAAATACCATGACCAAAAATTACTTGGGGAGGAAAGGGTTTATTTCCTTTTATAAGTTGTAGTCCATCATGGGGGAAATCAGGGCAGGAACTCAAGGAAGGAGCCTGGTGACAGGAACTAAAGCACAACCACAGAAGAAAGCCACTTACTTGCTGGCGTTCCATGGCTTGTTCAGCTTGATGTCTTATATAACCCAGTACAATCTGCTGGGAAGGGAGTGTGACACTGCCCACAGTGGGATGGGCCTTCATATCAATCTGATGAAGGCAATTCTTCACTGAGGTTCCCTCCCTTGAGGTGACTCTAGTTTGTATTAAGTTGACAAAAACTAATCAGTATCCTTCTTTCCCCAGCCCCTTTCCCTTTCAACATGTAAGTAACCAGAACTTTCCAGGCTCTCTGGACTGGCCAGAGACTTGGTTCATTTTTATTCTTTCTCTCCACTTCAGTCCAGCTTTCTACTCTCTCCCTCCTAGGTTACCTATCACTTGTGCATACACTTTCTCACTTCTAAAATGTCGATGTTTCTCCTTTGATATCACCTCTCAGACTATATTCTTTGGTCTTATAGATTATGCTTTTTATCACCCTAATATTATTTTAGGGGTATTTAATAGGAACAGGAGTATGGGAGAAAAAAAAACCTATATACTTAATATATTGTCTTTTATGGAAGCCCCCCCCTTGGTTTTTAATATGTACTAAAGTCCTCTAAAAGTTCTTGGCATCTTCCTAGGACCCAGAAGGTCATGAGTTCTAATTATAGGAATTATTTTAAGGGTGTAGAAGAACTTCCTGCATAGAACTTCAAGTCAGGAAAATTCCAACTTGAAAATAAGAGTATGACTCAACTACTCCAAAGAATTCTCTGGATAATTACATCCAGTGCTTTCCACTTCTTTCTCCAGACAGCTTGGGGACTTTGCTACTGCTTCTTAAGGAAAGAGCACTCCAAGGAGCTTCTTCTGATTTCTCAGGCTCTTAATGATATGATACTGATATTGATGAGTGACACTGGCATCCTATCTTTAATTTAAAAACCTTAAAGCCTTTCAATTCATAGAGAAATGGACAGACACCCCATCTCCCACCCTAACCACGCTCCACAGCTAAAAGCATACATTGCTTGACAGCTGACAGCATTCACTTTTCCTGCTTTGGGTAATTATAGACTCCTGCTTTTCAACCAATGCCTCTGTCTCTGTGCAAATGGAAAGTCTTTCAGAATATGTAAGCAGCAATCATCGCATTACTGAGACCTGATAAAAACTGAAGACCAGTGCAATGAAATTTATTAGCTTGGGAAAGTCTTATAGTTACTGGGAAATTAAATCCACCAGTTCAGTGATGGTGCTGTGCTTTGAGGACAGATTGTCATAAAAGTGTGAGAAGCCCTTTCTTGCTTAAAACAAAATTAAGGAAAACACCATGGCTACTCCACAGCCAGCAATGCAATGATGTACCATGAACCATAAGACTCAATAACAGTCAATAACTAATGAATACCTTCCATGCAAGACATTCACACCAGCTAATCCATACTTCCTTTCTTCCTTGATTAACTTTTATTTGCCAAGGAAGATCCATAACTACGTTAAAGTGAAGTACGTTCTAGCTGGTAAAGCGAACTACCCTTATTTTGCTTCCTTTGTGTCTGTATAACACTTCATTTGTTCCTTTGGTACCCTTCGTTGCTAAGTTATCTTGTTCTGTGTCTGTCTCCCTCACAGTTTTAGCAGAGCAAGAGGAAGAATATTAGAAAGCACAAATGTGTGACCATTGTTATCAAACCAGATATTCTACAAAGTTTTTAAACATAGTATCTTAATTATTTAAGAATTCAACATATGCATACAGCATGGTTTGATCACATTAATATCCACCTCCTCCCATGGTACCTTCAAGAGCTACCCCCCTACTTCCTACTCTATCTCAACTTCTTGCTTCCTCCTTTTAATAGAATTTAGATCTGTCTCTTACCAATTTACTAATGGATGTGAATTTCAATTATCACACATGAAAAGGAAAAATAACAAGAGATCAAGCATTAAAAATGTTATAATTTGTTTTATGTAATCAGCATATTGCATAATCTGTTATAGATTACCATATTTTCTACACTCCTACTATTCTTCTTTTAAGTACAGGTCATATGTCACTCTTTTTGCGTGTACAGTGTCTGATACACAGAAAAAAATCTGGTACCTTTCCAGTGTGTAAATAAGAGGATGAATGAGTAACCCAGTAAGAGTCAGAAGATTTTTACAATGGGGGATGAACCCTAAATGTACTGAGTGAGTGAACTGCCCATGTGAATTCCCTATACAATTCTGATAGATAGTGAACTTCACAAATGATGATTTTTACTTTGTCCTCAAATGTTCTTTACTTCTGAGGACTTGGTGCATTTAGAAACAATGCATCTACATCTTTCTTGGTCATTTTTGCAGCCACACACAAGAGATACCAATGCCACTCAAGAAAATATCAATCTTACATCACTCAAGGCCTCTAAACCTCAAATATGCATACATACCTGAAATGGAATAGCTAAAAATTGCACCTGGCCCATGCTATTCCTGGAGTTGGGAGACTGAACATACTATATGGGCAAAAGTTTTTTTTGCAATCTTGTGAGACCTATGCAACTACTCCCGTTTCTGTGTTTATTTGCTTGATTGATCACTTATTTGTAGAGACTCATTTCTTGGCACTACCTGAAAATTCCTATCCGATTTCAACAATAACCACATTCCTTCAAATATATTTAACAGAATGATTCATGGCCACCAACAAAGCCTGTTGCTGTTAGGGCGCTTTGTTGTTTCCTGTAGTAAAAATGAGAGTGGACCAATAAAATGTTTTCATTGATTGCAGTGTCAATTTTAGATGCTGTAACGGTTCTGAACCAGAGCCATCTTCTAGAAGAACTCTGCTGTGGATTTCCTTTTTATGGCCTTGGGATCTAGTGGGTAAATAATGTTTCCACATTAACACTAACCTGAAGAGACAGACCTCTCACAGGACACTTTATGCATTTCCAACCTGCGGCTATAAATCCCATCAGCCTGCAGAGAAGGAACACCCTAAAGATTACAGGGGCACAAATGTGCTCTTTGAGTGAGCCTAGCTAATAAAAATTAAAGTTCAAAGTCACCTGGTAATCTAGGACACTCATTACACCCTCACTGAAACAGTCAGGACTGATCAGTCAGACAGGCATCAGGCTAGTAAGGACACAAGAGGAAGTAAAAACCTCTAAGATGCACCTTGCCTCTCTATGAGGCACCAAGTGTCGTGGGATGTGGACAATATTTCAAATAAACATGCCTTGAAAAGTACTGGAGGTTTAACTTTTTATTAAAAAAAAAAAAAAAAACTTGAGCCTGCCAGCTTCCCTTCCTCGACCTCTGTTCCCGCGGACTGCGCTGGAGAGACGGGTACCCAGGCTCTCCCCCCAATATAACATCACTTGGGACACGGCCTGTTGGGGCTTCCGTCTGTGCCCGAGGGTGGGTTGGCACTGTGGTCGTCTGGGTGCCAGATCGGCGGGCCATCGTGACCACAGGGTGAGCGGCACCACAGAGAGTGCCCTCCGCCATCTTTGCTACAGTGACCAGGTAGTTGGGACCGACAGGCTCAGAGACAGACAGGCATAATATCGCTTCGGTTTCAGGCAGCTTGTGTGTAACCTGCTCCCAGGTGCTGGGCTGATCTGCAGTGACCAGCGCGCCAGATCTGCTGTGGGACTTCTGCCTGGCAGAGGGACGCCCCCTCCCCCCCCAGGAGAGATCACACACCCCTGCACAGGGCAGGAGCCTGCCAGCTTCCCTTTGGCGACCTCTGCTCCAGGAATCCACTAGGCTGAGCCTTTAGATGTGCAAGGCCTCCCCAATATAAGATCACTTGGGGCAAAGCACATTAGGGCTCCAAAGTCACTCAGGAGCAGGAAGGCCCCAGAAATCGGTGCCAGGGGAATCCTGGTAATCCAGGGGGGGCAGAAATAGCTTTGCAGGCTCACAGGAGGTCCAACCAACAGCCAGTGGCAGCAGGACCAACTAACACCAGAGGTATCCAGATGGCAAAAGGCAAACGTAGGAATGTTACTAACAGTAATCAAAGTAATGTGGGACCATTCGAACCCAACTCTCCAACAGCAGCAAGTCCTGGATACCCCACCACACTCGAAAGACAAGATCTGGATTTAAAATCACTTCTCATGATGCTATTAGAGGATCACAAGAAGGACACAAATAAATCTCATAAAGAGTTACAGGAGACCATGAATCAACGGTTAGAAGCCCTTACAAAGGAAACACAAAAATCGCTTAGAGAAATGCGGGAGAACATGGATCAAAAGATGGAGGCGCACAAGGAGACAACACAAAAATCGCTTAACGAGATGAATCAACGGGTAGATGCACTCACAAAGGAATCACGAAATTTGCATAAAGAAATGCAGAAGAATATGGGTCAACAGACGGATGCCCATAAGGAGGCAACACAAAAATTGCTTAAAGAAATGAATCAACGGTTAGATGCCCTTACAAAGGAAACACGAGAACTGCTTAAAGAAATGCAGGAGACGATGGATCAACAGATGGAATCCCATGAGGAGGAAACACAAAAATCGCTCAGAGAAATGCAGGAGAACGTGGGTCATCAGGAAGAAATCCTGAAAGAGGTAATGCAAAAATACCTTAAAGAAATACAGGAAAATACAAACAAACAAGTGAAGGATCTCAGCAAATCCATCCAAGAACTAAAAAAGGAAGTAGAAACAACTAAGAAATCACAAAGGGAGACAACTTTGGAGATAGAAAACCTTGGGAAGAAATCAGGAGTCATAGATGCAAACATCAACAATAGAATACAAGAGATGGAAGAAAGAATCTCAGGTGCTGAAGATTCCATAGAAAGCATCGACTCAACAGTCAAAGAAAATGCAAAATGCAAAAAACGCGTAACCCAAAACATCCAGGAAATCCAGGACACAATGAGAAGACCAAACCTAAGGATTATAGGTATAGATGAGAGTGAAGATTTGCAACTTAAAGGGCCAGTAAACATCTTCAACAAAATTATGGAGGAAAACTTCCCTAACTTAAAGAGAGAGATGCCGATGAACGTACAAGAAGCCTACAGAACTCCAAACAGACTGGACCAGAACAGAAATACCTCCCGTCACATAATAATCAAAACACCGAATGTTCTAAACAAAGAAAGAATACTAAATGCAGTAAGAGAAAAGGGCCAAGTAACATACAAAGGAAGACCTATCCGAATCACATCAGACTTCTCACCAGAGACTATGAAAGCCAGAAGATCCTGGGCAGATCTCATGCAGACACTAAGACAGCACAAATGCCAGCCTAGACTACTATACCCAGCAAAACTCTCAATCACCATAGATGGAGAGACAAAGATATTCCATGATAAAACCAAATTTTCACAATATCTTTCCACAAATCCAGCCCTGCAACGGATAATAGGTGGAAACCTCCAATACAGGGAGAGAAACAACACCCTGGAAAAAGTGAGATAATAACCTTCTTGAATCAAACCCAAAAGTAGATAACCACTCAAACATAAAGATAGCGTCAAGAATGGCAGATGGCAATAATCACTATGCCTTAATCTCTCTTAATATCAATGGTCTCAATTCCCCAATTAAAAGACATAGACTAGCAGACTGGATACGTAAACAGGACCCAGCATTTTGCTGCATGCAGGAAACGCACCTCAGTGTCAAAGACAAACACTACCTCAGAGTAAAAGGCTGGAAAACAATTTTACAAGCAAATGGCCCCAAGAAACGAGGTGGAGTAGCCATCCTAATATCGGATAAAATTGATTTTCAACCTAAAGTCATCAAAAAAGACACAGAAGGACACTACATACTGATCAAGGGAAAAATCCACCATCAAGAACTCTCAATCCTGAATATCTATGCTCCAAATGCAAGGGCACCCTCATTCGTAAAAGAAACTTTACTAAAACTCAAAGCACACATCGCACCGCACACAATAATAGTGGGTGACTTCAACACCCCGCTCTCTGAAATGGATCGTTCAGGAAAGCAGAAACTAAACAGGGACACAGTGAATCTAATTGAAGCCTTGGACCAAATGGAACTAACTGATATATATAGAACATTTCATCCTAGAGCTAAAGAATACACCTTCTTCTCAGCTCCTCATGGTACCTTCTCCAAAACTGACCATATAATTGGTCACAAATCAGACCTCAACAGATACAAGAAGATAGAAATAATCCCATGCCTCCTATCAGATCACTATGGAATAAGGGTGGTCTTCAATGGCAACAAAAACAAAAGAAAACCCACGTACACATGGAGGCTGAACAATGCTCTACTCAATGATAACTTGGTCAAGGTGGAAATAAAGAAAGAAATCAAAGACTTTTTGAAAGTTAATGAAAATGAAGGCACAACATACCCTAACTTATGGGACACAATGAAAGCAGTGCTAAGAGGAAAATTCATAGCCCTGAGTGCCGCCAAAAAGAAACAGGAGACAGCATACACTAACAGCTTAATGGCACACCTGAAAGCCCTGGAACAAAAAGAAGCAAATACACCAAAGAGGAGTAGAAGGCAGGAAATCATCAAACTCAGGGCTGAAATCAATCAAGTAGAAACAAATAAAACCATACAAAGAATCAACAAAACGAGGAGTTGGTTCTTTGAGAAAATCAACAAGATAGATAAGCCCTTAGCCAGACTAACCAGAGGGCACAGAGATAGTCTCCAAATTAATAAAATCAGAAACAAAAAGGGAGAGATAACAACAGAAACTGAGGAAATTCAAAAAATCATCAGATCCTACTACAAAAACCTGTATTCAACACAACTAGAAAATCTTGAGGAAATGGACAATTTCCTTGACAGGTACCAAGTACCAAAATTAAATCAGGATCAAATAGACCATCTAAACCGTCCTATAACCCCTGAAGAAATAGAAGTTGTCATTGGAAGTCTTCCAACCAAAAAAAGCACAGGTCCAGATGGTTTTAGTGCAGAATTCTATCAGACCTTCAAAGAAGACCTAACACCAATACTCTTCAAACTGTTCCACAAAATAGAAACAGAAGGAACACTACCCAACTCGTTCTATGAAGCCACAATTACACTAATACCAAAAGCACACAAAGATCCGACAAAGAAAGAGAATCTCAGGCCAATCTCTCTTATGAATATCGATGCAAAAATACTCAATAAAATTCTTGCCAACCGAATCCAAGAACACATCAAAACGATCATTCACCACGATCAAGTAGGCTTCATCCCAGGGATGCAGGGATGGTTCAATATAAGGAAATCCATCAATGTAATCCACTACATAAACAATCTCAAAGAAAAAAACCACATGGTCATCTCATTAGATGCTGAGAAAGCATTTGACAAAATTCAGCATCCTTTCATGCTAAAGGTCTTGGAAAGATCAGGAATTCAAGGCCCATATCTAAACATAGTAAAAGCAATTTACAGCAAACCAGTAGCCAGCATCAATCTAAATGGAGAGAAACTTGAAGCAATCCCACTAAAATCAGGGACTAGACAAGGCTGCCCTCTCTCTCCATATCTTTTCAATATAGTACTTGAAGTTCTAGCTAGAGCAATTAGACAAGAAAAAGAGGTCAAAGGGATACAAATTGGAAAGGAAGAAGTCAAACTATCACTATTTGCAGACGATATGATAGTATACATAAGCGACCCAAAGAACTCCACCAGAGAACTCCTACAGCTGATAAACGACTTCAGCAAAGTGGCCGGATATAAAATCAACTCAAGCAAGTCAGAAGCCTTCCTATACTCAAAGGATAAGCAGGCTGAGAAAGAAGTAAGAGAAATAATACCCTTTACGATAGCCACAAACCATATTAAGTATCTTGGCGTGACGCTAACCAAACAAGTGAAAGATCTGTATGACAAGAACTTCAAGTCTCTGAAGAAAGAAATTGAAGAAGACCTCAGAAGATGGAAAAATCTGCCATGCTCATGGATTGGCAGGATTAATATAGTAAAAATGAGCATCTTACCAAAAGTAATACACAGATTCAATGCAATCCCCATCAAAATCCCAACTCAATTCTTCATAGAGTTAGAAAGAGCAATTCAAAAATTCATCTGGAATAACAGAAAACCCAGAATAGCTAAAACTATTCTCAAGAGTAAAAGAACCTCTGGGGGAATCAGTATCCCGGACCTCAAGCTGTACTACAGAGCAATAGTGTTAAAAACTGCATGGTATTGGTACAGTAACAGACATGTAGATCAATGGAACAGAATTGAAGACCCAGAAATGAATCCACACTCCTATGGTCACTTGATCTTTGACAAAGGAGCTAAAACCATCCAGTGGAAAAAAGATAGCCTTTTCAACAAATGGTGCTGGCTCAGCTGGAGGTCAACATGCAGAAGAATGCAAATTGACCCATCCTTATCTCCTTGCACTAAGCTCAATTCTAAGTGGATCAAAGATCTCCACATAAAACCAGACACACTGAAACTAATAGAAGGGAAACTAGGGAAGAACCTTGAACATATGGGCACAGGGGAGAATTTCCTGAACAGAACTCCAATAGCTTATACTCTAAGATCAAGAATAGACAAATGGGACCTCATTAAATTACAAAGTTTTTGCAAGGCAAAAGACACCGTCAAAAAGACAAAGCAGCAACCAACTAACTGGGAAATGATCTTTACCAACCTTACATCCGACAGAGGGCTAATATCCAAGATATACAAAGAACTCAAGAAGTTAAACTCCAGAGAGGCAAGTAACCCTATTAAAAAATGGGGTACAGAGCTACACAAAGAGTTCTCACCTGAAGAATATCTCATGGCTGAGAAGCACCTAAAGAGATGTTCATCATCCTTAGTCATTAGGGAAATGCAAATCAAAACAACCCTGAGATTCCATCTCACACCAGTCAGGATGGCTAAGATCAAAAACACAGGAGACAGCAGTTGTTGGCGAGGATGTGGAGAAAGAGGAACACTCCTCCACTGCTGGTGGAATTGCAGGCTGGTACAACCACTCTGGAAAGCAGTCTGGCGGCTCCTCAGAAAACTGGGCATGACACTTCCGGAGGATCCGGCTATACCACTCCTGGGCATATACCCAGAGACTTTACCTGCATGCAATAAGGACACATGCTCCACTATATTCATAGCAGCCTTATTTATAATAGCCAGAAGCTGGAAAGAACCCAGATGTCCCTCAACGGAGGAATGGATTCAGAAGATGTGGTATATTTACACAATGGAATACTACTCTGCAATTAAAAACAATGAATTCACGAAATTCCTAGGCAAATGGTCAGAACTTGAAAATATCATCCTTAGTGAGGTAACCCAATCACAAAAGATCACACATGGTATGAAGTCACTGATAAGGGGATATTGACCCAGAATCTCAGAATACCCTAGACACAATCAGCATATCAATAGATTTCTAAAAAGATGGAAGGAGAGACCCCTGGTCCTGGAAAGACTGGATGTAGGGGAACGCCAGGACAGAGTAATGAGAGGGGGTTGAACGGAGAAAAGAGGGAGGGAAGGGGGCTTATGGGACTTTCGGGGAGGGAGGAAATGGGAAAGGGGAAGTGATTTGGAATGTAAATTAAAAAAATAAAATAAAATAAAATTAAAAAAAAAAACTTGTTCTGTGCATCTGAGATTGAAAACAGAAAAATGGCATATTCACCAAAAATCCAGGGGTGGATAAAAAAAAATAAATAAATCACCATGGTAGCCAGCATGAACTGTAAATGATTGACTTCAATGACTCAGGTAAGAAATCAGAAGTGTCTTGTATATGATCACATATTTTAATACTTGGTCCTCAGTTGGTGGAGCTGCTTGAGGGATGCTGTGCAATCTTAAAAAGATGTTGCCTTGCTGAAGGAAGTATGTCACTGGGAGTTCATGGTCTTGCCTCTCATCCTGGTCTTCTCTCTCTCTCTCTCTCTCTCTCTCTCTCTCTCTCTCTTTCTCTCTCTCTCTCACGTTCCCACCCATGTATTATATATTTATGGAAATGTGATTGACCAAGTTTCCTAATCATGATGCATGTGGCGATGAATTCCTTGTCATTATGGATTCTAAGGTTCTGGAAGAACAAGTCAAAATAAACTCTTTCCTCAATAAATTTACTTTTGGTGATGGCATTTTATCACAGCAACCAAAATGTAGCTAATATGTTGGTTATTTCTTAAAAGATTTAGCATAAGATACAAGACTTAAGACTTAGGAAGTTAAGAGCCTTTCACAATGATGTAGGGTAAAATGAGTCCAGGAAACTGTCATTCAAAAGCCACGATGGGTCTCTAGCTGTCAGGAGTACCTGGGTAACTGAGGGTCACAGGATACCCACTGAGGCTGGACTTTCAGTGGGTACCCAGTGACAGCCTAGAAACCATAATCAGTGTTCATATTGATGACCCAATACCTTTGAACAATGGCATGATGAAGCCAACATTGCCCCAAATAATCTGTCAGCAGCATGCACATCTTGCTTTGGAAAAAGAAGACAATATGCTTTCTTCCATCCCCTTCCTATGGCCTGAAATCACAAGTCAGAGCCTCCGGTAGCCTCAGGGGATAACCCAGTCTGAAAGAAAGAAAATAGAGATTGTATATGGAAATATCTCTTCTTCCTGCTGAGCCTCTATAGAAGATAAATGAGGAGATTATGTAATTGCCAGGTTTATTCACAATCACATGTACACCTTTCCATGAATTATCAAAATTTGTATGGGTGTCAAATTAACGTGTGATTTTAATATTGCTTCTGACATAATTCTGATAATATAACACAGACTGAAATATGAGCACATTTTTTTCATTTTTCACTTCTTCCTTCTGCAAATATTTATTGAGTCCTCTGTTAGCTGCAGCAGGAACTAAAATATAAAAAGCACTGCTCGGCACTCAGTTTTCTTACCTGCTAGGTGGTGGAAAGAGAAAAGTAAATCATTCCTTATATTTAGTGATATGATGTTCCTTGCAAACTAATTGATGTGAATTTTTTTTGTAGCACTTATCTACCAAAATTAAATAAACCTGTGACCTAAACCCTGAAATGCTGTATTTTGACATGTTCTCTGATGTTGTACCTGCAAAAGTTCACCAGGGGTTCTTCACTGAAGTGCTAACAAAAACCAAGTTATAATGACCAAGCAGCCATGATTGGAAACCTAGCTATAATACAACTTTGTAAAATGAAGCAAACCTATACAAGCTGGTAGAAATATATCCAACACAGATTGCCTTTGTTAGTGTTACTATTAATGTGCTGAAACAGCATGGCCTGAAGCAAATTGAGGAGGAAAGGGTTTATTTGGCTTACATTTCCACATTGCTATTTGTCATCAAAGGAAGTCAGGGCAGGAACTCAAACCAGGCAGGAACCTGGAGGCAGGATCCGGTGCAGATGCCATAAGGAGGTGTTTATTTTGCCCAGACATTCTTTCTCTCTCTCTCTCTCTCTCTCTCTCTCTGTGTGTGTGTGTGTGTGTGTGTGTCTCTCTCTGTCTCTCCACTTGACACCCAGATCACAGCCCCCCAATCCCTTCTCTCCAGCCAGTCCCACACTTACAAATTCCTCCCCCATTACCTATTTCCTTCTCCTTGTTGAACCTAGGACCACAAGCCCATGCATGACACCACCCACAATGGGACAGGCCCTCCCCCTTAAATCACTAAGTAATAAAATGCCCTATAGCCAGACCTTGTGAAGGCATTTTCCTCAGTAGAGGTTCCCTCCTTTCTGATAGCTCTAGCTTGTGTGTTAAGTTGACATAAGACTAGCTGGCACACACATATAGCAAATACAATCGTAGATTAAAAACAATACCAAAAATCTATTTTAAATTGATCCTTCAAATCCATGTTTATATTTAATCACATATGCACTGGCAATATGCACACGGTCTGTTCCATGAGGAAGTATAAACCATCAAATCAAGTAGGTGCATATCACTCTTAGAAGAGAGTGCACACATTTTGAAATGAGCAACTTCCAAATTCCACATTACTAGGAACTGTTCAACTAGCTGCAGACCTCCAGAGAAAGAATTGTGAATTTCTTTCTGGAAAAACATTGCCCTGCTTTACTCCAGAGTCTCAGTTACCACCATCACTTCCTGTTCTGCATATTCTCCTCACCAAGCTCACACTGGGTATCTAATTCCTTCTCACTGTTGAATACTCAATGTTCACAGATGCCAAATTTCTCCATATGTCCAGAAGTATTCAATAACGTTGAATTTAATCATATCCTAAAACTTTCAACCATGTGGAAAGATGACCACACCATTATACTATAGGGACCGAAAGACTTTAAAGTGTAACCACAATATGTAAGTTCTATAGAAGGTTTTATGAAGTTAATACCATTTCAAAGGCCATTTCAAAGAAAAGGCTTGTTTTCTGAAAGCTTTTCTTAGGCCATTTTATTTCCACAAAAGAAAAATAATTAGGACCCAGTAGAATTTTACTCAGCCATAAATAAAGATATTATGTCATTTTTAGGAAAATAGATAGAACTTTATAACATGTTAAACAAAATAAGTCTTATTTAGAGAAAAATAAGATCACAAAGATTTTTCTCTCATATGCAGAATGTAGAACATACATCCACACCCATCCACACTACTTCCATCCATGCCCACAGACACAAGTGCACACACATGCACATACAGTCACATAAAACACACAAGTAGAAGTAGGACTATTAGGCAGGAAAAAAATTAAGGAGGCAGTAAACATGGGGGGATGTGGGTTAATATGAATGAAACATACAACATGCATGAAATGGCATAATGAAACACATCACTTTGAACATCAATATATAATAATTAGCATTTAACAAAGGGGGGACTGGGGAGGACCTGGAGAGATGGCTCAGTGTTTAAGAGCACTGACTGCTCTTCCAGAGGTACTTAGTTCAATTCCCAGCAATTACATGGTGGCTCACAACCATCTGTAGTGGGCATCTGATGACTTCTTCTGGTGTGTCTAAAGATAGCAACAGTGCACCCATATACATGAAATAAATAAATAAAAACATTTAAAAAATAAAATAAGGGCTGGAGAATGGCTCAGATAGTAAGAGCACTGAGCAAACATGAGGCCCTTAGTTCTTATACCAAAACCTATGTAAAACACTATGTATAGGAAGGGGACCACAGCCCTGCAATCCCAGTATGTGAAGGGAGAGCACCACAGTCCTTCAGTCCCACCATGTGGAAAGAGGGGACCACAGTCCTGCAATCCCACCACGTGTAGGGAGGAGACCATAGCCCTGTAATCCCACTATTTGAAGAGAGGGACTACAGTCCTGCAATCCCTTCATGTATAGGGAGGGTAGAGATGAAAGGACACTGGGGCTTGCTGATCTCCAACCTTGCTTCAGGTTCACTGAGAGACCTTGTCTTAAGAGAATAGAGGGAAACTAATAGAATAGGGGACCCATGTCCTCTGGCTTCAGTCTGTATGTATGAGGACTGACATCTATTCTCACATGTGTATAAACCACAACCACACCCACCACTCTCTCTCTCTCTCTCTCTCTCTCTCTCTCTCTCTCTCTCTCTCTCTCTCTCTCTCTCCCTCCCTCCCTCCCCCTCCTCCTCCCCCTCTCCCTCTCCCTCTCCCTTCCTCCCCCCCCGCCTCTCTGAATATACTGGTTTTCTAAGATGATGTATATTAGTCTCATGAGGCCCTACACAACCTTTGTATGGCTATCTTCACTGAAGAGAATAGTGGAGGCATTGAAACTAGAAGCAGGATTAGTTGTAAGGTCTAACTCTATCAGCAACACAAACTTTTTCATCTCAGTTTTAGTGCTTTAAGTTGCATATATCAAGTGGCCAGGAAAACATTTCAACATACCATAAACTGGTCTACTTGATGGAAAGGGCAAAAATATATTTTTAAGCTTATAGTATAAGATAGATGTGTTTGTTCTTCTAGCAAGATAATCATTTTCTATTTTGTCCTGCTACTCTATGGCATTTATCACCTCTGATAACATTGATGTTCCATATTTACTATCATTCTCTTAAAGTCAATTTACTTTTTGGCTTTATTGTCATTGTCTTAAATGCCCATCTTAGAGAAGGTGTTTCTGTGAAGAGGGAACTGCCCAGATAACTGATAGAAAAAAATACCATTTCATGTCTTCTTTTAACAACTGCAAAAACATTTTATAGAATACTATACCTCCGTGAGTAACCTCAGCCCAGTTAATAAGCAAGTCCTTTTTATCACATACAAAACATGCATAAGAAACAACTGTGATTAGGGTTCTTCTTATTAATCACTAGCCCTCTTCTGATTAGCTTCTTTCTTAAAATAAAGTCAAATATACATGAAAACATTCACACATGGTAGAATTTCTACATAAAGTATTTTATTAGTGGAACAAATATTCTTTGATTGCCTACTGTACACCAATCTTTAGACATGGGGTATTGGGCAATGAACAGGGCATAGCTCCTTAGTTCATGGTTTGCAGAGTTGAAGGAAGAGGGTAACAGGCTGACTGAAGAGCAGATATGAGGGAATGTGATGAGGCTTTGATCCAGAAAAGTATTTGGAGTTCTGAAAGCTGATGGGCAGAGTGTTTCTATAAAGTGAACTCTTGTGAATGTTTGAGAGAGAGAGAGAGAGAAAGAGAGAGAGAGAGAGAGAGAGAGAGAGAGAGAGAGAGAGAGAGAGAGAGAGAGAGAAAGCAGAGAGAGAAGGAGGAAGAGGGGGGAGGAGGGGGAGGAGTGAAGGGGGAGGGGGAGGAGGAGGAGGAGGAGGAGGAGGAGGAGGAGGAGGAGGAGGAGGAGGAGGAAAGAGAGTTCCTGTGAAGGAAGTACTTGTTCAAAAGTCCAGGGATGGGAGAATAGAGGATATACAACTCAGTAAGGTAAGTACAAAATCCAGAGGAGAGAGGAAGGGCAGCAAAGTGCAGAAGAAAAGTGGGAGATTAAAAATAAGACATTAAGGGCCTTTAGGTAGAGGTCAGGGTGGGACTGACAACTCTAGTAAATGAAAGGGGAGGAATGAAGACTGGTACAAGAGATAAAGTATTTCCCTTTTTTTTTCTGTCATTACTTAAGTTTTATTAGGTTTGGTTTTTCTCTTAGAAGTGATTTAGTAGCCAATCTTGCAACCCTCTGTAAAACCTCAGTCATCTCATGGTTAAATTAGTTTAAAAGAAAATACCCAGTATAGTAATTCCTTAATACCCTCTCTAAGTTCTGTAAAGTATGTCTTAAGGCCAGTTTTGTATTGTCCAGTCCAAAATCTCAGTCAATATATAGCCTTTGACTTTGGAAGCACCAGAAAAAGAAGTCACATCAAATTTGCTTGTCACTCATGCCGAGAAGTGAATGAACCAGAACATTAATCCAACATCCTTACCGTGAAATGAAAATGGTTTTGTTTCACTGCCACTGAGTATAGCGTATGCTGTGTAAGAGAACCCTTGTGAAGCACTGGTGAGGGGCACCCCTAGAAACAACTACTACAGAGTCTTCTTCTACAAGTCACTTAAAGGGAGGGCTGAAGCTCTGTGGTGTACAAAACTAATGCATGTCAGTCAAGACTTCCAGTAGAGTTGGAAGACTGCATATGTGATAAATTCCCATTGTTCTATACTTGATTCATGCTGAATTGGGAAGAAAAGAGAATCAGTAACAGAGAATTAATAGTCACATCTGATCGAAACACAGAGAAGCAGTGACTGCCGGCTTCCCAGACCCACCTGGCACAGCTATAATCCAACCTCTACATTCAAGGCTCAGAAAAATCGCAGCAGAGAGGAAGGAAAGAGTGTTAAAACCCATAGAGCCAAGATGGGACATCTGTCACATGTTTCTTCTATATGCGAAAGGGAGGCTACACACAGAAAATCACACTCATAATGGTTGTCTCAACAAGACCTAAAGAATTACATACCAGGGCAAATTCCAAGGGGCTTCACCCTTAGAAGAGCAACTACAGGCAACTGATGGCTGCTGGGAGAGCAAGAACCAGTCTTCTCCAGGATAATAGGTTATTCCAACTCAACAGGCCAGCCCTAGATATATATGTGAAATAATAAATTACCTCAGCAGATTGTATTTATAAACTTATATACATATATACATAACAATTATAATTAAGATCCATGAATTTGAGAAAGAGTGGGAGGGACATAAGAGGAACTGGAGGGAGGAGAAAGAGAATGATATAAATACAGTATTCATATGTGAAATTCTAAAATAAAATAAAAATAGAAATAGGTAAGATGAAGACATGTTGAGCCTCTGCCCACAGTACTCATTAAGGGGATCTAGAAAGTTAAATACAAGTTTTTTAGTTGTTCTTTAAAAGAATTAGGCAGCCAGGCATGGAAGAACATTTGTGAAGCCAGCACTTGGAGTATGGAGGCAGAGAGATCATGAGTTCAAGATTATCCTTGGATATATTTCTAAGTCAGTCTTCCTGGATTGTATAAGACAGAGACAGAGAGACAGAGACACACAGACAGACTCACACAGAGAGGGAGAGAGAGTATGAGACAAAATATTAGTTTAGTCATTTAAAAAAGAAACCAAAAAAATTAGGCTATAAAAAAAAACAATGATGAAATGATGGTATGCAAAACTACCAAATTACAAATTTTCCAAGGACAAAGCCTAAGACAATGCAGATCTTGGTCTAGTAATGATTATAGGAGGTGAAACTACACCTTGTAGGTCAGATTTACTACATTGATTGACACCTCCCTAGATCAATGCTTCTCAAAACAGAACCCTGAAAAAGTCCAACACTGCCAATTATTCATTCAGCTCATGAGCAAATTACTGTTCGTATGACTAAGATTACTTACTAATAATCTACTATGGAAAATAATTAGAGGTTAATAAAATAATTAAAATAATAATGATAAAATTAACCTAGCATTAGTATTTAAAGACTGAGGGCTACAAATTACATCACAAATTACAAATCTTTTGCTGTGCATACACTGGTACAAAGAGCTAGAATTGCCACATTTTTCTGTTTCTCTTTTTTTTAATCCAGGCATAATCATTGCACATATCAATGGAGTAAGTACAACAATTCAATAAATATGTTCAATATGTACATCATAGGCAAGTTAGCATTTCTCTTTAAACAAGTATAGTTCCTTTGTGACGCAGAGCATTAAGATTTCTAGTTCTAACAAGATAAATAGCAAATTACTATGAAATATAGTCAGTCCATCATGATGCAGAGTACCAGGACCTAATCTTCCTGTGTGACGATGTTTTGTCAATATGGGTTCTCCGTCATCTTTCCCACCATTCCTGCTCCCTATCCCTATAAAACCAACTTTTAAAAGTATCTACAGACCAGCGAGAAGATGCAATGTTTGTCCTTCTGTGTTTATAATTGCAGCAATTTGAAATGTATCAACATATGTTCTGTCCAAATATCAAGGTATTGACCTATGTGACCCACAGTGCTGAGCACTGCTGTACATGAGTGAGGAGGTGCAGAGTCTGCCTTCGTAGTCACCATCTTCCAGAGCTTGTGATGTCTATGTGGGCTTTTGATAACCTAGTTATGACTTTTAACTGAGTACTATTATTTGTTTCAAATAATATTAAAGCACTACTTGATAATCCTCCTTATTATTAATTGATTAATATAAAATTGTGTGCCCATAAAGTACATAGATAGGTATTTCAACAAGTAGAAACTATCTGTGGTTTTCAAATAGTTGTCTTTAATGTGGTAACTGGGGGGAAATGATAGCAAAACAACAATAATAAAGAAATAATAAATCTTTAGAAATAATGAGGTAAGTCTTGACTGATTAAACTGTTCTTAAACCAAAGGCAGAGGGAGAGGAAGAAACAAGCAGAAGAAAAGACAGGAGCTAGAGACTAATCCATAAAGAAGGACAGAGAACAGGTAGAAGAGAGTGACCCTGAGATTCCAAAAGTAGCTGAGAGAAACCAAGGAGACTTGGTCAGAACTCCCTAACAATGAAAAATCAGCCATTTCTAATTTATTATCCAAATACAACTTCAAAATATGGCTATATGGTTAAAGAGCTATAAATTGCCACATTCAAAAGGATCCCCATATTTCTATTGTCACTGCCATCATCATTACCAGCACCAGGAACAATTATTAAGCACTTAGGAGAGACCAGGCACTCTGCTGTGCAGTATTTATAGTTTATGTCATTGAATTTTCACAACCTCCATGAGGCGGGTACTACTGATACCCTCATGTCACATGTGAGCTACTTTGAAATGAAATGATTTGCACAGTCACACAGCTAAGTGGCTGATAGTCTTAATAACACTTTCCTAATTTGCAAATCCATGCTTTTAACCTGGCAACAAAAACTTTGGAAATGTGCACAAAGACATTGAAAACTCATTCCTGTCTTGGGAGATGCATGAGTTTATAAGATATTTTTAGTTCTAATTTTTTATGTTAGCTATAGGAGTTCTATGGACATGATTTAACCTAAAAATACTTAAAATATCTGAGTGTACAATGATAAAAAGCAAGAAGCAGTTGTCCATAAGTCTGACTGCACTCAGGGACTTAAATTTTACCAACATGAATTGGTCTTGGACCCCTTCCCTCAGCCCCGCTTTTTCCTTTCCTGTGGTAATAAACTTCCCTTTCACTGTGGCAAGATTATTGTCAGTAACTTAAAATTTATGAAGCTTGTTCTGAGTACACTTCCTTCCCAGTCACTCTAGAAATCCTCAGATGAAGGCAGATGGACTAGTGTATATCATATTCCATCCTTGAGATGGCCCCAGTTCCCAGGATAATAGAATGTGCCAAATTGTCAGTCAGAAGTGATTGTCCAACATTTGATGCTAAAGGCACTTCTCAACTATAGCAATAGATATTGGACGGGCAGACATAGCCACATCTACTGTTCAGTTAGCATATGGGTAAGGAACAAACATATTTTTAGGAAAAGAAATATGACATTCTGAAGAATCTTGGGCATTAAAAGATCCTGCTATAAAATAATGTCCCCTGAGCTTCATTAAAAGAAGAACAATTTCACAAAATTTATATCGCTCTGCTTTTCATGTTAATTTGTCTGCAAGGACTCTGTTTTGATTTACTTGCATTCTTAAAAATAAAATAAAATTGGATTTTTTACCTCACTAATTGGGACCAAGGTATCACTTATTGTGATAGCACAGAGTTAAGAGCAGAAGAACAGGAAAGCTTTCTCGATACATGTACCTTGCTTTTCCCTTTGAGAAGACATGCTTGAAACTGCATTTTAAACACTTCAGCCCTGATGAAACAAATTAATAATGGCTCAGACACAGAGGTGCTGCATATTATTCATGATCTTGAAGTTATTAATGTAACACAGAGCCATTATTGCCACAAAATGCCGTCAGGGTAATTAACACATCTTATCTAATAGAATAAGGCCGTCAAACCAAACTAATTAAGGTACATAACTATATTGCTGAGGCAGAAAGATGCATTTGAAATGAATGGCAGAGCTTCAGCTCATCACGGTGGCGCTGAATAGGTAAGCACGGTAGTCTTGTATTTCTTGTCTGGTTATCCACTGATAATAAGTCTCTTCAGTCTACTTTGGCCCACTTTTTGTAGACCCTGTGGAGATTAACACTATTACCCAACTCTAGTATTTGCAGCAATTCCCTGAGTGGCTTATATGTTTGTATTTTCTGGTCCCTTGGAGATACTGTAGGGTACACTGAAGAGTCGGAATCTTTTATTTAAAAACAACCCCAGATATTCTGAAGCAGATAATTCATGGCTGATTTTTGAAAAATTCTAGGAGAAAGTATTTTTTTGAATGTCTCTTCTGTCTTAATCTCCAATGATGAAACTATTGATTTTCATTGACATGGTACAGGAATTTTTCTCAGGATTGAAATGTGTGTCATATATGAAATGTGCATAATTGGGGCTTGGAAAGATGGCTCAGTGATGAAGAATGTTCGCTGCACAACCATGGCAACCAGAGTGCAGAAGGCAACACCCAACATAGCACGCTGGGTACCCACAAATGCCTCTGATTCCAGACCCCAGTGATCTGACACCCACTTCTGGCCTCATGTGTACCTACCTACATGTATCCACATGCCTTAACACATACACATACACACAAAATAAATAAACAAGTACGTTTGAAATGTGCATACTTCCAATGACTTACTTCTGGCCTGACCTATCTCTTCACCGAAGGTATCGTGGGACAGAAGTAAATGAAGAGAAAAACCATCATTTCCAGTATTTAAGGAAGCCATTTGGCTCTGAAATCACTCCAAGTCAGACACCCCTGTTCTATCATTAGCAACACATGAGTTGCACCAAAGAAAAAACATAAGGAAAACCATCAACCTTTACCAGAGCTCCGAAAACTCTCTAATGCATTCTTCCAAATGCCTTCTCCCCTGTAGCCCTTGGGTTTTACAGAACAAGACTCTTCACAGAGAATGCAGGTAGTGTTAAATTTAGAAAGATTACAGCTGTGAGATTGGAAGCGCCTGGTATTCTGAGATTTCCCCAAAGATCTGAGGAAGGGCTTCTGAGACATTACCGGGTTTTATTTATCAGGCTGTGAAATGTAATCAATATAGAGGCGATTCCTATTGTCCTAGCGAATAGGTCATTAGGCCTGGCAGTGAAAATATACACTGTCTATAAAGGAAACAGTAAGAGAGGTCAATGTAAAGGCATAACACTGGGAAATATAAGGAATATACACTAATGTATTCACACATTTACATGTAAGGTCACCAACATGATTAACACAGTAACTTTGAAAACATCATCTCCCTGACAGACTTCTCACAAGCACCTTACACATTCACATCCTGATGAATCAACAGAGCCATTTCTGAGTCAAACAACACAGCCTTCCAATGAACTCTAATCATTGCTGTTAGTCCTGTTAGAGATGAGGTGTTATCAGGGAATGCGGATGGGAGGAGCCTACGAACAGACTTGGAAATCTTACCCTCAGCTGTCACACAGTGCAGAGGAAGCTGTAGAAGAGTTCCCTACAAGATAGCAAAAGTGACCATGATCTTGTTTAGAGATTCAGAAAACTTCCCCAAATGCTTGTAATTTAGCCTCGCAACCTGCAACACGACTTAACCAATGAACAATATTTGCAGTATATTCATCAGAAAGGAGTTGACTGAAATAACCACACAGCATTATCATACCATAGGGAACCCAAAGAGATGGAAATCAAAACCCCACTACTCTTCAGTGTTTAAGCAGAGAAGTCAATTGAACGAATGGGCCTGGGTGTCAGATATTAAGTCTAACAGCAGTAACTGTGAAGTCAGGCAGAAGATAATTTTTGTTCCTTTATCTATAGGATGAGAACAAATTTTCAGAAACAAAATAAATACTGTACATATAATTCAAATAGTAACTGGACATAAACCAGACATGGGGACATTGGAGTTATTATCATTATTTTAACTGTTCTTCCATCTTCCCGGCAAATATCTCTTGAGCACATACAAAGCAGAACTCTGGATCTGTTGTCTCCTACACATTTGCTCCTGGATCACCACCTTATTCAGCATGACCATTTCCTCATATGACTTCTAATACTACTTTCTAAAATAACCTTCAAGTATTCTCACAATTTATTATTGCTTTTATTTTAATAGATTGTTATTACATCATTTTCTTCTTTCCTTTCCTCCCCCCAAATCTTCTCATATCCCCTTGTTTGCTCTCTTTCAGTTCTTGGCTTCTTTTTTTGTTGTTTTAAATACATGAATATAACCCTCATGGTTTGTATAATTGAATAATGTTATATATATATATATATATATATATATATATATAAATAAAGTTTTCAGGGCTGACCGTCAGTATTGGATAACAATTGATGTGCTTTTCCCTGAGGAAGATAATTTCTCCTGCTCTCTCAGCATTCCTTCGTTGCCTGCAGGTTATTTTTTGTAAGGTTGGAGCCTCCTGGGCTTTCCCCACATTAGCTATTCACACTAGCCAGAAAGTAGAAACAACCTAAATGTCCTTCAACCGAGCGCTGGATAATGAAAATGTGGTGCATACACACTATAGAATACTATTCAGCTGCAAAGCAAGGATGACATTTGTAGGTAAGTAGGGTGGAACTAAAACATGGCATATTAAATGAGGCAACTCAGACTCAGAAAGACAAAAAAATAACAATACTGTTCTCTTTCAGTGAGGCTCCTAGCTCTAAATCGTCAGATATGAGTTCACAACCTGTCAGGGATGGAGGAATGGGGAGGCAATAGAAAGGGGAATAGTGATCTGACCAGGGAATAAAAAAGGGGTGGGGATTTAAGTAAGGAGGGGGGATGTCAAAAAATACAGAAAGGAAGAGGGTAAAATAACAATAAAGATGTCTGGAAAAGTCACAAGAATTCATAGTACTAACAATCTACCTAAAAAAATACCTGTAACACATGTAAGGCAATATATAAATACAGAGTTTAAATAAATCTTTCCCATCTGGGCTGACAACACTCTAGTAAGACCCAAAGGCCACCTACAAAAACCCAACACCAGAAATGAAAAGTACATTTGGGGTTGCTGGTCAGTGTTGTCCATGAGGCTGCTAGAACATATAGGCCAGTGGTTTTCAGTCTTCCTAATGCTACAGCCCTTCAATGCAGTTCTAATGTTGTGGTGAGCCACCCCACACCCAACCATATAATTATTTCATTGCTATGTTTTAACTGTAATTTTGCTACTGTTATGAGTCATAATGTAAATATCTGACAAGAAGCCTCCAATGGGGTTACAACCCACTTGTTGAGAATACTGTTGGAGACTATTGCTTTTGTCCTTGGTTAACCTCCAGAGGAAGAAAATGGGTTATCTCACCTGTACACTGGAGCTCTTAACTTGTCTTTGAACATCAAATCAGGGAAATCCTGACTCATGCGGTATTTTTAAATTTTCCTAAGAAAGTAAGTATTTAACCAAAATGTAAACATCCATATTTGAATCGCCTAGCACCATCACCATTTGTGGACATCCCTTGGCTTCCTTAGGAAACTCGTCAACAGGGGATATGAAACCAGATTCTGTGTTCTCTAAGGGCTTTGCCTTGCTTTCCCCAGCAGTCTCTGTAACCACAAAGGGCATGCCCAGGTACTTGCTATGCAGCATTATCGGTCAGGCTGTCAGTCGGAGCCAATGAGATACATGGTCTGATAAAGGTGACCTCGGGGAGAAGTGCTGAATGTGAACAGGACTCACAAATCGAATAGGAGAGCTCAGGCTTCCCTTTAATAAGTCTGAAAGTGACAAAATAATGCAATTACCTTACTGTAACCCAGTATCTGCTGGGGAGCTCTAAGAATCCCATTATGCATGAAGCCCACTCTCTGCTGAGAATATATTACACCTAATGAAATAAAGCCCATACCTTTCCTCAGCACCACTTGACTGTCACACAGATGTCTCTTTATTGCTTTATATAAGTCCTGAGCAATGTACAGTGGACAAGGTATCACTCACATCAACCAAGTGAGATCAAAGTCTGTTGTGAGACACACATAAAATCCTCCTCAGTCCTTATCTGTAAAGGAAAAGTGATAACAAAGGCCAGGGCTGGCAACTCAGGGCTCTGCCTTTGATCCTTCTTTCAAGTCTGGGAAAAGATTTGCAAGAGTGGCCAGGGAAGGAAACCTCTTCTCCATCTCCCCTACCTGGGACTAAAAGAAAGCATCGCACACTCAGGAAAATGCATGACATCGAAAGCATCGCTGCCCACAGTCTGAGCATGGTGGGAAAGCAAAGGGAAAGTATGTTTCCTGGGATATTTGTTCACTCACTCAGCAAATATTTGTTGAGTGGTATTTCAAAGCATGGGGAATGAAGCTGAGGAAATACAGGTGAATAAAACCTGCCTCTCTTTTCCTGAGATGCACATAGGTGACAATGTAATTACAATCCTGGGTAGTACATGTTCAGAAGTATAATATATAGAGGCAGGGGAACTGGGGAAGTCAGAGAAACAGATAGGAGGGATACAGGAAAAAGTGAGTGTGCACATTCTAAGAATCAGGACTCAGGGCAGTAAAACTGAAGCTGGAATCCAGAAAGCAGGTCCAAAGCACTCTGGATTGTTTATGTGGATCAACAGTGAGTGGAATTAGAACGTATAAGATCTTACCATCAGGGCAGTACTTTCTCAGTGTTTGCTGTGGTCATACTAGGTTCATGGTTCTAGGACCCAGTCCTAAAGCTTACAAAGTGCTGAGACGTGAGCTGTCAACAACTAAGGTAGACTCTGATAACACATGCTCCATATATGTTACATGTTATCACATATGTCACACTGACACCATGAAAATTAAACTAGCACTTCGTCTCAAAAGTGCGTCTTAGGTTTTTCACCTTGTCAGCCACAAGCCCACTAGCCCACCAGCCCCACGACCCCATAGCCCAACAGCTCTGCAACCCATCTGCACCCTCAGCCCATCAGCTCATCAGCCTATTACCCATCAGCCCACCAGCCCATCAGCCTATCACAATCAGCCCATCAGCCTATCACGATCAGCCCATCAGTCTATCACGATCAGCCCATCAGCCTATCACGATCAGTCCATCAGCCTATCACGATCAGCCCATCAGCCTATCACGATCAGCCCATCAGCCTATCACGATCAGCCCATCAGCTCACCAGCCCATCAGCCTATCACGATCAGCCCATCAGCCCACCAGCCCATCAGCCTATCATGATCAGCCCATCAGCCCACCAGCCCATCAGCCTATCACGATCAGCCCATCAGCCTATCACAAATCAGCTCATCAGCATACCTGCTCCACAACCCCACAACCCCACAGTCCAACAGCCCATCTTCCCAAAAGCCTACCAGCCAATCAGCCTGTCAGCCCACCTGCCTACCAGCCCAGTCATCTAGGTCCCAAGGTCTCAAGAAAGCAGCTTCAGAATTTCTCCTTTGGGAAAACTCACTGTATGACTTTAAAATCAGCTTTGAAAACTTGTTTTGTTTCATTTGTTTGTCTATCATCTATCTATCTATCTATCTATCTATCTATCTATCTATCTATCTATCTATCTATCTCTCCCTCTCTCCCTCAATAGATAGATAGATAGATAGATAGATAGATAGATAGATAGATAGATAGTTTTTTTTATGGGAGAAAATGGCAAATGCTAAAAACTGAGCCCAAATTCAGAACATAGTAAGTACAGGTTCTCTCAGTGCAGTATAACCTACCCCCTATACATTTTTTTAAAGACTAAAACTAGAAAAATAGATGAACTTACATACAAATGATGTACAGCATGAAGTGAAAAAAGAATCAGGAAAACTGGCTTTCATAAGCAGGTATTCTTAGACACTACATACGGAAGGAGCAGGTCTAGGGTCCCTATGGTAAATAGCTTCTACACGGTGACTCCACACACCCTAGATAACAGGGTTATATAGTTCTCCTCTGTAACTGACCTCACAAATTACCTTGAGTCCACTCAGGTAAATAACACACAGGGCCCAGAGTTAGTAATCCCAGACAATTCTGCCTTTACCATTCCTGGGATTAAAGGTTTATTTTCTCATACTGGTAAAAAGCCAGTTCTGTACCTGTCATTTTCTTTTAAAATGTCACCAACAAGTAAAACATAAAACATAAAGAAAATGCTGCCTTTATGATTGTCTTGACATAACAATACAATTCTATCTATATTCTATGTGTGCCTACTATTACATGACAAAAGAATTCCTGTGTAAATGCACTTTATTCTTCGGTGTTCTTGGGATAGAGTCTTTCTAACTAAGCAGATTCACAATGATTCTCCTATCACAGCCTCTCAAGTGCTAGGACTACAGACACATGCCACCACACAGGGCTAACTATATACTTTTAAGTTAAAATAAAATATTTTCAGAATAACTAAAGAAGTAGCTTCAGAGACAGAAGAACTGGGGAAATAGGGTAGGCTTTTGGTTTACACACATCCAGATCTGCTCAGTGATGGTTCTCAACTGTGGTATTTGTCCAAAGAAAGGTTGAGAAGACAGTGCTTCAGTAATACTTAAAATGTCACTGTCCAGTCCACTGCCCATCACCTTGTGCTAGAGATGGTCATGCTCTTCAGACCACAGACCTTCTCATCACGGCTGTTCATATTGTGGAGATTCTTTGTGCCTTAAAAATATTGTGGTCCATTAGAAATTCAGAAGGACAGCCCAAAACACAGAATAATGACTAGTAAACACCAAGAGTTGAACATTAAATGACCCTTAAGGCTAGCATGTTGTCTAGAGCAAATCTATCATTGAACAATTTTCAGTTTTTTATAAGTCTCAGCTGAATGGAAAAGCAGCAGTCAGGGAGGGATAGGAAGGTGAGAATAGGGCATGAATGTAGACAAAATTGTGAGGTGATTAGCTCAGCAGGTCTTTGGCATGAAATACTTAAGATTTAACTGCACTTTCTGTTCTCACTGCACACGTCTGTGCTTGTACGGGTATATTAAGAGAAGTTCATGAGGCCAGCAAGATGATTCAGGAAGTAAAGGTGTTATCATGCAAGCCTGGTAGCCTACATCTCCTCCTCAGAACCCACATAAGGATGGAAGGAGAGAGCCAACTTCACAAAGTTGTCCTCTGATCACCATCCACTGGCCGTGGCACACATGCCCCATAAATATACCATGCACGTGTGCATGGACATGCGTGTACACACACACACACACACACAGAGATAGACAGTCAGACAGACAGACAGAAAAACAGACAGAGAGACAGAGAGAGAGAATAATAATAATAATAATAATAATAATAATAAAATGACTAGACAAAAAAAACAAGTTAATCAGCTAACATAAGAAGTTGCCTATTTTCAAATATTTTCAAGTAAAACACAAGTCACCAGTGTCCACCATGTGTTAGTTGCAGTCTCAACATTCCCCATTCCAGACTTGAAAACCCATGGATGCTCAAGTCCTTTAAAGATAGAGTAGCATTTGCACATAGCCTAGATATACTCTGAATCATCTCTAGGTTACTTGCAATACTTAGTGTATTGTAAATTTAGTTGTCCTTTATGTATAGATGCTCTCCTGTGTTGGATAAGCAATGAGGATGAGAAAGATGTCTGCACATGCCAAGTAGAGATGCATTTTTCAAATATCCTTAAGCCCTTGTTAACTGAAACTGCAATTTCTGTCCAAATGAATGTAGAGGGGTGACTGAATGATCAAGAGAGGAAAACAAACAGATTCCTTTCTCATGTAGTCTAGCATATACCTTCCACTCTACCCCATGTTTCCATAAACAGGTTAACATCATATCACCTGGGCAACAAAGACAGACATGGATACAGGCCATGCTCCAAATCTGAGACTCAGGCTTCAGCTTCTTTACCAGGCATACGGACTACAACAGGAACAGCAGGTGAGACCACCTAAATCCTCATTTTGTGAGAAATTGCCCTTGCTGGAGCTTTCATTACTCCCAAGACAGGGATACTTTATCTCAATTCTCTGAAGCTGAACATCCCCTGATATTCCAAAGAATCCATGTTTTTGATTCACCAAATATAAACTGAATGAAGAACGGAGTACCTCCTCCTCATACAAATACGCTGGATCTGCCTTAAATAATAGGATTTTCCATATGTTTACAATCACATAAAACAACTCCTCCCAAGAAAATATCCCTTCTCACCCCCAGCAGCAATTCAAAGCCACATATTTTCAATTTTTATCTCCACAGCATAAAAATGTCCCAACGGGAGCTGTGACTGACCGCAGTGCTTGCTGTATTTCTCCTTAACTCCTCTCATGCTCCTCCACTACATCGTCTCATCAGGACCACTCCTACCTCGCAGCCAGCACTTCCTTATCTGAGCTGATGAGTGCAAGCACAGTTCCTTTAAAAACTGCTTGAGAAAGATGCACCTGACAGTTCTTCTTAAGAAACAAAACAATTTTCTCTCACCTTGTCAATTCCCCTAGCAGACTATTGACATTGTGTTTCCTAGTGCACTTGAGGAACACTCCAAATGCTGTGAGACACACTAGGAAAGTGAGAAAAGGGGACTGCTCCCAGCTTTTTGGACAACCTCAGAGGACTTTGCCAATGATGCATTATCCTATTTTATGCTTTTCAATAGACACCTCCTTTTTTCAAAAGAGTATAATGGTTAATCATGATTGTCAACTTGATTACATTGAAGCATTCTCCTGTGAGATTTCTCCAATGCTCTTTTGTGTGAATCTATGAAGACATTTCCAGAGTGGAGAGCTAAGGGAATATACCATAATTTGCAGCAGCATCTAATAGACTGGAGCCCTGGATGAACTAGAGGGAGAAAACAGAAACCCATCAGAAAATTTCTTCCCTGTTTCAGCTTCCTGAATGCCACGCTGCTTGCTAGGCTTCCTTCCCCCGAGTGATGGAGTGAAATATCAGAAAGTGATCAAAACCAAATCTTTCCTCCCTGAACTTATTTTGCTCAAGAATATTGCTGCATCAAATATATTACTACATCCACCAAACAACCTTAATAACAAAATACAACAAAAATCATACTAACATGAACAAATTTAAGAAGTTCTTCTATAGCTGGAAAGAACCCAGATGTCCCTCAACGGAGGAATGGATTCAGAAGATGTGGTATATTTACACAATGGAATACTACTCTGCAATTAAAAACAATGAATTCACAAAATTCCTAGGCAAATGGTCAGAACTTGAAAATATCATCCTTAGTGAGGTAACCCAATCACAAAAGAACACACATAGTATGCAGTCACTGATAAGGGGATATTAACCCAGAATCTCGGAATACCCTAGACACAATTCACATATCAATAGATTTCCAAGAAGATGGAAGGAGAGACCCCTGGTCCTGGAAAGACTGGATGTAGGGGAATGCCAGGACAGAGAAGCGAGAGGGGGTTGAATGGGGAAAAGAGGGAGGGAAGGGGGCTTATGGGACTTTCGGGGAGGGAGGAAATGGGAAAGGGGAAATGATTTTAAATGTAAATAAAAAAAACTTAGAAAATAAAATAAAATTTAAAAAAAAAGAATTCTGCACTAAAAAAAAGAAGTTCTTCTATGTATGAGACCATAAACTATTCAGTTATTAGACTACAGCAGTACAACAATCTAAACTTAAATATTGAACTACTTAAATTACTAAATGACTATAACTAATAACTTACTAACCCAAAATGAACTTAATGGGGAAAGAGTTAATTTTGCTTACAATTCCAGGTTAAACCTACTGTGTTGGGAAAGTCATGGCAGGAGCTAAAATTATCCCATTCACATTGAATGGGAAGAGTGCATGGACCCTTGCTATTCTCTGTCACCTATTCCTGCTCACACTGTTTAGGAACATCTGCCTAGGGAATGGTACAACCCACAATGTACTAGGTCTTCTAACCTCAATAAGCAATCAAGACAACCATCTACATACCAACCTGACCTAGATAACTATTCATTAAGACTTCATTTCCAGACGATTCTTGGTTGTGTCAAGCTGAAATTAACTAACACAACCTGAATTCCACCCATACATATGGGCAGATTTTCATTAGCTGTTCTATCAACTAAATTAGGGATCATTTTCTAATATCTATATTTTCTGGATTAGAAATAAAATCAGATATATAATATTTGTTCAGTATGTCAATGGTCTGTGTTTTTATAAAATAACTCTCAGTGACTTCGACTGAATATCCTGCCTGACTCCATACACCATCATTAATATCTGTAGTTGTAGCTAACACCGTCTTTGAACAGTAACATATTCTCCATGACATAAATATATCAAACTGCTTTCCTTTTTAAATAGTAACCTACTTAAATTATTAAATTACTATAAATTAACTTATGATATAATGCAGCTGTTTCCTTGTTTTATTTCAGCTTTTGTAATAAATTATCCTAATGCAAAAGTAACTTAAGGAAGGAAAGGGTTTATTTGGCTTGAAATTCCAGATTATAGACTATTATGCCTAGGAATTACAAAATAAAATCATTGCCAATGTGGAGGATGTACTTGCAACTTGCTGGAGCTGTCCAGTGGTAGCAAGAACTACAGAGAGACAGGAACAAAACAGGGAAGAAATGAACACCACCCCAAGGGATGTCAACCTGCTCAAGTTTGGAGTTTTAATTCTCATCAACTAACTGGGTCTCCTATAGCTCCTTGTAGAAGTAGAAAAACATATAGAAACTTCAATGGGTTTGGCTCAAAGAGGAGCTCTTTTGTGTACCAGATAAGCCAGTCATGAGCCAAACTTTAATATCTAATTAGGATAAATGTTTTTATCCTTTATTGCTAAGTAAAATATTAGGACAAATGATTTTTAAAAAGTGTAGGACTTTAAACAAACCATAGTTAGAATAGAAAATAAAATTGTTTTCATAAAATATAAACCATTATCACAAATTATGCTTTAAATATACACAATGACATCATAAAAAAAAACAAAATAAACTGTTCTGTGTACCAATTTTCTTCCTTCCACTCTCCTCCCAGCCTTCTTCTGCTTCCACATTCTTCTGTTAAACCACAGAGATATAAATTCTCACAAGCAAGATTATCTTTCCCCCTCTTGATAATCATTGCTCCAAATGCCTAATCTCTTTCAGGTTACTTATGGGGGAGTCTCTTGAATGCGAAGCTGGCATATGAGTTTTTAAAGAACCTATTGTATTATGGATTGGTTGAATAAATTCATAATCTCTAGGTTATGTCCTTGGGGTTCTATTCTGCCATCTGTATCCAGACCTTCAGAGGATTGAGTACTAATATTTGAGCCCAAAACAGTTACAGAATTTTGTCTAGTCTCAGGACTCCTGTCATCATGATTACAAACTGCCTTGGCCCATTTCCCAATCTTGTAAGGCTTGGAAGACTAAAATATTAACAGCCTATAAAGACTTCATTCAAAACATGCCAAAAATGTGTTACCACATTCCACCTCTTGGGTTTTATAAGCAATTGGCTTGACCTTGAACCATAATAATCATTCATTAATTCTCTTTCCCTCTCCCCTACTCCCTCCCTCTCTCCCACTCCCTCCCCCTTCCCCTTCCCCATCTCAGAGAAATTAGAGAACCCTAGGTCTCCAGACAGAGGATACAACTCTGGGTGGATAACTTCCTTCTTGGAGCTTTAGGATGTATCAATTAAGTATTTGGGTATTCTAAAAGTACATAATGTGCTTTGGGCGGTTTGGCATAGAACTGTCCATTAAACCCAGCAGTAAAGGAGAAAGTATTGATTGCTTCTAGCATTTCACCTCCTCTCACTACTAATTAGTTTGTTGGGATTTTTTTTCCCTCAGAAAAGGCAAAGTGAAATGTGTTGCAAAATGTGACAGTTCATCATAGAAGACAGAGGTGAACTCTGAGATGTGATTAGCCTACATTAATTCCCAGGCCCATTTACAGTCAGTTTGACTTGGGCTCTGTCTTCTTATCCATGACCACCATGAAGCAGCTATGAAACTAACCACAAATTCTATGTCCTAAGAATTCAGTGAGATGTGTAATGACAGCTCTGTGTTGAGTGGGTACTCATGAAGAAGGAAAGAACTGTAATACATCGTCCTCTTTTGCTTGCCTAGTTTAATTTATCATCAGTTTCTTTTTCTTGTTTTTCCTCACCCCCACGATAGGTCTGCTTTTCCTGTCTTTGTGAGATTAATACACGCACACACACACTTATTAAGACACTGTCAATCAAACCATTACATGAGCGGATTTGCTAAGACAGCACATTAGTACAAAATGAAATTGTTTCCCGATAAGGTGATGGCAGCCTAGAAAATCTAGATATCCCGAGAATTCAAAAAGCTCAGTCACAGAAATCAACACCTGCCCACCAGCCTCAGACAAGCTAAATTTGCTTAGTCCAAATTAGAATCAGCCTACTGAACCAACAAAATTAAAGTCAAGGGAGGGCAGTTACCCTCAGAGTGAACCCTTACCTGACTGGTTGGCGGTAGCCATTTCCAGTGCTTTGTGTGATGCTGTGATGGTGAGGTGTCCTGGTTACCAGGCAGAATGTGAGCATGTATTTTTAGTGTGCTGATGGGGTGGGCTTCTATGATAGAAGGGCTGGCAGAACAAAGGCAATTATAATTGTGGAGCCTCATCTCCCTTCTAAATAGTAGATGGCTTGCCCTGGTTCCCACCCAAGCCCACCCTATCTCATAGTATCCTCTTTATGCTAACAGATATACAACAATGAACTGCTGAGAAAGAAAGATGCTGTTCAAGAGACCAAGCCAAGCGGACCATCTCTCAGCATGATTTATGTTCTGGTTAACATTCGACTGTTCTTTCCTTACTATGGCAAATGTATCCAACACATCACCTTTTAAAGCTATTGGGTGACTGAGTCAAGACTAGCTATAGACCTTAATCCTTAATGACACTTGTGGGCTTTGAACCTCCCTGAAGCTCTGTTCTGTAACCTTCTTGGCTAGGAGTTGGGGAAAGAAGTTGGTAGCAGCTGCAGTGGCAGCAGCATTCATGTCAGTGTTTATTGCATGAATAGCCTCAGCATGTGTAAAGTCTCTATAATAGAAAGGCTACTTAATTCAGTCAATTCAGCATTGCTGGATTGAGGTCCTGGAGATGACAATTTAAACTTGCAGGCTTTGAATTAGAAATGGGGTCAACTTGTACTATTCACTAACTATAAATTGGGGGAAAATTTAAACTTAAGGTTTCACTTGCTTCATTTAAAAATATATACTAGACTATTAAATGAAATAATGTCATCTGGAGGTATAGCTCAGTGGTATACTTGTCTAGGATGGATAAAGGCATAGATTTAATATCCAGCCTCACCCCCCACCACCACCACACACATGCATACACACACATAAGCATGCACCCAGAGCAGGGTGGCAAGAATGGTTATGAGGGAGGAAGAAGGAAGAAAAATCCAAGGTTTTATTTCAAAATGTAGATTTAAGATCTCCCACCTAACAATCTGAAATCCAAAATGTTAAAATTTAT